>OU795041.1:35010144-35451398 GCA_917208275.1 Patella pellucida | reverse complement strand
TATTTATCGAAGGGCGTGGATTAGCTCATACCGAGCACGTGGTTTCACTGAAGTCATGGTCATCCAGCGAACTTTATTGCAGGCTGAGTTGATTGCCTCTTATTGTGTAGTGATGGGTCTTGTTGCGTGCTGGCTAATTGCGTGCCAGGTTGATCTCGGCCAGTTCTTTACAATCTGTAAACATTACACCATAGAAATCTATGATTACACCAAACCAGTTCAAATGTAAGTAGGCCTAGTGACAAAATGTATTTAAAACAGCAGATGTTAACTCTTTTATTGTGTGTTTGTATGACAACCATATAATAATGGCATATTATTGTCAAAAGTTGAAAAAAAAGTGTTTGATCGATGGCGCAATAATATTTCACTTTCGCACATCTACTTAGTACTAGTTCCCGTTGTCGTATAGGCAATTTGCAGGGATGACTAGCAATCACAGCATACCAAGCTTCAGCCGAATCGATAAATAACTTTTCATTTTACAGAGCTTTTAATTTCTAACAAGAGAGAAGTTTTTCGGTTCGTCGCCATTTTCTTTGTTGACGATTTAGACTCGAATAAAAGACACTACCTTTAAAGGAGCTAAATCGCTAACATCTGGGACCTAGAAATTCACAAAAGTGGGTTGCAACGCATATAATATGAATGTATATAATGTTGTAGATCTGCCTTGTCTCCCTTATGTCAATAATAGACTGGGCCAGTTTTGATAGTCATTATATCATTATAGTGGATTGGTCCAAATATCGCTCATAATGCCTACTGTGTGAACTATGGTAAATAATAAACGGATTTCTTCGATTATGAACAAACTATTTAACTTTGGTTATTATAAACTTACCTGTGTGTTTGAAATCAACTCCGGTTAAATAAAATCCATTGCACAGTTAAATACCACAACTATTGTTACTAATTAACTAGGTTCTCTCTGGAAAAATTAAACTCAAACAACATCGACATACGAAAATGGAGGGGAAACCCCAAATGGAGGCTGGTTGCGTCACCGAACACAATTTGGCGACCTATTCGGCTAGCGAGCTATTCGAACAATCCAGCTGGCTACCTATTCGTTGGCAACCTATTCAAAGATCGCCCAAACTCATCTATTTTTATCAACCAATAAAATCCATCGTTACGTCTGTCAAACGAAAGTAGAATATATTGTTATTTTAAAGTGAAAATACTGTAATATTTCGAGTCAAAATTTGGGTCATTGTACAAAATTCTGAGCATCCAGCTATATATAATCAGAGTTTCCGATAACCGGTATTTTCCGGTTTTATACCGGTAAATTTTAACATGTACCGGTAAATAATCATTCCATTGGTCCGTGGGACCGGTGAACATAAACGTCAACAAATTAACTGCTCTACTTTATCTCTTCATTCATCTTGCGTCAAAAGCCTCGTGGCAATGGCTGTCAAAAGTCGGTGCTATTTATAGTAACTTAAGTATGCGGTATTTTCCGTCTGGATAATCGCTGCTCAATGTCGCCGTAAAAGGAGAATGAATCTGAATTTAAGAGGATTTTCGATGAAACGGCACTAAATACAGAGGGTTTTCGCGGTGTTACACTTACATACGCTGATGAACGTTCGCGAACTGCGTTTGAAACAGTCCGCAGTAATTTTATCGTAGATTTGGTTAAGTCACTAAAAACCCGCTTTCCCAAAGATACCCTCAACGTGTTTAATTCTCTGGACGTTGTTTCAAATCCTGCAAGATACCCTAATGCCCGCAACGAACTCGATGTTTTTGGCGGGAATTCCCTTGATATATTTTTGGACTTTTTCTGTAAAGATATTCAAGACGGTGATGTAATAATTGATCGTGCGCGCGCAACCCGTGATTTCAACCATTTTAAGCTAGTGTTATTCAGTCTGGGGACAAAATCGCTTGAAGACACCTGTCAAAATATCATTTCTGATTATTCCGATCTTTTTCCAGACTTTGGAACATTAGCCGTTATAGCTTTGGTAGTTCCTGTCAGTAGTGTACCAGCAGAGAGGGGTTTTAGTCTCGGCAAAATTTAATACACACGTCTCTGCGTAATCGTTTATCGCAGCGCCGTATGAATAACCCAATGACCCTGAATATGCACGCACATAATTCTGAAGCCCGCCCGTTTAATTTTGGAAAGGCCCGACAGATATTTAAGAGTTCTAAAGACAGACGTGTTCAATTTGTTTCAATGAATTAGTGTTTATTTCAATAAATTTATAAGATTGGTTAATGTTGTTTTTGTCAGACCGGTAAAATTACGATTGAACCGGTATTTCTAAGCCCTACCGGTACAAGGTACCGGCAAATTTTGAAGCTAGCGAAAACACTGATAATCTGAAAGGTAATTAAATAAGCTTTCTAAAAACTATTAGTAAAAGTTAGCACAATCATATTAAAGGGATGCGCTCTCAACCTAAACGTTGCCATTTTTTTAATATTCTAAATTTTAAAAATTGGCTATGGTTAGGATAGAGCACACCCCTTTAATATGATTGTGCCAACTTTTACTAATAATTTTTGGATAGCTTATTTAATCACCTTTTCGAATATATATATATAGCCGGGTGCTCTGAATATATATAGCTTTATGCTCAGAATTTTGTATGATGGTCCGAATTTGGACTTTAAAAAAAGTACCTTATCCTCCAAAATCGTATTAATAACCCGACTAATTATCCGAAAAGGAGGAAATATATATGGCTCAAGATCGCTCCACGATACCGAAAAAGCATTGGTAAACAGAGCCCCGGGTTGAGGAAATCAGTTTGAAAAGTTATGTAGTTGACAATTGAGACTTGAAGCAAAGAGATCAATGTCTGGTGTAAAGTAGGCTGAACAAATTCTATCAAAAATGGAGCTTTTAAGCATCCACTCTGTTGAATCCGAGAAATTTCTTGACGCAAAATCTGCAGAAACATTAAAAAAGCCTGGTATATAGGAGGCGGATAAATATATATTTCTATCTATACACCATTCCCACAGAGTTCTTGCTAAGCCATCCATAGATTTAGACACCATACCTCCCATGTTGTTCACATATCAACAGCAGACATGCTATATTGTTTGTAAGGCAGACATGCTATCGGACTGAATTCCAATGTGAACATTATCATATAATGGGAAACCAAAAATTTTAATGACATAGAAATAGCTAATATTTCCTAATAATTTATGTGATAGTTGGATTCTAGAATAGACCAACGACAATTACATAACAAATCAAGATCTGAGAAAAATGCACCCCATCCAGAGAGACTAGAATCAGTCTGGATCCATAACTGGACTGGACAAGGTCTGACAAATTTGCCATTTTTCTTAGAGACATTATTAAGCCACCAACCAAGCTGTCTTTTGATAAATTGACAACTGAATCATAGTCCATATTGGGACCTAACCCCATAATTTTATCTCGTTCTAAAGCCGATAATGGAGAGGTGCTTCTAAAATTGCATAAAATGTATTAACAATTAAATCTATAAAAGAAGCTAATTGACATGCAGTTATGGGATGCTTTTTAAGTAAATTAGATGCAATATTAGATAATTTATTAACTTTTTCATCTGTTAAGTAAACTTTAAAAGTAACTGTTTCAATAATAAAGCCAAAAAACACTATCTTTTGTGCGGGCTGAAAAACCGACTTTTAGTAATTAACTAAATAACCAAGTGACTGTAATTTATCTGCCCTGGTGTCTGAAGAAAGTATAGACTGGCTTCAAGAGTTTTGTAAACACTCTAGGTGCAGAAGCAATTCCAAATGGAAGGGCTACAAAATGATAAAGTTGATTTCGCCCAAAAAACTTAAGGTATTGATGAGAAAACCCACAATTAATTTTTACACTGAAGTAAGCATCCTGCAAATCTAAGGATGTTAAAAAATCATTCTTTTGAATACGATCTAGAACGAAGTCAAAAGTTTCTTGTTTGAAGTGTTCATAAACGATAAAAGAATTTAATTGCCGCAAATTAATCACTGGTCTAAACTTGTTATTTTGTTTCGGAACTATAAAAATATTGGAGATGAAGTCGCCCTTATGCAAAACAGACTTTACAATGACACATTTAGCTAACAAGACAGAAATTTCATTATCAATAATAGCTGCTTTTTCCCTGGAAAAATTAATTTCTTTTGGGATAGAATATTGAATAGGGTCATGAATAAAATCAATCTTACAACCTTGAACGGTCTCTAAAATCCAATTATCAGAGGTTAGCAATTTCCATTCACCCAAACATTTTGAAATATCACCTACCGTGTTCGTATTAGGTGGAACTGGTTCTTGTGTTTGTCGAGCCTTGAAACTGAAAGGCACCTCTACTTGGTCTTGTCTGACCTCAGTAGTTATTATAAGGGTGTGGTCTATTGTAGGCCAAATAAGGGCGTGGTCTGTTGTAGGCAGACTGACTAGGGGCACTACCACGGCCCGGATACTGATAAAATCGATTTGAACGGCCAGCTCTGCTTTGAGATGCAGCATTAAAAAAGAGGTTTTTCACGTCTTAAACGCAGTGAAGTTTCACATTTTCGGATCTCCTTGCCAACATCATCCCCAAAAAGGAAAGTAGTGATCGGTGTATTCAAATTGCACAAATTAAAGTACTTGGGATGTAACGTAGGTCGTAACAGATATCTTCTTCTTAATAATATATTATACTGAACCTGACCCAATAAAGTGATTGAATCTGAAATAAGGCTTCTAACCTCTGGATTGTTAGAAAATTGTTCCTTTAACAAGGCTGCTAGTTTAATAAAAGGAATAATTCCAATAGCCACAAGCTCCTGGATATCTCTTAGTCTTTGATCAGTATTATGTGCTTTTTTGTCTGTTTCACTCCAAATTTCTGGATTCACACAGGGTGGGCCCATTTTATCACAGTTTGATGGAATCTTATATTTAGATACAATAGTGTCTGTAATAATAATAATAATAATAATAACTGTGCGCATGCGTGGGAACTGTGCGCATGCGGGGAAGTGGAGTGGCGATTTACGAAGCTCTGGTGAACTTTCAATCTAAACAGTATTATTAGAGAAGTATTACTAATAACTTTATAGTGTAGTCGTAGTACTTACTTAACAGCTTAGATTAGCCCAGATTTCTGTAAAAAAATGCCCCCAAAATCATCAGTAAATAAGAAAAACACAAACTCGAGCCCATTCACAGTCCGTGTGACACAAGATGGCGGCGTCCATAGCAACAAAACCAAGAAGAAAACAAAGACAACTGATGTAGAATACGAGTGCCTTACCTGTAAACTGTGTTTGAATGAGTTTACCAGTGATGATGACAACCTTATTGAGTGTGAAAAATGCGAACTATGGGAATGCCAAACCTGTTCATGCCTCTCTGATGTCCAGTATGAAGCTCTCCAATCAACAGGTATCCATTGGTTTTGTCAATCTTGTAATGAGGACGCAATATCAGCTGTTAAGACAGCAGAATTGATCAAAACAAAATGTCAACAATATGTAAATGAGCTGAGAGGGGAACTGATGACACATATAGATAATAAGATTGAGACGAAGTTTGCAGCCTCGAAGAGAGAATTGACAGAGGAAATCAGAACGGAACTCAACGAAATTAAAGAAAACATAAAGACACAAGAAAAGTCAATAGACACATGTACCAGTGAGGCAGCTAGGCTAGAAGTCCAGGAGATGAGTGATAGAGAACACCGGAAGCTCAACATGATCTTCTTCAACGTCCCTGAGAACTTAGAGAACGACAAGGAGAAACAGCAGGAAGAAGACACAAATTACCTGGAGGAAATCGAGCTAGCTCTACAAATCGACACCCCCTTTTCAAAACTCACTCGGCTCGGACAAAAAAAAGACAAAACAAACCGACCTCTCAGAGTAACAATGCGCAACGATGATGATCAAATGACATTGCGGAAATCAGCACGTAAGCTCAAAGATCTTGAAGAGTTTGAAAGAGTCAGCATTGCAAAAGACTTGACCCCTTTAGAGCGGGACGAGATGAGGGCACTCGTAAAACTGAAGACGGAGAAAGTGAGAGAATCTACATTGAAGGGAGAAACGGCAACGTGGGTGATCCGAAACGGGAAAATAGTCAACACAAACAGAAGAACTACAATAAGAGACCCACCAGACCAAGCAGACAGCTTGCCCCCCAACCTAAGAAACTAAACTCCATCAACAGCCTAAACTGTACATATACAAATGTAGATACGTTTTTAAATAAGAGAAATGAATTTGTACATTATCTATCACTAGAGAAACCGGACATTATTTGTTTAGTTGAAATTCTGCCAAAACGCACAAAGTTTTCCGTAAGTGAATCTGAATTACAAACTAAAGGCTATGACTGTTTTTCCAACATAAATGACAAAGACTGTAAAAGAGGAGTAGCGATTTTTACACATAAATCCCTAGGAGCAGTACCAAGTAGACTGAAAGAGACGCTTGAGTTCGAGGAAAGTTGTTGGTGCGAAATCCTGCTACAAAACTCAGATAGACTGTACGTCGGAGGAATATACAGGTCCCCAAACAGCAACGAAGAAAATAACCAGTACATGTAGCTAAATGAGGCGATTTCGAACCTAACCAGTAAATCACACATGCTAATTATGGGAGATTTCAATTACTCTGAAATCAACTGGACTGATGAATCAACCCCACCAGATGTACGTCACAAAGCCACTCAATTCATGGAAGCAGTCAGAGATAGCTTTTTAGTGCAGCATGTGAAAGAGCCGACAGACTACAGAAGTAATCAAAATCCAAATCTTCTGGACTTAGTCTTCACCAATGAAGAGGGAATGATTAGCAAGATTGCGCATAGCGCTCCTCTAGGAAAAAGCCACCACCAAACCCTTAATTTTAAATACCAGTGCTACTCCCAACAGAAGAAGAAGGTGTCAAAGTTCAAATTCAACAAAGGGGACTACAACGAGCTAAGAAACCATCTGAAAAATAGCAGTTGGGAATGTATGAAAACAAAGGATACTGAGGGTCAATGGGAATTTTTGCAGACAACACTGAATACAGCAATTAGCGCCAATATCCCTAAAACGAGATGCTCAACAAAAAGAGAAAAGGGTAAACTTCCTCTATGGACAAATGAGAAGGCCTTGATCAAGGTTAAAGAGAAAAGAGCTGCATACAAACGTTACAGCAAGACGAGAGAAGGCAAGGACTACTTAATCTATCCTAGAGCAAGAAACCAAGCAAAACAAGAATGTCGGAATGCCACATATAACCTGGTGAAACAGATAGCCATGGAAGCAAAAAGTAATCCGAAAGCCTTTTTTGCATACGTGAGAACCAAAATGAAAACTAGAGAGGCAATTGCAGATCTGGAAGATGAAGAAGGAAATACTGTCTCTAACGACTCGTAAAAGGCATCCCTCCTCAATAAATTCTTCTGCAGTGTGTTTACAGAAGAGAACCTGGACAACATCCCTAAATTCCCAGAAAGAACGACAGATCAAACCCTGAGTAAGATCAAGATAGAAAAAGGTCAAGTGTTGAAGAAACTAATGGCACTGAAAGTAGATAAGTCACCAGGACCGGACGGATTCCATCCCAGAGTATTAAAAGAGGCAGCGGAAGAATTGGCTTACCCACTTACTACCCTTATGAATCAAACGCTTAAAGAGGGAAAACTCCCAAAGACCTGGAAAGACGCTACAGTTACGCCAATCTTCAAGAAGGGAAAGCGGAACAAGCCGGAAAACTACAGACCAGTCAGTCTAACCAGTATACTCTGCAAACTTACAGAGTCCCTAGTACGTGATAAAGTAATTGACCACATGACAAAAAACCAACTCCTAAGCAAACACCAACACGGATTCGTCTCTGGTCGTTCAACTTCAACAAATCTACTAGCTGTGATAGACGCATGGACAAAGGCTCTTGATTCGTCAACACAAGTAGATACCATCTACCTAGATTTTGCCAAAGCTTTCGACTCAGTACCACACGAAAGACTATTAATCAAGCTAGAAGGCTACAGAATCAAAGGTGAAGTACTATCATGGATTAGACAATTTCTACATGAAAGACGCCAACAAGTGCGAATAAATGGAGAACAGAGCGACTGGAAACCTGTGACCAGCAGAATCCCTCAAGGGAGTGTCCTAGGTCCCGTACTATTTGTGATCTTCATAAATGATCTGCCGGAAATAGTAGAGTCCCTAGTAGAAATGTTTGCAGATGACACTAAAATCTTCCTTCCGATTCATGACGTAAGCAGCCACCAAACGATACAAACTGATATCCACTCTCTAACAGATTGGGCTAATAAATGGCAACTACGGTGTAACGCGTCAAAGTGTAAAACTCTCCATCTTGGAAACAGAAATCCCCACCACACTTACAGAATGGAAGACCAGAACGGCCACGAACTATCACTAGAAAGCACTGACCTGGAAAAAGACCTAGGAGTAAACATGGACCCCAGTTTAAATTTCTCAAGTCACATCGAAGGTCAAGTAAATAAGGCCAACAAAATCATGGGTCTAAAAAGAAGATCATACGAGCACCTCGACGGTGATTCGTTTAGACGACTGTTCACCGCATTAGTACGTCCGCACCTAGAATACTGTAATGTAGCTTGGGCACCTCGCCTTGAAAAGGACAAGAAGTTAATAGAAGGAGTACTAAGAAGAGGCACCAAGCTCATTCCGGGTCTGAAGGACCTAAGCTACGAAGAACGTCTAGAGAAGCTAAATATACCCAGTATGACCTACCGCAGAGCCAGAGGGGACGTCATCGAAGCATACAAATACACACACAGACTTTACAAAACTGACCAGATCCTTGAGCTCGACACGGACAACACCAGACGTGGACACAGTTACAAACTGAAGAAAAGACACTGCAAGACCGCAACACGAAGCAACTTTTTCACCTTCCGTGTAGTAAATGCATGGAATAGCCTACCAGAAGATGTAGTTAGTGCCCCTTCCATGAATGCATTCAAGTCAAGAATTGACAGATTATGGTCTGAACATGTACACAAGGTCAATCTACCATCCCCACTTCCACACACAAAAAATATAAACCAACTACTAGAAACTGAATCAGCAACGAACAGCTTACAGGCAACTGCCGAAGAATAGAGCTGAAAGGATATGTATGTATGTATGTAATAATATCTTTATTAGGGTAAGAAATTAGGCCAGGCCTTTTACAATTCTGCCCTTGAAACATAACAAAACAATATAAGAACAACAAGAACAACAATGAGATCAAATAAAGAGATACAAAATTTAAAATTAAAATATTAAAATATAAAATTTGCAATAAGGTAAACTACCTTCTTTATTATGAATTAAAATTATGTACATAAGGTTTACTGAGGTTGGAATTTATGTGTAAAAGAATATTCGCTCTAAAGTTTGATAATACAGGTGTGTTTTTAATTGAGGTAGGTAGATTATTCCAGAGACAAGGTCCAATGTATTTTAAGCTATTTTTATATATTGATTTATTAGGTTTAGGAATATTAAATCGAAGATTAATATTAGTATAAGGTGTATTTTTAAAAACGAGAATATTACACTAGGGATCTGGTATCCTTTAACTTGGTTGTTTTGCAGTTTAATTAATATATTAGCCTTTTAATTTCAAAGCATCCTTTGATAATTGATAATAACCCTTTAAATTTCAAAAATGGTTTAATTAGTATTATGGCTTAATTTAATGGCACACCATTTAATTTTATAGAGAGGGGTTTAGAAATGGATGACCCATTTAATTATCTAAAGCCTTTAATTACAAGCTGAGCAGAAATTAAATGGTGTACCATTAAATTAAGCCATAGTACTAATTAAACCATTTTTGAAATTTAAAGGTTATTATCAATTATAAAAGGATGTTTTGAAATTAAAGGCTATTATATTAATTAAACTGCAAAACAACCAAGTTAAAGGATACCAGATCCCTAGTGTTAGTTAAGTAGTTTGGGCATTTTTTATGAACTAATTTGAACAGTAAGATGTATTTATTGAAGGTGAACCAATTTTGAATGGTTAAAATATTTAATGATGTAGCCAAGGTTTCATAAGTAGATAAGGTTGAATTTTTTGGTAGCGGTTTATCACTTATTAATTTAAAAGCCAATTTTTGCACACGCTGTAAGTAATTCAAAGATGTTTTACTACAGGTATCCCATATGGTGGAGCAATAATCTAGATTTGACTGAAAATAACCAAAATAGAATAATTTTAACAAGTTTGACGGAAGAAGTGATTTTATCTTTTTTAGTTGATACAGTTTTTATACGCCCACATTTTCATGTGGACGTATTATGTCGTCGCCCCTGTCCGTCCGTCCGGACATCCGTCCGTCCGTCCGTCCACAATTGTTTGTGGACTCTCTACAGGTCACAATTCTTACCCGATTTCGACGAAACTTGAAATATAGGTTTTTCCCCCAAAGATCTCGACTGCTTTTGATATTGGCACGTATCGGATCAAAACTTCATGGATTATGGCCCCTGATTGTACGAAAAATCACGTTTTAGCTTGTGGACCCTATAGAGGTCACAATTTTGAACCGATTTTAATGAAACTTGACATTCATGTTTATATCCCAAAGATCTTGGTTCCTTTCGATATTTGCGCCTATCGGAACGTAATTTCCTGAATTATGGCCCCTGATTGTCCGAAAAATCACCTATTTTAGCTCGTGGTACCTCTGGAGGTCACAATTATTATCCGATTTGAAAAACCGTTCGATTATATCACCATTACACCCTAAGGACGGTTGAGTTCAAATTTCGGAAAAATCGGACCAAAATTACCATACAAAATGGCCGCCGTTCGTACGCGAATACTGTTAAAAAATGGTATATCCAGGTTGTGGACCCTGTAGGGATCACAATTTTAATTTGATTTTGATGAAACTTGAAATGCATGGTTATAACCCAAATTTCTTGGTTCCTTTCAATATTTGCGCATATCAGATCGTAACTTCCTGAAGTATGGCCCCTAATTATACGCAAAATCGTCTTTGATTAGCTTGTGGTCCCTCTGGAGGTTACAATAATTATCCGATTTAAAAAATCGTTTGATTATATCACCGTTACACCCTAAGAAGGGTTGAGTTCGAATTTCGGTAAAATTGGACCAAAATTGCCATACAAAATGGCCGCCATTCGTACGCGAATACTGTTAAAATATGGTATATCAAGGTTGTGGACCCTGTAGAGGTCACAATTTTAATTCGATTTTGATGAAACTTGAAATGCATGGTTATAACCCAAAGATCTTGGTTCCTTTCGATATTTGGGCATATCGGATTATAACTTCCTGAATTATGGCCCCTGATTATACGCAAAATCATCTTTGTTTAGCTTGTGGTCCCTCTGGAGGTCACAATTATTATCCGATTTAAAAAATCGTTTGATTATATCACCGTTACACCCTAAGGATGGTTACGTTTGAATTTCGGAAAAATTCGGAACAAAATTGCCATACAAAATGGCCGCCGCATGTACGCGAATACTGTTATAAAAAGGTATATCAAGGTTGTGGACTCAGTATAGGTCACAATTTTGATTCAATTTTGATAAAACTTAAAATGCATGGTTATAACCCAAAGATCTTGGTCCCTTTCGTTATTTGCGCATATCATATCGTAGCTTTCTGAATTATGGCCCCTGATTGCCCGAAAAATCGCCTACGGTCCCTCTGGAGGTTATGATTATTATCCGATTGAAAAAAAGCTTGACTCTATCACCGTTACACCATACCGAAGGTTGAGTTTGAATTTCAGGGAAATCAGACCATAATTGCCAGACAAAATGGCCGCCGTTTGTACTCTAATAGTGTTAAAATATGGTATATCAAGGTTGTGGACCCAGTATAGGTCACAATTTTGATTCGATTTTGATGAAAGTTGAAATGCATGTTTATAACCTAAAGATCTTGATTCTTTTCGATATTTGCGCATATCAAATTGTAATTTAATGAATTATAGCCTTTGATTGTAGGAAAAATCACTTTCGGTTTTGCTTGTTCTCTAACCATCTCTCGAAAATGTGGGCGTATCCTGCCTGGCAGTGCCAGCTTACTATCTTTTATTTAGTGTTTTACACATGTATTCGGTATGTTTATTCCAAGAAAATTTACTATCAATGATTACTCCTAAGAGTTTAAATTCAGAAACATTTTCAATTTGATTATTATTGATTTGAATGTCAAGTTTATTTAATGGATTTTTAAGTTGATAATTTGTAGCTATTAACATTGATTTAGTTTTTGGTTCATTGATAATCATAGCATTATTTTGACACCATTGTTTTATTAGGGGTGTCACAATCGGAACATAATTTTGGGGACGGGTGGTTTCTGAGGCAAAACTTGTCACTGAACACGATTTTGAGATTATTTCTCTTCTGTGACGTCATTTTCGGTTGGGGTTTGTCCAATTTCAGAAATGGCCGCCTAAATTTGACGAAAAATGGATTTCCAGATAGGATGGCTAATTATCAAGCAATGCATGGCATGTAATATATAAGGTTTATATTGTAATTGAACTGAAAAATAATCTCTAAAACTAGTTTCCCCAAATCCAAAATGGTGGAAATTCAAAATGGCGGCCAATATTTACCTAAAATGGTCGATTTGTCAGATAAAAGTCATTTTACTCTTTGATATGGTTTATAATATGTAATTTAATGGGTTTCTAGTGTCACTGAACTGAAAATTGATCTAACTATAAAAGAGTTTCCATGAATCCAAGATGGCGGAAAATCAAAATGGTGGCCAAAATTTACCTAAAATGGTTGATTTGTCAGATAAAAATCATTTCACTCTTTGATATGGCTTATAATATGTAATTTAAAGAGTTTTCAGTGTCACTAAACTTAAAATAAATCTAAATATAAAGAGTTTCTAAAATCCAAGATGGCGGAAATTCAAAATGGCGGACTAAATTTCCCTGAAATGTTAGATTTATCAGATAATCGTCATTTTTTAAGTTTGATATGGCTAGTGTGTGCGATTTAATGGCTTCTAAAAAACAAATTTATATGTTCATGTTGAGGAGCGAAGACAGTTGGAATTCAAAATAAGTATAGACCGTATATAGCACCACAGTCTGGGTCAATTTTCCTCATAGCACACTGCTCGACGAATATCAATATTCATTAACTTTGTTAGTACAGTAGGACATTAAACCCTATTGCATAATTTTTGCTGAAAATGACTACCACAAAAGTTACTGGACACAAGTTTTCGATTGCAAAAGCAGGTCACATTACCATTTCTGAACGAATTGGAGAACTTAAACTCTTAATAAGTGATTCTCACTCAGGTAAAATGAACACAGATAAAATTAAAAAACGCTCAGTTGGCCCTGTTGTATTGTAATGGGGGAGGGTCGGATTAACCAGATATTTTCTTTAAAGAATGTGTCAAGTTTTAACAATATCATTAGCATCACATGTTTTTATGCATAAAACAATTACGGTAAAATACATTTATAGTGTCTTAAGGTTATATTATTTGAAATTCTAATTAGCTTACTGGTAAATTGACTGCCAGGTAGATATCTGAGTCGGGTCAATTTCAGTTCCCCCCTGGGGTGTAGGGGGTGATAAGAATATACCCTTCGTATGTCCTGCGTGTCGTAAGAGGCGACTAAAAGGATCCCTGTAATGGGGCAACGGGTTTGTCGTGCGTTGCGACCCGTGTCGGTGGAGAGTGGAATCCTGGTGATTGAGTAGGGATTTGGCTTGCGAGCCCTTTCTTTGCAACACATTACTATGGCCAATGGTTCACCTAGAAGGGAGGTCAGAGTGGCCCACTCTGATCAATCGGCTTTGGTCGTTTTAGCTCTGTAGAATGTACCCTTTCCAGGTTAATGCTCCGTTGTTTATTCACTCAGCATAATATCTACCTTTGTGTCCTAAGTACATTCTACAGAGTGGCGGCTTGGGTCAATCAGGTTGGCAAGTATTTTTTTACTTCTGGCTTGAGTATACCCCTCGTCGAGCCCTGAGGCAATGCACTGGTGACCCGTGCTAGTCCTCCCCCTGGTAGGCAGGGCAGTAACCTGGGGGACGACGAGGGGTGAATAATAAAAAAATATATACATGGATCCCCCAATCCCCCCCACACCAACAATTAATAAAAGACAGAAACGTCCTAATACAGAGGACGTTTCTAATTTATTTTAAAATAAAATGGCAAAGTCATGGCCGAGTTTTCTCTTGATTGAGAGCTCCTCTACTGACTTATCCAAAGTCTCATCTTTTTTAATAAAAAAGGGCATTGTCGGCTTGGCAGGTGAACCCAAATCTATTAAGAAATTAAAAATGGAACACTTTTGATAGAATGTGCGAAGGAGCAGCATGCCACCATACTTCTCAAGTCAACAACTTTGGCAGACATTCCTATCAAGGTGTCTCCACATAGATTTTTAAATTCTAGTAGAGGTGTTATTGGATGTCGAGACCTTGAAGGCAGCAGTGAGGATGAAATGGTTGAATACCTTTCTTCTCAAGGCGTCCAACAAGTTAAACGTATTAGTGTACGCCGAGGAGAGAAGGTGATTCCTACAAGCACCTATATCCTCACTTTTAATCGTCCCGACATACCGAAATCAATCAAGGCAGGTTATTCAAATATACCTGTTGATTCTTATATTTCCAACCCTCTTCGCTGCTATAAATGTCAGAGATTTGGACACAGCAAGACCGTCTGCAGGGGCAAAGACACCTGCGCTCGTTGTGGCCATGAAGGCCACGAGAGCGCTGCCTGTCAGGCTGAGTTTTGCTGCGTTAATTGCAAGGGTAAGCATTTTGCTTATTCTCGCGAATGTCCAGTATGGCAGAAAGAGAAAAGAATTCAACAGGTAATGTCTGAACAGAAGATTCCGTATTTCGGCGCTAGGAAACAAGTAGAACTGACTTCACTCATTGCACCACAAGGGAAATCCTTTTCGAGTGTAGTTAAAGTTTTTACAACATCCATATCTGTTCAGACAGACGTAACTTGGCCACATAAAGAGAAAAAACCTAAGACTTTGCCTACATCAGATCATGTAATAGGGGTCTCAAGCCTTACTGAGAGCTCGACTCAAAGCACTAACTCTCTCCCTGAGGAGATTGTATCCCTCTTGCCTCCATCTGGAGATATTGAGATAATTCCCAATACTCCAATCCAAAATGGCAAGAAGGCTCCTCCCTTGCGCTCCTCTAAAGCTGACACTGCTAATTCCAGTTCCACTGGGTCAGGGGTGCAGTTTCAGGGTATTCCATCCGCAAAGGAGAAAACAGTGCATACTAAAAAACATCAAAAAAATTTAAACAAATTTAGAGAGAAAGAATCTAAGGGTTTAAAAAACCCTATCACTCTCTTTAATAAATAAGGGGATGATCTGATGGACGACATAACTGTAGTGGATGTCCATGTGGACCCACTCAGTAAGCTGCCAAAATTTAGATTTCCCTGACAATGGCTAATTCCATTATTCAATGGAATTGTCGTGGTTTAAAACCAAATTTTAATGAAGTTCAATTATTAATTCAAAAACACAATCCTTTAGCTATTTGTTTACAGTAAACCTTTTTACGGAATTCTGACACTTTTTCATTTAGACAATTTGTTGGTTACCATCATCATGCAGTTGGTGATGGTAGAGCTCATGGGGGTGTTTCTATTTTTCTCAATGGAGGTATCCCTCAAAGTAAAGTCACTCACGACTCGCCTTTACAGGCAGTTGCTGTTAGGGTTACTTTACATATTCCTATAACACTCTGCTCTTTATATCTTCCACCAAGTTTACATCTTAATCCCAGAGATCTTGATGACCTTGTTGCCCAACTTCCTCTCCCGTTTATTAATACAGGAGATTTCAATGGTCATCATTCACTCTGGGGTAGTCCAGATGATAACAACAGAGGTAAACAAATAGCGGACTTCATTAACCTTAATAATTTGTGTTTATTAAATGATGACTCGCCTACTTATCTACATTTCTTCCCTCGATCTCACCATTTGCTCTCCTGTCCTGTTTCAGGATTTTACATGGAGAGTAAATGAAGATCTGTGTGGTAGTGACCACTTCCCTATCTTAATTGATAAGAATGGTCCCTCTCCGGTCGAAAGACCTCAGAGGTGGAAATTGCATAAGGCGGATTGGGCTCTGTTTGAGTCTTTGTGTCTCTTCTCTTTTGATGCAAAAGAGTTAGAAGATGCAGATGAGAGCCCATGGCCTTATTCACTTCAATTCTTCAAGATGTAGCTGAGCAGGCGATTCCAAAAACCACGACAGAACCAAATCGTTTCAATAAACCATGGTTTAACGACGATTGCAAATTCGCTCTTAAAGAGCGTGATCGTATCCTAAGACGACTAAAGAACCATCCTTCCATGGAGAATATTGCGGCATACCAGATGGTCCGGGCGAAGGCCCCTACAACCATACACCAAGCAAATAAGTCTTCATGGCAAGGTTATGTCTCTAGGATCAATTCCCGTACCACTTCCAAATCGGTATGGGATAGGATTCGTAGGATTAAAGGTAAAAGTAGTGCATTATCAGTTAACCATCTCAATGTTGATGATACCACCCTAACAACATTTCCTGATATTGCTAATTCTCTGGCCAATTCTTCATCCAATTTCTCCTCCGATGCCTTTCGAGGCATAAGACAACAACAGGAGAAAAGGCGACTTAATTTCAAGTCCCGTAATGATGAATGTTATAATGATCGTTTTTTCGTTGCAGAGCTCTGTGATTCGTTAAAGCGAGCTCGGGACACTGCAACTGGTCCAGATGAAATACACTACCAAATTTTAAAACATTTACCTTTTCCCACACTCTTAATCTTACTGGATCTTTTTAACCGGATTTGGGTTGATGGGAATTTCCCTCCTTCGTGGCATGAAGCCACAGTAATTCCCATCCCTAAACCGGGCAAAGATCATACGAATCCTACCAACTATCGTCTGATTGCTTTAACAAGCTGCATTTGCAAAACCATGGAGAGATTGATCAATCGAAGGCTTGTTTGGTACCTTGAGTCTAACAACCTTATTACTGACCTCCAATGTGGATTTCGGTCCCAAAAGAGCACTCTTGATCATCTCGTTCGATTCGAAACGTTCGTCAGGGACGCTTTCATCCAGAAGCAACATTTAGTTGCAAAATTTTCTGATCTGGAGAAAGCATATGATACCACGTGGAAACATGGTATCATACGCGACCTCCATAACCTCGGCCTACGAGGTCGCTTACCTATCTTCATTAAAAATTTCCTAGAAGATGGGTCATTTAAGGTACGACTGGGATCAATATTCCCCAGGGAAGTATTTTGTCTCCAACCCTTTTTGTCATAAAGATTAACACGATCCCGGCTTGCCTTAAACCAGGTACAAACGGGGCTCTCTATGTTGATGACTTTCAGATGTGCTATGGTTCTACAGACATGCGGATAATTGAACGAAGGTTGCAGCTTTGTTTGAATTCACTTCAACAATGGGCAACCGAAAATGGATTTCATTTTTCGAAATCCAAGACTGTCTGCATGCATTTCTGTCAGAAACGAGGTTTGCATCCAGATCCAGAACTTTATTTGGATGGCAATCGCCTTCCAGTTGTGGATGAAACCAAATTATCATTTATCCCCCACATTAAAAATCTTGCTCCGATTATATCGAGCACTTATAAGATCAAAACTCGATTATGGGTATATTGTGTATCTCAAAGAGCTTGACACCATACACAACCAGGGACTTAGAATCAGTTTAGGAGCATTTCGTACATCTCCAGTGGACAGTTTGTACGTCGAGGCGCATGAGCCCTCACTACACAACAGACGTGATAAACTGGCCCTGCAATATGCTACGAGAAAAGCATCTTTACCAAATCATATTTCATTTAACACCATATTTAGACCTCTTCATGAACATTTGTATTTTGTGAAGACTAATTTTATTCCATCATTTGGTATTCGCATACAACCCCTTTTGTCGGAGGCTGGTATCAGCCTGGACAGTATTGCGAATACCCCTGTCTTTGAGACTCCACCGTGGGCTGTATCTCCCCCAAAGATCGATATTGATCTTACTAAACATAAAAAGAGAGATACATGCTCGACGGTTTTCCAATCTCTCTTCAGAGAGCTAAGGTCTAAATATTCGTGATTATGCTCCAATATATACAGATGGTTCGAAAGATGATGATAGGGTAGCTTCGGCTACCGTTACGCCATCCGAGACCGTTTCTGTCCGCCTCCCACCTGCTGCTTCCATTTTTACAGCTGAGCTCCAGACTATTCTCCAAGCCTTGGGGTTCATTAAGTCATCAACAGTTTTAAAATACATTATCTTTTCTGATTCTTTGTCCTCATTACAAGCAATTAATAACAAACAGCTTGATCACCCATTAGTAGCAGATATTTTTCGTCTGCTACTATCAAACGAGTTTATCAGCAAGGACATTGTCCTTTGCTGGCTCCCCAGTCATACAGATATCAAAGGGAATGATCAAGCAGACTCGGCTGCCAAGTCTGCTTTAGATCTTCCCATAACCAATTTTTTAATATCATATAATGAATGAATGAATGAAATGGGGTTTAACGTCCTACTGTTATGCACTTAACCTGAGCTAATTGAAGACGGGCTTACGCCATACAGTGTGCTATGAGGGAAATTTTGCCCGGGCAGCGGCGCTACGGCCTACTCTTATATCGGATTCCAACTGCCAAGGGATCTTTTACGTGCACTCCAATGTGTACACGGGACCTCGGTTTTTCGTCCCATCCGAACGACTAGGCAGCTGTCCTTGTCAGGCCCCCCTTCTGTATCACTGACAAGGGGAAATCACGTCGGAAAATCGAGATGAACTTTCTCGACCAATGCAGGGATCGAACACTCGACCTCCAGGCTAGCGAACCAGCGCCTTATCCACTTAGCCACCGTGATTCCTAATATCATATAAGGATTTCAAATCCATTATTAATAATTTTAAATTATAATCGCTGGCAACGGTCTTGGGATCTTGCAGGCACAAACAAACTTCATCACATTATGCCTCTCTTAGGAGACTGGCCAAGCTCCTATAGAACCAACAGGAGAGATGAAGTTGTTTAATGTCGCTCTCGCATAGGTCATACTTTTTTAACACATATTTTCATCTTAAAGCGAGAGCCTCAACCAGAATGTGAACACTGTCATGTTCCTTTGACAGTTAAGCACATTTTGATTAAGTGCAAGTATCTCAAAGATACAAGATTACGGCACTACCGTTGTCAATCACTTCATCAGTTGTTTGCCCAACCGGGTCTATTCAGTAAAGCTCTAGACTTTTTAAAAGAGACAAATTTTGATCGAAAATTTTAATTGTATACATTTGATTTTCACCTTCATATTTTAAATATATATACATAAAGTTTATATTTAGTTTTATTTGATATTTACTGTGATATTTGTTTTTATTTATGTATACATAGATAATGTGATTATTTGTTTCTAGTTTGTCTCATATCATCACCATATGTTTGGCGCAATATGGCCCGGTTGGAGCTCACGTGCCATTAAACAACATTTCATTCATTCATTCAATTTCAGTTGCCCTCAAAAAACTATTACGCTTTGCCTTATAAACCAATCCAAGAGAAAGATTGATAATTGTCCCTTTTTTCATCTACGATTATCAAATTCCGTGACCCTAAAAAAAAAAAACTTAATTGAGAATAATATCAAACAGAAAATTGAAGATTATCTTAAAAATTTATCACTTTATGTAAATTCTGGCCGCCATTTTGAATTTTCGCCATCTTGGATTTTGAAAACAATTATTTTTTTGATCACAAGCTTTTCTGAAATCAAAAAATATTAATCCTGTAAGCATATTATTTTTTAGAGCGTTATAAACATTTTCAGTGATATTAACAAGGGCTGTATGACAGGAGCTATTTGAGCGGAAGCCAGATTGATTTAAATTTTTAAAAGATTATTTTTATTTAAATAATTAGTAATATTTAAATTTAAATGTTTTTCAAGGGGTTTATAGAGAGTTTGCAAAATAGATATTGGCCTATAATTACCAGTTAGGCTTTTATCACTTGATTTGAAGAATGGTAGTACCTTTCCTTTGCCTGTTTTAAAATGTCAAGAAATATGTTCTTTTCAATGCAAAGGTTAAATACATATGTTAGAGAGGTATTTAAAATTGAGGATCCGATTTTGAGAAAATACGAGCTAACACCATCAATTCCTAGAGATTTTGATGTATCTAAATTTGAAAGATATTTGTATACATCACAAGTAGAAATAAAAGGTATTTTACATTGAGGGGTACAAGATGAAATTTGATGGTTTACAAAATAAGAAATACTATTATCTTCCGGACACCTGTTACCACTGTTTGTCGTGTATTTTGTACACGGGGAGCAGTCCATTTGCTGATTACACTATTTTGCTTGAATATACTATTTTGCCTATAACGTTTTTTTAGGACTTTGAATTCCGTCTTACGGTTTGGATTGTTCGCACTTGGTTTTATTTTTTTTCTACCACTGGGTGGGTCGCTCTGCCGTTGGATATTTTATGTCCCCGAGGTAACCTGAAGCCCAGTAGCTTTATAGTTTCATGTTAAGTACAAATAACCAAAATATACAGCTGGGAGGCAGTTTCAGGGTAAAAAACTGCCACGATACCCCCAAGGGCACGGGGAATATCGGTGATATATCCCAAGATACTAGTAATAGTATGGGAGATATTTTTCGTTCAGGTGCCTGTAATGTTTTAAATTCCTCGGATACTTTAATAATCTCAACCCAACCATGTTCTGTCAGATTAACTGATATTTTGCATTTTTCACCAGATCAATATAATTGTTATATTTCTAAATGTATGTCTACTAATTGTAAAACCTGTCCTATTTTGAATAGCAATACCAATTTTACTAGTTCTTTTACTAATAAAAACTTATTTTACACGTGGGTTTGAGAAACTGGATTGTAAAACCTCCAATATTATCTACGGTATAGAATGTACACTCTGCGGACTGATTTATGTTGGCGAGACTAAAGGACCTTTACACTTATAGACCGGGAGCCCAGAGGGTCGAACCTAGACGAACGAGGTACAAATATCTAACCATATAGTCATCTATATACTAACCTGGGATATACAGAAATGGGCGTCGGCCGGGGTCCAGTTCATGGGTGTGGCCTTGGCATCTCCTAGAATGACCCCCAAAATGGGTTAAATTCATACATTCAAGGTACCGATCGAAACAAATTTTAAATGAAAGAGTACATCTCATGACAGACGATTTTGGCCCTGGGATGGCCCAAACTGACACCCTAAGTATGGACCAAGGTGCCTTAAAAAAGGGCTGTATTCATACATTCGAGGTACCAGTTGAAAATAATTTTAAATGAAAGTGTATATTCCATTGAGTACGAAATTGTCCACAACAGACGATTAGGCCCCTGGAATGGCCCAGACTGACACCCCAAAGCTGAGGTTGAGTGGGGTGGGGGAAAATGAATTATACTCATACATTCGAGGTACCGGTCAAAACTAATTTTAAATTAAAGAGTACATCTTACTGAGTACGGAAATGCCCATAACAGACGATTAGGCCCCTGGGATAGCCCAGACTGACACCCCAAACCCGAGGTTGGGTTGGGTGGGGGGAAATGAGTTATACTCATACAATCGAGGTACCGGTCAAAACCAATTTTAAATGAAAGAGTACATCTCACTGAGTACGAAAATGCCCACAACAGACGATTTCGGCCCTGGGTCGGCTCAGACTGACACCCTAAATATGAACCCGGGGCTTAAAAAAGGGTTATATTCTACATTGGAGGTATCAGTTGAAATTAATTTTAAATGAAAGAGTACATCTCACTGCCCACAACAGACGATTAGGCCCCTGGGATGGCCCAGACTGACACCCCAAAGCCGGGGTTGGGTGGGGGGGGGAAGGAAAATGAGTTATACTCATACATTCGAGGTACCGGTCAAAACCAATTTTAAATGAAAGAGTACATCTCACTGAGTACGAAATTGCCCATAACAGACGATTTCAAACTGACACCCTAAATATGAACCCCGGGGCTTAAAAAAGGGCTATATTCATACATTTGAGGTACCAGTTGAAATCAATTTTAAATGAAAGAGTATATCCCGCTGAGTACGAAATTGTCCATAACAGAAGTTTATGCCTTGGAATGGCTCAAACTGATACATCGAAGCCGAGGGGGGGGGGGGGAACATGGGTTAAACTCATATATTCTAGGTACCGGTCAAAACAAATTTTAAATGAAAGACTACGCCTCACGGAGTACGAAATTGTCCATGGGACAGCGCAAACTGACACCCTAAATATGCCCCCTCCTCTCCCTTGGTTTGAAAAAGGTTAAACTTTTGAAACACTTTTTTCCTGTCATTCGCATTGAATGTGAATGTAGGTGTAGTGTATATCGTATTTGGCTAGAGTAACCATTGTAAGACTATTGGTAGAATTTTTGCTCTTTAAATTAATAATAGCATTATATTGTATCTTTGACTAATTATTGGATTCACACATTCGATCGAAATCATGTCTCATGCACTCAAATAATGAGTGACGGATTTACAGATACAGGATGATGCCCACATATAAGAGTTGGATGGAGAACAAGCTAAAAATAATGTGGGCATCATTCCCTAAATTGAAGACCATGTCAGCCTGTATACTGTATCTGTGTTGGAGTTAGTATTTTCTGTTGCAGGTACTTGATGACTGCCCTATAGACAGTTTTGTTCTTTTTGGTGATTTCAATGAGTGGGTTCACAAGACACTACAGTTGCAGTTCTTATGTCTATGATTCACTTAATGATTGTACATGTTGGTGACAACCTGATGCAGTCAGTGTATTTATGAACCGAGAGCACAAATTGTATTGTGAGGTCTTTTGCTTACTCTTCCGGACACCTGTTACCACTGTTTGTCGTGTATTTTGTACACGAAGGGCAGTCCATTTGCTGATTACACTATTTTGCTTGAGTACACTTTTTTGTCTATAACGTTTTTAAGGACTTGAATTATGTCTTATGGTTTGGATTGTTTGTACTTGGTTTTTATTTTATTCCTAAGGTTACCCTACTTCGGAAATACTTCCACATATGGAGATGGTGTAGCACCATGGGTCATTTGTCAGACGTGGAAAGCGGGTATTCAAGCCCGATCGCCGCATCCTACGATGGCCCATGCACTCTCTTCTTACTACATATTTTAACAGCCTTTCGATCACCTAGCTCTCTTTCCATGCTGTGTATTTTCTTCTTACTACTATCTCAGTGGTTAGGACGGTTATCTTCTCATTAGTTAAGACATTTGTCTTACCAGGAATAACAATGCATCAGTTCGTTTTTACATTTTATATATCAAGCACCGGTTACATATTAGAAATACAAGCATAGATTACAATAAAGTCATTCTGCTGATAGACATTGCTACATCTTCTTCCTTCGGAATCCAGTGTCTGTCTGACTAATACCCAGAGATATGATAGCTTTGTAGCTTTGGGTTTGGACCTTCAATTATCTAATTGGTCAAATATGACCTCAATAATGGTTGGTTAATTATCCTAATGAGGTCGAAGACCACCCTTATATAGGCAGTGAAAACTTTAACACCAGAAGTGTCACACATGTTATTTTGTTATTAACCCAGAATTAAATGTTTACCTTATTATAACTCTTTTTATATGAAATCTGTCACTCATTTTTTGAGTGCATGAGATCTGACTTCGATAGAATGTGTGAATCCAATAATTAGTCAAAGACACAATATAATGCTATTATTAATTTAAAGAGCAAAAATTATACCAATAGTCTTACAATGGTTAATCAAGCCAAATACGATATACACTGCACCTACATTCACATTCAAGGCGGAAAATTGTTTCAAAACTTGCCAGTTTAAACTCTTTGAAACCTAATGAGAGGGACCAGAATGATCTGTTATGGACCATTTCGTACTAAGTGGGGTGTACTCGTTCATTTAAAATTAATAGCACTTGGAAGTATGAATATAACCTTTTTTTCAAGCCTATGGGCTATTTCTCACTCAGTGAGGTGTAGTCTTTCGTTTAAAATTTGTTTTGACTGGTACCTAGGATATATGAGTTTTACCGATGTTTGGCCCCCTTGGCTTTGGGGTGTCAGTTTGAGCCATTCCAAGGCATAATCGTCTGTTTTGGACAATTTCGTACACAGCGAGATATACTCTTTCATTTAAAATTAATTTTAACTTTTTAAGTCCCGGAGTTCATATTTAGGGTGTCAGTCTGAGCTGACCCAGGGTTGAAATCGTCTGTTATGGGCATTTTCGTACTCAGTGAGATGTACTCTTTCATTTAAAATTGGTTTTGACCGGTACCTCGAATGTATGAGTATAACTCATTTTCCTTCCCCCCCCCCACCCAACCCCGGCTTTGGGGTGTCAGTCTGGGCCATCCCAGGGGCCTAATCGTCTGTTGTGGGCAGTGAGATGTACTCTTTCATTTAAAATTAATTTCAACTGATACCTCCAATGTATGAATATAACCCTTTTTTAAGCCCCGGGTTCATATTTAGGTATGAGTATACCCCATTTCCCCCCACCCCACCCAACCTCTGCTTTGGGGTGTCAGTCTCGGCCATCCCAGGGGCCTAATCGTCTGTTATGGACAATTTCGTACTCAATGGGTTATACACTTTCATTTAAAATTATTTTCAACTACTGGTATCGCGAATATATGAATACAGCCCTTTTTTAAGGCCCCTGGGTCTCCGTGAGATGTACTCTTTCATTTAAAATTGGTTTCGACCGGTACCTTGAATGTATGAGTTTAACCCATTTTGAGGGTCATTCTAGGGGACGGCAAGGCCACACCCATGAACTGGAACCCGGCAGACGCCCATTTCTGTATATCCCAGGTTAGTATGTAGATGCCTATATGGTCAGATATTGGTACCTCGTTCGTCTAGGTTCGACCCTCTGGGATCCTGGTCTATTACGCATAAATGGTCATCGTCACAACATTAATAAGGGTAGTAACCAGATTCTCTATAGACATTTTAACCAACCGGACCACTCTATACTATCAATGAGAGTGTCCATATTAGAGAAAATTTACCACCATACTAACAGCCCTACCTTGAGTACTCCCTTTCGCAGAGACCGAGAGGAATATTGTATACGAACATTGGGTACTGCTACCCCTTATGGATGCAATGAAAACGTAGCTAGTGTTGGGAATCTATCAAGCCCGGCGTGTAGCGATGTTAATGTCATGACGTTATTCCCAAAGTTTCGGCGTCGAAAACGCAGTCATGGACATCGTCGCTACACACCACCTAAACTCAGCACTATATCACTGGATGCCCTTTTAGAAATTATTCAAGAACCACTAGGGCCACACCATATCCGTACTAATAATCCCAAGTTTAGAGATTATGTAGAATTCATATATCCTGATGAGCTCGAAATTAAAAACACCACTGACAGTGACAATTACGCTTCCTACTTGGATCTGCATCTCGATTTTGACAATTGCCATAAACTGAGTATTAAATTGTACGATAAACGTGATGACTTTGACTTTCCGATTGTTAACTTTCCATTTATTAGTAGTAACATTCCAATATCACCAGCTTATGGAGTGTTTGTGTCTCAGCTAATTCGTTACGCGAGAGCTGGTTCTGATTTTTTAAGTAGATCGATGCATATGTCATCTAAGATTCCATTGCCTTCTCCTGGGAACCACTTGCAAACATTGGTGGATGTGATATTACTGGATATGTTATTGAGAAACGTGATGCCAAGCGCAATACCTGGACGCCAGTCCACACTGTAGATGGTGTTTTTATTATAAATTTGAATGTATTAAATGTATCATATTTCTGTGTTTATATGCAACAGTTTAACATATGCCCTATATTACCTGATCATATTTTTAAATACTTCTACACAGTATTAATATTGTTATTATATCAGTTTTAATGTAGCATGTGTTTATATGTAAAGCGCGTTGAAACTTCTGTGTAATGCGCTATATAAGAAATAAATTATTATTATTATTATTATTAAGCTTCAACTACAGGGATACTTACGAACTAAACTTATTAAAACATTTTAAAAGTTTTATGGTCGACATATTGACTTAGTTGGTAAATATAACATGTCTCTCTCAGCTATTATTCTGGATATATTTAATTGACACATATATCTCCCTGATAATGTCTGTCAACTACATCGTTAACACTGTTCATCACGTGCATTTTGCATACCGATATTTCATTGGCCAATCACGCTATTTTACCTAGATTTCGCTTAATAGTTTGGATGCAGCTATGGCGGGTGTTGCTAGCCAGGCAGGGTAAGCTTACTCTTCCGGACACCTGTTACCACTGTTTGTCGTGTATTTTGTACACGGGGAGCAGTCCATTTGCTGATTACACTATTTTGCTTGAATATACTATTTTGCCTATAAAGCTTTTTAGGACTTTGAATTCCGTCTTACGGTTTGGATTGTTCGTACTTGGTTTTATTTTATTAGAATCATTTTTGCTTAACGAAGTTGGGACATTGTTGAGTAAGTTATTTGCAACATTTATAAAATAATCATTGGAAGTGTCAGGATCCATTTGAGTAGGTTGTGATAAAGTTTTATGAAAAGTATTATTTGCCAGTTTTATGTCATCCCAAATATTTTTACTGTTTTTTCGGTCAGATATCAAGGATTCTAAATATTTTCGTTTACTTGCTCTAATAGCTGTTTTAACTACATTTCTTACTTTTTTATAATTAGTAATATCACCTTTTTTCTTTAAATAATCTCGTTTATGAATAAGTTGAAATATTTCATGAGTTAACCAAACTCATGTTTATGAGGGGGCATGTTTATTTATTATTGGAGTAATAATTGAATACCAGACAGATAAAGCTAAATTTGGATCAGAATAATTATAAATATAGTCAAAGGGAGCTGTATGCAATTCATTTTATAATTGATCTTTATTAAAGTTTTTAAAAGACCTATATTTAATTGTCACATGTTTATTTTTAGGAAAAGAAGCACCCTTTTTCTGCCAGGTAAAACATACTGGGTAATGGTCAGAGGCAGCATATATAACAAGGAATTTTGATTTCTTTGACATGATCAGGGTCTGAAACAATGAGATGGTCTATTAATGTTTTCGTTTTATAAGTAACTCTTGTAGGTGATTTAATAAGTTGACTTAGGCCAAAAGTTTGTAACAAATCGATCCAATATTTATTTTGATTTTTGTAAAGATCTATGTTTAAATCTCTAATCGTAAGAATTTCATTTTGATTATTCCATACAGATTCCATCATTTCCGAAAAAGAATCAATCCATAGTTTAGTTGAGGCTGGATTATGGTATATACAGCATATGAGAATTGGCTTTGACTTCTTTAAATTTAGTTCTATCCAGATCGATTCAATATTTGGATGTTCAAGATCTGGGCGATGTTTATAAATGAAGTTATCTTTTATGTAGAGCAATGTTCCAGAAGAACTTAAATTAGACTTATCTTTTCTTAACGGTTTATGAAATCCAGTAATATGTAATTGATCATCATCTATAGAAGTAGTTAAGTGTGATTCGGAAATAGCAAATATATCAAAGTTTTGGATTAAAAGACTAAGTTCTGGAATTTTATTTTAAAAATATTGAACATTTAGACGACCTACATGTAAACTTTTTTTTACTTAAAACTGGGTTCATCTATTATATAATTGTAATAAATGATGAAAGGAATAAACTAGGTATCTTTGTAAATAACACAAAGTAAGAATTAATTATAACAAATATGTGAATATTTATAATGTGCTATATCCACAAACTTAGTTTATGCTCAAAGCGTGACACAATCATAACACTGTTAAATGTTAAAACGGTTACACCAATATATTATAATGGTGTGGTGTGGATGGAAAAACAAGTGCAAGTATGCTCTCTTTGTTAGGGAGGTGTTTGCAAACCACAGCATGACAGGAAATGTAAATTTCTGGGTAATAATGATACCAGGTATCCTAATTTGGTATGCTTTGGGAGATAATATGCTTCCTAATTAGTTTGCTTAAACAGGTATAACCATAAGAATTAAGATGTACAGAATCATGATATAAATTCTGTCTGATTTTACTCAGGTGATAATTATAAAATACGTTTCCATGATCAATAGGTATGTCAATTCCACAATCCTCACATACATCATATAGTATGTCATTAATTCGATTTATAATGATATTTGAAGAGCAAGATTACCTTGGCAATAATCTAATGAATTTAACAGATGCATAAGGGAATTTAGAAAAACACAATTCTATTAAAGTTTTACAATAATTACGAGTATAGTCTACATACGGGCCATATTTTGAGTCATTAGTTCCAATTAGAAATGTTATATTGCGGAGGTACAATTATCAACATAAGTGATGACATCTTGTATAGTCGCCCCTGGCAGAGTTCTCGCTTCTGTGGATTTGGTTTTATCCAATCCGTTTGGTTTGATACCTTTAATTATGGACGATCCTATAACAATGTTACGTTTATATTCCAGTTTTTTCACATTAGAGAATTTTTTATGAATTTGGCCTAAGTTACATGTATGGTCTTCTGTAACAAGTGGTTTAAATGATTCCTGACTGTTTACATTTTTCAGCAATGTAGTTATAGATTCAATTTCAGAGTCAAACTTCTTTATTTTGTCTGTCAAAAGTAACACATCACAATTTAGTTATTCAATAGAGGCTTTATATTTATCATTGTTGTAACAGGTGTCATCAGGATCCCCAGCGAAAAATAGTTCTTTGGCTATGGTTTGATCATTATCAGAGGAATCATTTTTTGGGTTTTTGATATTACGGCCAGTACCAAAAGATGTATCTAAAAAAGACCCAGAATGAATGGTGTCCACCTGGATATTCACAGGTGTAAGGTAAACTACAGGTAGATGGGTTTCACATTCAGAGTTAACATCATACTGCTATTATGAGCGTGGTAGGGGGTACTGCAATTTCTTGAAGTCAGAGTGGTTTTAATACTTTGATTAGGTGAGACAGGTTGCAATATAGAATCATTTTTACTTAGAAATAGCGGAACTGAATAATCTTCTTTGGCGTTACTTCTTACAGCGCTTTTGAATGATTCACGGACATGAATGTTGAGTTCGCTAGCCTCCTCGCAGTTTATCAGATCTAACATGGAGTTAAAATGTTCGCTTAAAAATAAAGTTTGCAGTACTCCATTTATTAGTGCTGTGCACGTTGTGTGATACAGATTGAGAGTGTATGACTTTGACTTCATCTTTGTTGACATTTGAACTCTTGTTATAGAACCGGTCTCTCTTTTCGATTTATCAAGTGTTAATTTTACATTTGTATTTACATTTTCCTGTTGGCTTAGATTTTTGTAAAACAAATTGGCACATCTTTTGAAAACTTGATAATAGCCACAGTCAGGGGCGGATTGGACCATCGGGGATCGCCCGAAGGGCCGGTCGGTCAAAAAATGAAAAGGGCCGGTCGGACAAAAAAAGATTTTTTTCGTTGTCTAATTCGTCGAAATAAAATCCTTTTCTGCTGAACATAATATGGGGGGGGGGGGGGGGTGATGATAATCATGTTGTATGTGGCCGGTGGCTTTAACGAGTCGCCAAGTCATCACTTGAGTCTGGAGTGGGCTTGTATAATACACTTTCTGGGCCGGGTGTGCTGGGTGTGGGCCGGAATTTGGAATCATGCAATGGGGATTCCGAATTTTATCAGACTCACCCTTCACTGTCGCTCGCAAATTTACTAATTATTAAGTCACCTGCACCCTGTTTATGGGGATACGCCAGAAACGTTGGCCGGTGGTTCGTAACTCAAAAACAAAAATTCAACTTCAGCAAAATTAGATCATAGCTGGTTTGCTGGCGAGACGCATTCCTGGAGTTTCCTGAGGCTGGTGTTACACATTCCTTGACATTTTTTTTAACTCATTTCTTTCAGAGATGAAATTACAGAATTTGGATGTCGGGAATAGTCTCAAAAATGAATTGTGTCCTGTTGGCCTTTATACTACATGTCCGCAACCAATCCTTCAACATAGGCATTTTACGGGCTTGAATGGCAGTAAAACGCGTTTGCGACCGTCAAATATGCCAAAATTTTCTTGAGGGGTCCATACAAGGTCAGCTGAGCTTCTTCGCCTCTCGAAGAAAACTGTGCCGCTGTCTGTAAACCTGAACAGTCCATTTGCTGATTACACTATTTTGCCTGATTACACTATTTTGCCTTTACAGTTTTTTTTAAGAATGTTGTGTAATGGTTTGGATTGTTCTTACTTGGTTTTATTTTATTTCGGTTACAAAACCATTTGATACTTTTGAAGTTGCTTACACGGGCGTTTGCGGTGGTAAAATTTTCAAAATTTTCGGTCATTTCAGGTTCGGCCACCCAGCCAAATAATATTATCTCAGTCCCCGTCCCCATCAATCAATCGCATATTTGGGGTTTATTTTTCAAAATTCTCCAGGGAGAGCTACCGGCCCTCGCGGTCAGTAAAAGGGGCCGCTTCGACATTGGAGCCCGGCCGGTTCCCGGCCCCAATCCGCCCCTGGCCACAGTTAAACTTGATTACAATGCCACGTTTTGTTATGTTTATATTAATATTGTTTCTTTAAGAAGCGGCTATTTGCTTTCTAAGACATTCCAAGATATTAAGGGAATACTTTTTTATTAGGGTGTCATTTTGTGTGGGTTCGTTGTCAATTACTGCCAGTTTTAATGGAGGCAGCCATCGCTGTAAGTTTGTTTACATTAGGGTCAAGGTCACAAAACGTCCGGTCATCATAATAACGCACATTAGGGTCAAGATCACAAAACGTCCGCTCTTCATAGTAACGTCCACTGACTTTAGCCCAGCAAAATACATCACAAAGTTTTAAGTAAAAGTTCAGCAGTCACTCGTAAATTTAAAATTTCCGATTTGATTTTTCCATTGTTTTCTAGATTCTAGGTTTCTTTCCCCAATAGAAACACAAGTTTTTCCATCCATTATTTTGAGTAGATCTAATATGTAACAGGCATTGCCAGAGTAGAGGGAAGCTGAGGACAAATATAAAACCTTTATAATTTTGTTTTTAAAAAGCGCAAAAAAAGTGTGAGAATTAATTTCTTTGACGTCAAAAATATGTGACGTCATTTTTTGAACGCGTCATTGAAATAGTTCTATGAGACGCGTCATTGAAATAGTTCTATGAGACGCGTAATCTCGCCAACTAGATTTGGTAAGTTGGCATGCGCATTGCCAGTTTTGCCCAGTGTATCCGGTTCCGGTCTGAATCACCAGTCTGTGGATGACATTTTCATTTTCGCTCCTGTGTTACCGGAAAAGAGCTTTGCTCAAGCACCGCGCTTCGCGCGATGCTTTAGAGCTTCGCTCTATATTACATGATATTATTTTATTCAATAATATGTAACAGGCATTGCCAGAGTAGAGGGAAGCTGAGGACAAATATAAAACCTTTATAATTTTGTTTTTAAAAAGCGCAAAAAAGTGTGAGGATTATTTTCTTTGACGTCAAAAATATGTGACGTCATTTATTCAATGTGTCATAGAAATAGTTCTACGAGACGCGTAATCTCGCCAGCGAGATTTGGTAAGTTGGCATGCGCATTGCCTGTTTTGCCCAGTGTTTCCGGTTCCTGTCTGAATTTTTTTTTAATCAACAGTCTGTGGCTGACATTTTCATTTACGCTCCTGTGTAACCGCAAAGCGCGGTACTTTAGAGCTTCGCTCTATATTAGTTAGCACATTATTGTTGTGTTGTTTTCCTGTGACGTCGAGGCCTTGTTATTATTAGCCTGCTTGACTATTCACGGCGGGAAGTTGTTGAGCGAAAGTTTGAAGTGAAAAAGTTTTCTTCTTAAAAAAACGTAATTAGTTTTTATAACTCACGTTGAAGTACCTAAACAGATTCACTGAACCATAATACACATTTTACACCACTTTAGATTACATTTTCACTTGATATTTATGCGTATTTATAGATATTTCATCAAAAAATCTAGCTAGTCATTTTTTCACTTCTCTACGCTCACGCATGCGCTATTGTCAAACACATTGAGGTGCAAGCAGTATTAATTAAAGAAGCAAGCGAGTCTGAAAAAGGCGAACCATATTTGGGTATCACAATGGTCAGAAATCATATTATTATAATATTATTATCCCTACCTAGGCTAAGTAAAAGTCTGTTCAACCATACCGTACTGGAAATGGAAATGATTCTCGCAATCTCGTGCCGTGTTGATATTTTCCGATTAGCCTATATCTTCATTTGTGTGCACATCAAATACTTTTAATTAGGCATGCATAACAAAGAATTTAGTAATTCAGAACATTGAAGTACGTGTCCATGTTACGCAATTTTTTAATTGTCGAAAAATAATTGGTGTTAAACGTCCAGACGTGCGGTCTAGTTGGGAGGAAATTTCCCTTAAAATTAGAACAAGAAGTTCCGACTGGACCAATGTTTTGGTAACTTAATTTTCGGTACGGGTCCTTTTATTGGACAATCCTTGTAAACATAATTATCATTGGTTTATTTTTTTCGCAGGAATTTAGCAATTGCACTTTGACCTGTCGTTGTACATGTATAATAGGAACCTTATATGAAGCAGTCACGTGGCACAACACAGTATTCGTTGTTAGTCGAGACAAGACTGAATTGTCTTACTTGGATTGCTCTCAATATAGTAATATGTACTCATGATAAACCCGGAATAACATTTTTTGGCAGGCAAGTCCTTTATTTATATAAAACATACATCAGTTGTTCACAACGTAACAACTCGGTCTAGAGATTTTTCTCAACTTATTAAACCATGCTTTTTCTTTGACATTGTTCGCTATTTCAGACGACGTCATAGCGTCATAGAACTTAAAGGAGCTAAATCGCTAACATTTCGGACCTAACAATTGACCTTAATGGGTCGCAACGCATATAATAATATAATCTGATTGTATATAAACTGATTTACATTAAATTGTTTCCGTTTTGACTCTAATTTCAAATCAGTTATGTCCAGCGAAATATGGCAGGAGTCTTAACCAAAGAGGAAATTATAGTGTCTGGTTATTCCAGTCTACTGTGCATGCCCACCAGATAAGATATGGCCTCATAGTTTAACAGGAGCTGTTGAATATGTCTAGCCTCGTTCTTTCTTGTCACTTGTTACAAGTGACGCTGAAACGCTCTGTGGTACACGATTCGTGTACCAATGGTAAACTGTTTATCTTGTTTTAAATATTGGATATCAGAGGCCTACCGTTTCCAGGTAAGATCACAACATCAATGTTGATTTAAATTGACCAATAATTCGTGTTTTCCATGTCGAGGATTTTGAGTTACGAACTTAGGTCCTGTATTTTTCTATTCTGTAAAAATCATGTTTTACATGTATACCATTTTCAAGTGCTAGACGGAGGAGCTTAATATGCTCCGATTTTGTTGATTTTAATAGCATTGAAATGACAAAAAAACTAACTTTCGATCTGTCTTATATGCACTATTGACAAATCGCCTCAAAAAAAGATTTTGTGAATTGAAACTTCAACTGAAAAAAAATGCCTGATTCAGTGATATTTCAAAATGCTAACACGGCAAGTCTGACCGATCGGAATGTCGTTCATTTATCTTTCTAATGATATTAGAATGAAAAAAATAATATTAATAATAAGTTTCCCCCTCAAGCACTTGAAGTGGGGTACCCTCATTTAAAAACGTGACAAAAATTTCAGCGTAACGTCAAAACACGGGAAATTGACGTTTTTCAACTTACGTTTATGAAATTGATAAAATGAATACATACATACAAATTATATCAAACAAAAGCACAGGATATCTGCTTCCAAAATATTTTAAAATTGTTACGAAAGATTAAATAGCCAGCGTATGACGTTAAGTTTAAAAGGGGCTACAAATCGGGGAAAAACGACTTTCTTCCAACGTGAACAATAGAGCTTTGACACTTACTATAATGGTCATTCACATCAAAAATCAGAGTGGGATCTCCATGGGAACGAAGTCAAAGTGGTCACGAAAGATGAGTACCCCTACATGCTATCCACTCAGCTGTCACATACATGTATTTACCGACTCCTCATAATGTATACTAATGGATTCGACAAAAGGCTCACCGTAACGTCCCAGCTACAATAATATCCTGGGCTCATCGATCCCAATCTGAGTTTCAATCACCCCCAGTCCTGTGAACCCCCAGTCTCCTGCTTCCAAGTGCTACAATACATACGATCCTCATTGTGCTTACAGAAGGCAAGACGTAGCTTTCGATAGACAAGTGTATTGTTTACTTCAACCCTGTGCTGATCAAGTGTTTTGCTTACTTCAACCCAGTGCTTTTTTTAAAATTCAACCCAGTGCTTATCAGGTGTTTTGCTACTTACTTCAAACCTGTGCTTATCGATTGTTTTGCTTATTGTAACCCAGTGCTTACAGTACACGCATCGCGGAGCTTTGATGAAACTCGATTATCGTGTCGTTTTATGTTAAAAATTGCCACGATAACGGCACGATATTGCCACGATATTGCCACGATAAATAACTCGGTGTAGCAGACGCGTGTGCCACGATAGTCGCGGGGCTCGATAGGCCTCGGTGTAAATTTACATGCAAAATTAACGATTATATTTGTCATAAACAATCGATGTCAAAACGATATACTGCCACGATGTATGAATTTTGAATATTCTCGTTAATATAATACGGACGCGTTAGGTAAAGTTGTATAGTAAGAACAAGCGTGTTCACATATTCTGCACGATATATGCGGTTACATTTCCAACCAGTCATGCAAAGCTGCATGTCTAGTACATTTTGAAGGACACGTATTCATAAGACGATACATGTTTCGATATTTATGCTGTGTTCAAATTGTTTTGCATATTTCTGTATTATGTATTATGAGTACGTAGTTAAGAATTACTCTCGATTCACTACAAAGATCATCCTCCTCGCAGTGTTCCGTTTGATTAGAGCTAATCTGACTACTCCCTGCTGGACTGAGTGGGTATTATTGTCACTAATTATGACTGGCCAGTGGTCCTATTACTGACCAATCACTGAATTCGTTACAAAGGTATTACCTTTAAAACAAGACGTTTAATTAGGACAACTGTGTTTACGTAACGTTACGTCATGGCTGCACGTTTTTTTTATGCTATATTAACCAGCGCATAGCAGGATATTGCAGCAAAACTAATTGCGTGACAAACGAGGCTATCGGTATTGACGTAAAGTAAACACTACGGTATGGTAACGAACAGACTTTTAACGTTTTTAATAACTTAAATCTTTGTCCAAAATATTAAGGAAGACCCAAGATTAAACGACGGAATGTCATGTTACTGTACGTAAGTAGTAGATTTGATTGAACGAGAAGAATAGACACATTTATTTAAATGTCACGAATCAGAAGCGAATCCAGCAATGGCCAGAGAGGGATTTCTCGGGCCGTTGCTTCAGGAATATGTACAAAGATAGACTTTAAAATTGCAAACTATAATGGTATTTAGCTTACCGGTCTTACAAAATAGAAATAAGACAAATAGAACTTGCAACGGGAGTCCAAGGCGCTTTCAAATCAGACATAAGCTCGTACTTACCGTAAAAATGAAATGAACGCGACTCCGATGTCAAAGAATATTAGTAAATTATAACAACTATCAAATCCACACACAAATCCAAGCACTCGTTTTATTTTAGAAAAGAATAACAGTATTCTGATCCAAGAGCATATTCTACATGAACCCCAAGTCAGTGGTAACTGTCAACTTCTCGTGTAGATTTGCAGAAATGTCCCGTGTATCAAAGATCAAAGAATAGAACAGCACGTGGTGTTTTTATAGGTTGATGGCGCCAGAAACCATTACAAGGTATTAGTTTCCTTTGATGTTGATGGCACGTGTCACTTCTCATTATGGAATCTTTACTGTCGAATTGAAAACGCCAGCAGGTTATTATGGACTGGTACATGTATTCAGCAAGCTCTATAAACTTGTTGACGGTTAATTCTGATTTTGTGTGATTACACCAGAAGACAAATTATTTTAATTCATTTGTGATTTAAACCAGAAAAACATATTAATTAAGGTGTGATTTACCGATATTAAATGTCGAGTGTGACTTGTTTGTCATTATGTGAATTCATTTGTGATTTAAACCAGAAAGATATATCAGTATGTGAATTACTATTTAGATGGATAAAACTACGCCCCCCCCCCCCCCCGGTAAGACTTGTACGCATTAATTTATCAATTGGTTTTGTCAAGCTTGTCGAGACATGCATGTCAACGTGCATCTCACAATTTCTAGGGGCTCGTAAAAAGATTGCGTGTCGTGTAAATATTTATTTTGTTTTTGTCTAGGTCATTTTCAAATAAATTCATCAGCATATTATTCGTTTTCAATAAATATAACTTTTATGAGAAAGGATGATTTATCGTTTGGTTGAGCCTTTTACTAACCACGTGTTTCATGTTAATAAATATTTTCTTTCGTGTTTTGAATTGGCCTATTTCTAATAAATTACCCCACTTTGATCGTTGCCATTTCTTATATTTTCCACAAAAAACTTTGCTTTGCACGCACTAATTTGTCGCTAGACATGTACTTAACGGCAAATAAGCGATCAGAGTATCAGAGGCATTGATTAATATAAACACCGAGTCACACCGTGTTTCCAACACCGAGGCAGTACTATAATCATCCCAAACTTAGGCTGCCTATCTACTGCTAGCTTCGGCTGTAGGTTGAACGCTGTGTGCAGTATGTACTATAATGTCACTCGATATTCACTCGGTAATTCACGGAATTCCACTATAAAAAACACGGTAATATCGAGTTTCGTCAAACTCCTCGCTGCACGTACTGTACCTGGTGTTTTGCTTACTTAAACCCAGCCCTTATTAGGTGTATTGCTTACTTAATTGGTTTTCGCAGGAAAAGATGGACTGATATAACATTATGATTGTTGAAATCAGAAATGATTGTTAATGAACCATGCAGAAGGTCTTTTTTCATTCCGAACGCCTGGCAATTGAACCAAGATTACAACTGGCAAAAACTGTCACCGGAACTCAGAAATTACACGCCGTTGTACCATTATCCGAGTCAACTGTTTCTGTACGAGAGTACAGCAATGTCAAGGATGAACGAGTTGAGGCTGTAACCTCTGTGGCTTCAGCCCCATTATTCATCGGAATTCAACTGGCTACGTCACTGCTAATATGACAGGCATTGGTGGCTGGGTTATATTACGGAATTCCGGCAGAAAAAGTTGGGGAAGTTAAAGACCCAATACCACTCTTGTCGAACTGAATAATATGTCCCAATCTTTATTCTGGTCAACAAATTGTACTTTTTTTTACAATATTAAAATTAATAAATGATGCAAATTTTATCTTAACACACTTAATTCTAAAAATTGGAAAAATTCAACCACATGCCGTAATATGGTGTGAAAAGCTTTACGTAAACACTTTCAAATGCAACTTGGATTTAAACATATTTTCGAACTCTCTCGACAAGTAAGATAGGTTGTAATGGTCCAGTAATGGATAATTTACACAACAGGTAGGCCACTTAAACATCCAGTAGACGTGGTACAAGGGTTAATCAGCGAACTGGATGTATGAGATGGGTATGCTGGTACCGTCGCAACGTAGTCGTGAAATATATTTTGTGGGGGGAAGGGGGGAGACAAAGAAATATACAATGTTGACAGTATGTACCAGTCATGAGGCTGCGCAGACGGAGCGCCAGCTCCAAAGGGAGAATGTGGAAGGGTCACCCTCATAAATTTTTTTTTTAAATTTCCGTTTTCTGTAAGCAGTGAAAACACTATTTTGGAATTGTTTGCGGGGTTAAACCTAAAAATCACATTAATACACCTTTTGCACGATATTGTGATTGGACTATTCTTAGGTTAATTAAAATATGCATTAAAATAAGGTGTAATTCCACTTTAAACTTCAATCAAGATATATACTATTCCAAAAGATAGTAAGCTGGCACTGCCAGGCAGGATATGCTCACATTTTTGAAAGATGGATAGAGAACAAGCAAAACTGAAAGTGATTTTTCCTACAATCAAAGGCCATAATTCATTAAGTTACAATTTGATATGCACAAATATCGAAAAAAGAATCAAGATCTTTAGGTTATGAACATGCAATTGAAGTTTCGTCAAAATCAAAATTGAAATTGTGACCTCTATAGGGTCCACAACTTTGATATACCATATTTTTACACTTTTCGCATACAAACGGTGGCCATTTTGTCTGGCAATTATGGTCCGATTTTCTAGAAATTCGAACTCAACCTTCCGTAGGGTGTTTCGTTGATAGTCAAACGTTTTTTTTAAATCGGATAATAATCGTGGCCTCCAGAGGGACCATACGGGATTTTTCGGACAATCAGGGGTCATAATTTAGGAAGTTATGAACCGATATGTGCAAATAAGAAGAGGAACCAAGATCTTTGGGTTATAACCATGCATTTAAAGTTTCATCAAAATCGAATTTAAATTGTGACCTCTACAGGGTCCACAACCTTGATACATCATTTATTAACAGTATTCGCGTACAAACGGCGGCCATTTCGTATGGCAATTTTGGTTTGATTTTCCCGAAATTCGAACTCAACTTTCCTTAGGGTGTAACGGTGATATAATCAAACGGTTTTTTCAAATTGGCTAATAATTGTGACCTCCAGAGGGACCACAAGCTAAACAAAGGCGATTTTGCGTATAACCAGGGGCCATAATTCAGGAAGTTACAGTTCGATATTCCAAAATATCGAAAGGAACCAAGATCTTTGGGTTATAACCATGCATTTCAAGTTTCATCAAAATCGAATGAAAATTGTGACCTCTATAGGGTCCACAACCTTGATATACGGCGGCCATTTTGTATGGCAATTTTGGTCCGATTTTCCCGAAATTTGAACTCCACCTTCCTTAGGGTGTAACGGTGATATATCGGATAATAATTGTCACCCCCAGAGGGACCAAAAGATAAAATAGGTGATTTTTCAGACAATCAGTGGCCATAATACAGGAAATTACCTTCCGATAGGCGCAAATATCAAAAGGAACCAAGATCTTTGGGTTATAAACATGCACGTCAAGTTTTCTTTAAAATCAGCTCAAAATTGTGACCTCTATAGGGTCCACAAGCTAAAAAGGTGATTTTTCGTACAATCAGGGGCCATAATCCCTGAAGTTTCGATCCGATACATGCCAATATCGAAAGCAGTCGAGATCTTTTAGGGATAAAGCTATATTTTAAGTTTCGTCAAAATCGGACAAGAATTGTGACCTGTAGAGGGTCCACAAACAATTGTGGACGGACGGACATCCGGACGGACAGAGGCGACGACATAATACGTCCACATGAAAATGTGGGCGTATAAAAAGTAGGGGGTATTTGATTTTGGGGGCATAATACTAAAATATGCAAATGACTAGGAAAAAAGCAAGGTTTTCATCTAAATTAACTAATCATAAAAAATTCTATTTTGGAAGCCCGTAATTATTTTGTTTTTGTCCATATATACACCTTCTGTTTATTTTATTCTATTTTTGGTAACACTTTGTGATCTCCAGTCACTCGCAAAGAGAAACCATGTATTGTCGTTGTATTTATCGGAGATATTGGAATAAAAAAAGGTTCAAATGCATCAAGAATTCTGCTTTTCATCTAAATTAACCAATCGTAAAAATTCTACTTTGGAAGCCCGTAATTATATTTATATTGCCTAATCAATAGACGCCTTCTGTTTTATTTTATTCTTTTATTAGTAACACTGTGATCGCAAGTCACTCGCAAAGAAAAAATAAAATAAAAAAAGAGTTTAAATGAATGGAGAACAAAACTCAAGTCAGTCCTACATTTAGCAACTAATTATTTTAAATTAATTGATTTTTTTTACGTACATTGGTACAGAATTAGACTAGGATCATAACACTACTCTAACTCGATCAACACAAATAACAGGTCGGTAAATTTCAGATTTTCCGGAGGAAAATGATATCCGATTATTATCAATAATCGCTGAAATTTTTTTGTCGATAATCGATATTGAAATTTCATATTTATTCCCAGCCTTAGCAATGGGGTGACAATTTCAGGTATGTCACCAATTTTTGGCCGTTTAAATTAAAGATAGGCTAGCACTGCCAGGCAGGATACGCCCACATTTTGAGAGATGGATAGAGAACAAGTCAACCGAAAGTAATTTTTCCTACAATCAAAGGCCATAATTCATTAAGTTACAATTTGATATTCGCAAATATCAAAAGGAATTGCGGTCTTTGGGCTATAAACATGCATTTCAATTTTCTTCAAAATCAAATTAAAATTGTGACCTCTACAGGGTCCACAACTTTGATATACCATATTTTTACACTATTCGCGTGCAAACGGCGGCCATTTTGTCTGGCAATTATGGTCCGATTTTCTTGATATTGAACTCAACCCTCCGTACGATGTAACAGTGATTTAATCAAACGTTTAAAATCGGGTAATAATTGTGACCTCAGAGGGGACCACAAGCTAAAAAAAGCGATGTTTTGAACCATCAGGGGCCATAATTCAGGAAGTTACGTTCCAATGGGCGCAATTATCAAAAGGAACCAAGATCTTTGGGTTGTTAAACATGCATGTTATTGTTAAGTTTCAAAATTGTGAACTCTATAGGGTCCAAAGGCTAAAAACGCTATTTTTCGTAAAAAAAAATATTTTTAAACAATATTTTATTCAAGTTTTCTGAATGGGATTGGGGAACAGGCTTAACCTATGTAAAACCCCTCTCCCTCAGGGGCCATAATCCATAAAGTTTCGATCCGATACATGCCAATATCGAAATGATTCTGTATGTGAAAGCAAACAGGCGCGTCGGAAGGCAGACAAAGTCTGGCGTAAGAGTAAGCTTGAAATCTCCAGTTATAGAATCAACATCCAGGTGGAGATTTATATCACCACATATCAAAAATGTTTCCAGACATTTCGTGAAGTATGTCCAATAAGTCGTTGAAATAAGTCTCAACGGAGATAGAATAAGAAGGCTGATACAATGAGATGGGATGAAATAATTTGTTATGGTTTTTGATGGCGGTGTGTTGAATTTCGCAGCTAGCAAAATGACCTCTTTTAATATTATGTGCTTTAATTGTAGGCTTGTAAGTCGTTGCCATTTTTTTAGTTTTTAATTTAAAAATTAAAAACTGAATAAATGGCAAGGAATTTGAGAATCGGAGTATCTCTTGGAACAGACAGTAGATATTGTGTGATTCTGTTGCATTAATTTTTTTATTAAAGTTGTTACTTTGATGAGTGTATTATTATTGTGGGAGCCTCATATATTTCAAGTGATAATAATATCGGGACCTAATCCCAAGCCGATGCACCTACCTGTTATATCTCAAACAATGACGAATTACAGGATATAACCAGCTTGTAACATCCAAGATGATGATGAAATACCCGACTTGGCCAAAATAAGTGTTATCATGAATAAAACAAATGCGCCAATACTGTTATGTCTGTCTGAAATGATCAATTGTACTATTATTCCATATCTAAAATCGTCAGATCAATCTTAAGTCTGCCGATGGAATCTGCTTGCAGGATAGTGCCGACAACCTGTATTTCAAGTCATAATGATTTTTTTGACCTAACCCAAGCTGATGCACCTTCCTGTTATATCTCAAACAATTACGAATTACCAGAGATGATGATGAAATACCCGACTAAGCCAAAAAAAGTGTGTCGGTTTTTAACATCTAAGGTGATGATGAATTAAACGAATGTGCCAAATTTGTTATGTCTTTCTGCAATGACCAATCGTATTATTCCATACATAAAATCTTCAGAACAATATTAAACCTGTCGATGGACTCTTGTTTGCAGACAACCTGTAGTGAAATTTATAAATACCTCATTACTCAATGATTCCAATGAGTTGAAATGACATTCGTATCCATTTCTGCAGAACAAGATAATAATAAAGTTAATGTTTTAAAATGTCTCCAACATACATTGCGTAGCAATATTTATCAAGTAAAAACATTTCTACTGCCAATTAATTAAAGTCAAATACTTTATTCAAACCCAAACCCTGAAACATCGGCATACCGCAGTTTGAATATATTATAATACGTACCGCTCTTCATGGTAATGCTGAAAATTGCAAACAAACTTATACCTGTATAAATCAAATACTATCCTAATTTAACTCATCATTTTCGCGTCAATTAACAAAAGTGAGCCATTGACTTAGAGGTAAATTAATTAATGCTAGGGGTGAAAAAATGTGTGATTGTGTTGTATAAAAAATATTAAAGTTGTTACTTTGACAAGTCTATTATATTTTGGGGAGCCTTATACATGTATTTCTGAAACTAGTCCTACAGAGTTTTCAAGAATCAGATAACTGATGGCAAACTTTTGAATTACCGGTAAGAGCCTGGTTGAAGAGACATTGAAACACTTTTTACACCACATTCCACTTGTTTGAGAAGTTCACATAACTGTAACAATATTTTCTGTATACATGAACATGTATTGTAATAATTATATAGTTTTCTCCTTTTTTTTTGCAGATGGAAATCATTCCTGGACATTACGTAAAGGCAGTTTTTGACTTTGAAACAAGCCAGGCGGGTGAGATCTGTATCAAAACAGGACAGATAATTCTAGTAACTAATGTTGTTGATAATAACTGGGTTTGTGGAAAACTAAATGGCAAAGAAGGAAATTTTCCCACCAATTTTGTTGAAAAAATTAATGTACCCCAAATTAATAGTGGTCAGAAATTATTTCTTTCCATAGAAACATTCAAATCATCTGAAGATGATGACTTAAACTTTAAAAAAGGTATCATGAAAAAAAAATCATTATTTAGTATATTTTAAACATTTGTTTAAAGGAGAATACTAACGCAAAAAGTTGTTTTTTAATATGAAAAATAAAGTTAATATCAGGTTATTTTTGGCCCTAAGAAATTTTGAAAGTCACTTTGAATATTTTTACAAAGGAAAACTATACCAAAAAACACCCAATTGGCATTTATGCATATCTGCAGCCTTGTTTTGATTTCTTCCGTGAATAACGTCATAGTGGAGCAATGTTGAAAATGAGCATGACATGCCGTCAATTTGACTAACTAGTCAATTGCGTTGCTTGGGGCTAGATAAATTAATAGCACCAACAATAAACTAGGAAGCGTGTGTAATTTTTTATACGCCCACATTGAAATGTGGTCGTATATTGCCGTAGCCCCCGTCCGTCCGTCGTTCCGGCGTCCACAATTGCTTGTGGACGCTCTAGAGGCCAAAGTTAATATCCGATTGACTTTAAAATTATACACAGTGTTTAAGGTCATGAGACGAAGAAGCCTATTGAATTTCAGCGATTTCCGATAATAACTGTCAGAGTAATGGCCCTTGATCACTTAAAAAAAATCTTGTGGACGCTCTAGAGGCTAAAGTTAATAACCGATTGACTTTAAATTCATACACAGTGTTTAAGGTCATGGGACGAAGAAGCCTATTGATATTCAGCGATTTCCGATAATAACTGTCAGAGTTATGGCCCTTGATCACTTCAAAAAATCTTGTGGACGCTCTAGAGGCTAAAGTTAATAACTGATTGACTTTAAATTTATACACAGTGTTTAAGGTCATGAGACGAAGAAGCCTATTGATTTTCAGCAATTTCCGATAATTACTGTCAGAGTTATGGCCCTTGATCTCTTAAAAAATACTTGTTGACGCTCTAGAGTCCAAAGTTAATAACCGATTGACTTTAAAGTTAAACACAGTGTTGAAGATCATGAGACGAACAAGTATATTGAGTTTCAATGAATTTAGATAACTTGAACAGCATGGAGGAGAACTTTATCAAAGCCAAACAAATTCGAATGATTTTCTGATAATTACATAATGAGTTGTTACTTTTAATCAGATTTTAGTGTATTATAAATGTTTCATTACCGAAAAAAGTAAAATATGCGACAACTCTTGTTGACTGCCCGCACGATTTAGCTGCTATGGGCGTATGTTTCGTTGCCTGGCAACCTATCTTTTCTTCCAACGTAGGCCGTGTTACGTACCAGACCCACGATTAATCTCTTCGGTAGGCTTTTGTTGAAAAACAGATTGTCTAGCACTTGACTGGTCCACACCGTCAAGCAGATACCGATCTTGAAGGCACATGCCCAAGTGTAGATGCGACTGCAGTTTAAAGGTGCGACTGGTAGCGAGGATTTTCCGGCGTTGTTCCAATCCTTTATTACTCTGAACCAGATCAACTAGACGTCCACCATCCCCATCGGTGGCGACGGATCTTGTCGACTTGAATTGACTGGCAGCGTCTTTTTCCCACAGGACTTGTTTCGACAGGTGATCGTTCTTGGCCTCCTTATCGAAAGCCTGTTACGGATAGTTCGGCAGAGAGGTGGTGACCAAGGTTTCAGCATCTTTTTCCAGTCGGGTACGCTAAACATCCTGCAATTCAGGAATTATTACACATTACCTGCGTAGCCATGGTCAAAGATATCTAGTTTGCGTCGTTTGTGAGAAGTGACCTGTGTCGTCTTCTTCCTCTTCGGACGATGTGAAGTAGACGGGGATCCTGAGGGGTATTTTATAGGTTCCAGATGGACGACCACGTTCTTGAGTGTGTCGGACATCGTGTTGGACACTGCAGGTCGAAGCGTGTCCTGAGCGACTTTCTTCCAGTTCCATTTTTCTCAACCGCTGATGGGGTCAAGCACGCTCTGTCCCACTTTGGGTAACACTTAGGCCACATTTTTTTTCAACTGATTTGACAGCATTCAATAACCCCGACCATCGACCGGCACCCTACTGTCTCAGAATTCCAACCTTGTACACCACCAGGCCGGTCCCTCGCTGTCAGAGCACTCCTGCTTTTATACACTCGAATCATCGTCGGCAGAAATGGCACGGTTTTCCCCATTCTGTTCCTCATATAGAGACCAACGAAGTTTAGTCGACTGTACTTCAGAGACACTTTCTGAATCCTGGTGGGACGGAGATACAATCGTCGATTCGGTATCTCGTCCAACAAAGGAGCCTTCACATCGCTCACGATCTGTGGTTCGAAAATGTTTTTGTTTACGTAAAACAGATCGAACTGGATTTGAAGATTTGGGGAGTGGTGAGCGTAGAATGACAGGAGACTTTGGCCATTGTCGCCAGTCATTTCTATTGACTGCAGGGAAATCATTATTTCGTTTCAAGTCCATCCCAACATGGACACAATGGGTCCACACAGACGGAGATCGATTTTCGGCAACATGTCAAAGTAGAAAAGCGCCTGCACGTGATTGATCTTTAGATATACTCTATCGTTGGTGTTGTCTTTCTTGAAAGAAACGAAAGAACATTTTTGTACGTTCCCTTGGCGCATCACCTGTCGACCTTCATTTCTTCTCGTAGTCGGTCAATTTCTTCTTGTTGATCCAAGCGAACGGTTTGATTGGCCATCTGATTGTAGATGGGAGCCAGATTCCAAAAATCATCCAAGTGTGTGTTGAGGACATCCAGGATATGTCTTAGCAACTCTTAATCGTCAACCTTGATATGCGTTTCCGATTCGATCGATCCCTTGGCCTCTTCGCCCTTTACACCCTTGAAACAATGCGAGGGATCGATGCTGTGGTGTTCCTTGCATATTTTTACTTCGGACACCATGTTCGAGGGCGACCAAGAATGAACGCGAAAGCTCATCGTGTTGTCTCGGTGATCGATGTTGTTCCATTGGTCAGGTAACGTGATCATGGACAGACCCACTTCCCATTCCCGATGATCGACGAGAAGTGGCGGTTCCAGGTGGGTGTGATACGTGGAGACTTTGTTGTCGGGATACCACGACATGAAACTGTCACTAGGGAGCGTGAGGTAAAAGGGTCGGTCGTTGTTCATTATGTTTGGTTTTCAAGGTCGGAGAAGGTAACGGGTAACCCGAGGTGCTTGAGAACAAGGCCGTCCACAGCGTGGTCTGCAATCCGTGGGGTTTGAAGGCCAGCTTGGACAAAGAAACACGCACGACGTACACTAAAATCACTTGACAGAAAAAGACGATTTCCGCTTGTGGCACCGTTTTCCCAAAAGCGACCAATTGTGTGCACTGGCGGACGTAGACGTGGTTTCGTCTTGCATGGTGACTGAAATCGACGTCTCTTGCTCCTATTTATACGTTTTGGAGACTGGTCCTGTCGATCCACTAATTAAAACTCGCCGGATAGCCCAACCATTTGACCAAAACTTTGTCCTTTTTTTTCCATCAAGTCCTCTTTCGATAGGAAAGATCTCTTCGTCGTTGACTTGGACCGCTTGCAATTCGTTGGGATATAACTTGCCCTGTTTGTAACCGGGACCGACGTTGGGTCCAGTTCTGCCAGTAACCTTTATCAAAGGCACGGTGTTTCGGTAAAGCCAAACGTACCGATGTCCATTGTTCTCTTTTTTTAGTGGGACGTGGAGGTGTTGTCAACATCCATTCGTGTTCGGGACAAATGTTTTTAGTTGCCATGCCGATGTAACAAAGGAAAAGAAAAAATGTTAATTAGCCAATTCTCTCTTCAGGATCTCTTGTCACAACCAGGGTACGTTTCTCAGGACACAAGGAATTCAGTTTATACGTCCCAAAAGCTTCTGCATCGTATCGTGTGGGTGCCAGTGACGACAGCAGGTACCCATTCGCTCATATCGAAACAGGAGGGATACGACAAGATTTCAGTCATATCTCTCGGACCCGCATATTGGATGAATGCTTGGGAAACACTTTCTGCTTCATTTTCGGCCAACAAGATAACAGCCTCGGGGTTTCGTCGGCTACACTGGTATTTGAGGAAATAACTGGTTGACTGGAAAGCTTTGTATGCTGTTTTCTTTTTGTCTTTGTAGCGTCTGTAGAGTTCAAACGCTTCTCCACACCAGTACCAGTATCACTGACTGAGGGTGTTGTCTCTGGGCATATCGACGTTGTTGTCGATCATCTGACTGGCAACGGCATCAAAGTTGTTTTCTGTTTGGATTTCTTCTTGGCACCCGAGCAGGCCGTGTCCGAGCTGTCCCCAGTTGAGACATTTGTGATTATCGTCGATGGTTCTCTTGACTCCGTAACACTTTCTTTTGATATTGTCTTTTCTTTCTTTGTCACTCTTAGCTTTTTGGGCTTCGACTCGTTTTCCACACTTTTCGTTGCTGCTGTTAAGAACGAGCAGGGCAGTCTCTATACCAGAGTCAGACATTGTTACAGGAGAAACAAGTTTGACTAGCCATCGAGAGCAGAATGATATTTTATTCTGACACTTTGCTTATAGTCTTGGTTGTGACGTCACTCTCTTTTGATTGGTTCTTTCTTTTCCTCGGTTTCTATTGGTCCGTGTCTAGTCTATGATTTCCAGGCTTTCCACGAACTTTTGCACTTCGTCCCAATCAATGACGGCTTCACTCATGTGACATCTCTGTTCGGTCGCCATCCTCCTGAGAGACGGAAGTCAGTATCCATAGTGGTAAGTGTTGGTTGGCCATTGTCATTGAATTGAACGAAACGCTTGTCGTATACGATTTTATACTTTTTATTCCCGGGGCGTGTCCAGAGACGTCGGTCACATGATCTGGAAATCTTGAACGGATTGCAGATAACAAATGGTTCGTTTTGATTGACGTGTCGTACGTTCTCCTTCATGATGGCGTAATTCAGTTGTTGGAAGGCACGGTAATTCAAAGTGAACCTCCAGTCTTTGCAGACAGTTTTCCATCACTCTGCCTGTACGCAAAATTCTTCGGCCATCCGCTCACAAATTCCTTAATGGTGACACTCTCGGGCAACTCGTTCTTCCACTCGCCCAAAATTAAACCTTCCGGGGGGGGGGGGGATTCCATGAGGCGGACTGGTATTGGTAGATGATGCTGTCCGTGTCAAAATGACAAACACGTTCCCCCAACTTTTCCAAGACGGGGTAGAGTTTCAAGCGGGCCTGGGCAGTGACAAAAGCTGTAATATTCACGTTGGTGATGGGGCAGGGTGAAACATGTTCTTCTCAAAAGGATCGATCCCCGTGTCCATGAGGAATATCTCGCGACACACTCCACAATACCGTCGCAAGACATCCACATCGCTGCGACAGTAAGATAAAATTTCATGGCGAAAATCATGTCGTGACTGTGTTGATCGTACCACTCGTAAAATTTCTATCGTTTCGACACACTCATGCCATCTGGATCGTAATCGATGTTGGGAGGATAGGCACCCACATAATCTTCATTCTCTGGTCTGTTGAAGTGGTGAGGGAAATAACCTTTCATCAGTTCTTTCAGGTCGAAGTTTTTGGGCATGTCCCGTAAAGGTATCAGTAAAAAGTTGAGGGAATCGATAAATTTTACCATGCCGACAGCGATTGTCATCGCTTTTCCACCGTTCGTAATCACTTCTGGTTGCGCCACGGTGATCACTTCCGACTTCCCCCAACTGTACTGTACTGAGCAGCGAGTTTTAAAAACCATTTGCCCACATCATCCAGCGTGTCTTGACCTTTAAAAACAATTTCCCGTTGTGATTCCAATATTGGTCACTGTGCTCGCAGGGTTATTGGTTGTCGATGCGAAAGTGACAGCACACTTGTAGAACACATAGGTTGGGAATATGTTCACCGGAATTTTGATGCCAGATGTCTTGCATCCTTGACACATGATGTGACACGAATGTTTCTTTGCACCATTGTATCCTACCTGACAGGTGTCGCAAAAATTAAACCTTTTCACAAAGGTGGGCATGGCGGTAATAACGCCATAATGTTTGGCGTGTAAATACAGGTTCAGATGTTTTGGTGTTCCACGATAGATCACCTTACCAAAGTTGGCTTGAGAGAAAATGTTAAACAGGTATCCTTGTTCTTCCATATACTTGGCGTATAGTTCCCACGTTTCTATCCCCGTACAAGCATCCCTGGTTCCACGGACGGCATGGATGAGAGCTTCCGTTTTCTTCGTCTGCCACGATTTGTGTCCTGCCCTCCTCTGTAATCTTTTCTTCTCTCTTTCCCATTCAGGTGTGTCCTGTTTGTTTGATAGTGACGGGCGACGATGGTGGCTCACTGGAAACATAATTCGTTGGTTCTTCAAATACTCGTCACAATTGGCGCTGCGTCTCTTCGCCACGTTTGTTCCGTTACCTCTGCCATCGGGAAAGGACCCGTGACAGATACTCATAGACATGCGTTGGTTGATTCGAAATTCTTAATTGCTCTGAAATACGGCAACCACTTTCTGTAAAAGGTCTTCAGCTTTTAACAGGCGATACTCACGGAATGGTAACCAAATAGGTGATTTGAGTTCTGGGTGACCGATGACGATTCTAACGTAGTCATTTTCTCTGGCATTCAAGGTTTGTGGATTTCCTCAATGATGGCGTAAAAGGTGTTGTGTAATTGCTGTGGTACATCAGCGGCCAAGGCGTGGGACCAATCCTCCAAAACGTCTATCTGCAAACATAGTGATTCAGTCCTAAATAATCTACTGTATCTGCTGTCGACGGGTCGTAAAGAGAAACTCATGTTCTTCTGCTCTGTGATAGCATGAAATAGTCAGAACTTGTCGCGTCGCTCGCTTTTATCCCCTTTATGTCGTGACGTCATCAACCGTTTAATATCTTACACCCCACGTGATATAACAATCCACATGCGTTTTATAACGTTGCATTACGTCTTTATTTAGCCTCTAACGTACACCCTACGATACATAACGTTGCATCACGTCTATTTTTGTCCCCCGCCTTTCGAAGAAAGCAGGGGACTATTAAAATGGGTTCGCCCGTCTGTCTGTCCGTCTGTCTGTCTGTCTGTCCGTCTGTCACACTTTTTGGGACACAATAACTCTCTTTCTAATTGAGCTAGACTATTCAAACTTTGTGTAGGTGTTTATTAGGTCATTACCTTGATCGAGTTCGAAGATGAGCATTTTCCGCTTAGGGTAAGCAGAGATAAGCAATTTGATTGGTTGATGCTTTGGGACACGATAACTTGAGTTGTAATTAAGTTAGAGTGATGAAACTTGGTATATAGTTTCATTTCATTAATACCTTGACTGAGTTTAATAATGCGCATTTTCTGCTCAGGGTAAGCAGAGTGATAAGCAATATGATTGGCCGAGACTTTGGATCATAAAAACTCTCCTTCTAATTGAGCTAGGATATTCAAACTTGACGTAGGTGTTTATTAGGTCAATACCTTGATGGAGTTCGAAGATGGGCATTTTCTGCTTAGGGTAAGCAGAGATAAGCAATTTGATTGGTTGATGCTTTGGGACGCAATAACTCTAGTTGTAATTAAGTGAGAGTGATGAAACTTGGTATATAGTTTTATTTTATCGATACCTTGACTAAGTTCAATAATGAACATTTTCTGTTGAGGGTAAGCAGAGCGATAAGCAACTGATAGGTCTAGACTTTGAAACACAAAAATTCTCCTAATTAAGGTAGAATGTTCAAACTAGGTGTAGGCGTACATTAGGTGAATGCCTTGATGGAGTTCGATGATGAACAATGTCTGATTATATCTGGTAGAGAGTGATGAAACTTAGTGTATAGTTTGATTGCTCAATACTTTTGAAAAAAATAAATGTGCGATTAATCAATATGTGTCATCTATTTATTTTGGGATTTCGGCGGGGGACATCAGCCTCACTGTTGGCTTGTTAACCCCAACGTACGCATAACGTCAATCTATGAATGGACTCGTCTGTGACGTCATACTCCTCAAATAGATTCGTCCTTACGGTAATTAAAAGATACAACATTTATCTCTAAGTATCACAATGGGTGACAACACTCCCATCGTACACCACGACGAAAACTGCAACGAGGACACCCTGGTGTATCTCAGGGTTAATTCTCTTGCCGTGATTACCCTTGACAATATCTTTGTCTTACCTGATGAGGTATTGAAAACGACACATAGGAAAATACACCCTCCCATATAAGTAGAGGCAATCAGACGCAAGCGACATAAAGTACGTCGCACCCTCGCATTTAGTGAGGACAACGGCCCTTTTCAGGGCCAACTTATGCAATGCAAAAAGTGTTGTCTCCCATTCCCTCTTCTTCTTCTTCTCCTTCTTCTTCCGAACGCGCGCCTTCTTTTTCTCAAACTAGGTCATGCATGTGCAACGGGTCAGGACGGTCATAGGGGTCACTCAGTACATGCACGTGCAAGGTCACACGGTCACTCAGTACAAGGTCACACACGTGAAAAGTCACGCGCACGTGCTTGTACGCACATGCTTGTGCATACATACGCGCATGAGCACGTGTGTCTCCATATAAGCCCCCTAACTACTTCGACTTTGACGTCATGTCACGTGATTTAGCTTCAGCTCATAAATTGTCGGGTGTTACCGAGAGTATATTTTAAATTTGTAATTTATACTTAAAAAAATCTGAAATGTGTTAAATAAAGAACCAAATAAATGATCAAATTAAACTTTTAATTTAGCATTCTCCTTTAATAGCTATTAGTCCATGTTTCTTTATATATACGCCCGCATGGTATTGTGTCTGCCCCTGTCTGTCCGTATGTCCACAATTTTTTGACACTGTACAGGTCACAACTTGTTGAAATTTTGATCTGTATTTAAAGGGCTAGAGTGAGGATATGCACATGCAAAGTGTGTGATATGGGACTGCTCAAAATCGTGAAAAAAGACAAGTGTTAGTTTGCAGAACAAAGTTCATTACCGAAAACTGATATTGGGTTCACATCAAGAACTCCACAACAAAAATCACAAGTTTTACCTATGTGCCATAAGATAGGAAAGCCAAAGAAAACATTTACCAGAAGTATTTCATGAATTAAGCATTGCGTTTTTAATGGCTTTGAGTATATTTATTTCCAAGATAGGAATTGTGTGTTACAAACCAGCGTACGCCGTTTGCAAACCTGCTCGCCTATCGCCTGATAAATCATATGGTCCCTCTGGAGGTCACAATTTTTATTTGATTTAAAAAAAACGTTTGATTATATCACTGTTACACCCTAAGGTAGGTTGAGTTCGAATTTCGAGAAAATCGGACCATAATTTCCAGACAAAATGGACGTCATTTTTATGTGAATAGTGTAAAAATATCAAAGTTGTGGACCCTGTAGAGGTCACAATTTTAATCCGATTTTGGTTACTGTGGACACTTCCTGAATTATGGCCTTTGATTGTAGGAAAAATCACTTTCGGTATTGCTTGTTCTCTATCCATCTCTAGAAAATGTGGGCGTATCCTGCCTGGCAGTGCCAGCCTATCTTTCATATTAAACTTGTTTGCTTGTTACAAATGTCAAATTTGTCTTGAATCTCATGACACAACATTCCAATCTCCTGAAAGTACAATGCTTCAGAAGCCACAAACATTTGTATTTTGTGCTACAGCTACACCGGAAATTAGTATTCCCACCAGAAGTCAATGAAAACTACTTCCAATCACTTAAAGAGTATCATAGAAGGGTTAGCATACACATCCTACAGGAGCTGTATTGGTGACATGCAGGGCTCACACTGGCTTTCAATTTTTTTCCGCCAAAATGGATTCTAATTTTTATGTAAAACAATGATGATATTTTTTTCCGCCAACTTGAATATTTTATCCGCCAAAAATATATGATAAAAACAACACATATTGTAATAATAAAAATTATTTATTTTGTGTACAATCTTAAACAACAATATATTTACAAAATCCTTCTTTGCTTCACATTAACCCAATTGGAAGAGGATTTATGAAGATCGGGTTTATTTTATGTTTCTGCTCGCTGTTTTTATTTTAAAAAATTCTGCTAAAAATTCGTTAACAATCAACGGTTGCAACCGGTATACAGAATAATTGGCAAGTAGGCCTAATTTTATATACCGTACATTAACAAAATTTGATTTTTCTTTAATGGCAAGTTTCAATACCAGTACATCATTAATGCTATCCATTGAACAATCAACATATTTTCAAACCCCTGAAAGAAATGATCTCTGATACACATTCATTAACATCAAGATCAATGTTTGTACAATAGCCCTATTGCTGACTTTCGAATTTTCACATATTGAACAAAACATTTTCTGCGTGTATACGTAAAATCTCAGCCAGGGATTGGCAAATTTCTTTGAATTTTCGTTTCGCATGTACAATAAGCCTAATTTGCTGACTTTCAAATTTTTACATATTGAACAAAACATTTTCCGCGTGTATACACATACGTCAAATCTCAGCCAAGGATTGTCAATTCCCAGTTTTCTTTGATTTTTTGTACAATAGGCCTTTTGCTGATTTCGGGTACCGTAACGGTATCAGCATCTGAATCATAATTCGTAGTGTCAAAATTATTTCGTCTAGAGGAGCCAACGCCAGACTCTTCGTTAAATTTAAAACACTTCGGCGGCGGTATGGAAAAAAAACGCTGACAGTTTTCTTTCTCCAGAATTGTCGCCATTCAACTCGCACTTTCGTTTTCGACCCATGGTGATAATAAAATTTAAAATAATAGTTTCCAAGTAGCCATACAGTTGTATACATGTCGTATGAACCCACAGTAAACGAAATTCAACTATCAAAACATGTAACTCTCTTTGAAAAGAGTTGTCGGAGCAATTGTAGGACAACGATCGACCATTTTGATTTTTGTCTTGATTACTTCCCTTTGTTTTAATTACGCAACATCAATAGTCACCGCTAATCTATTTGTTCAGGTTAATTAATATGATGAGTACTGCTTAGATATGGGCTTTATTATCTGCAATTATCAATCAGTTGACCATTATTCCCAGACAATTGTTTAGTATTACTCATGACACGTTCGGGATTTATCAGCAAGTTGATTGATTTATAGTATGCCGCTATGGTCAATCAAAGTCAAATAGTTTTTTTCAAACCCAAACTGTCATAAATAAAAAAAGGTTTCTTTTTTTTTTTAAATTAATTTTCGCAATTTGGCGCGTAATATCTACCTCGATTTGACAAAAATTAAAAATAGCATAGCTGTGTTCTCCACCTCCGACTATGCTAAAATGTATTGAAAGTTTAAATCCCACAATAATTGTTAAAATTACGACAATATATAAAAACGAAAACTTTTGTGATTTTGGACTATTCGCATTGCAATTCCTAGTAAAACCGAAGACCTTGTAACGGTGCAAAACGCAGTAGCTGAGATATAAGAAAATTAAAAGAAGAAAAATAATAAGAAGAACTAGACCTGCAAAGCAGCAATGACGGGTTTCACTGGTACCACATTACCTTTGCACTTATGTCACTTTCAGTGCTATGTTACCCTTAAACTCATATCACTTGCAGTACCAATGGAACCCCAAAAAATATTTCCACTTAAACATTGCACACATCAAATACAATACTTTTATGAAATCAGAACTGGCATAATAGTAAGTCTCAATTTGTATAGCGCAAAAATACTTTATGGCAGTTTCTATTGCGCTTTTTCAAGTTTTAAACAAAGTTTGTCACTACTGACAAGAATAAGCCTGGTTGAAAAGATGGGTTTTAAGCTGAGATTTAAAGCTTTCTACAGACTTGGCCAGCCTAACTGACAAGGGTAATGAATTCCATAGAAAAGGGGCCGAGTATGCGAATGAACGGCGACCTATCTCAAGATTGACAGCAGGGACCGTCAATAGATTTTTATTCTTTGATCGTAAGTTTCTTGTGTGATCATGCGTAATGAGAAGATCTTTTATGTATTCAGGAGCTTTGTCATTTAAGGCTTTGAAGGTTATGAGTAGGATTTTAAATTGTATTCGTTCACTAACTGGTAGCCAATGGAGACGCTTCAATATCGGAGTTATGTGTTGGTGTTTTCTGGTTTTTGTCAAGAGGCGAGCAGCATAATTCTGGACGTGTTGAAGGTTTTGTGTCAGATACTTTGGTTTTCCAAACAGTATTGCGTTATGGTAGTCTATCTTAGAAGTTATGAAATCATGAACTAGAACTTCGGCACTTTCTGGGGTCAGGTATTTTTTAATTTTACTGATTCTATGTAGATGGAAAAATGATGTGGAACAGACGGATTTAATATGGGCAGAAAATGACATATTTGAGTCCAAGATGGCACCAATGTTTTTTGCTGTAGGAGTAGATGTGACATTTTCTTGTTGAAAGGTTAGGGTTGTTGGATCAATCTTCTTTAGTTGCTGTTTTGTGCCTATTATCAAAAAATGTCTGTTTTCTCAGGATTTAATTTTAAAAAGTGGATCGACATCCATCTGTGCATTTTATTTAAACATGCTTCTATTGAATGTTTTGAACTGAGCTAGTTTTTAGTTTCAAAACTTATATAGATCTGGGTATCGTCGGCATACAAATGTTTTTTTAGTCCAATGCGCGCAGCAATTTCTTTCAGTGGTTTCGTGAAGATTATAAATACTACGGGTCCTAAAACTGAACCCTGTGGTACGCCACAAAGCATAGGACGGGGATCGGATTTGGAACCATGGATGTTGACAGTTTGCTTTCGCTTTGACAGATATGATCGAAACCATTCAAGAGCCACCCCACGTACACCTATTTCTTCTTCAAGAGTTACCCGTAAGTCGTTCGTATCGAGAATGTCAAAGGCAGCTGATAAGAAAAGCGCATTGTTGTCGGTCTAAAGTACGCAGATTGAAATACGTTGTTGAGAGAATTACTTTCAATGTGGACAAGTAGTTGGATTAGTACACATTTTTCAATCAGTTTTGAGATATAGCTCAGATTGCTAATAGGTCTGTCAGTGGCGGAGCCACGGGGGGGGGGGGTGAAATTTTGAAAATCATGGCCATCACACCCCATAGCCCCCACACCCCCATAACGAAGCCCCAACACCCCCATAGCTTTTTACCCCCCAGCACTGGCTGGCGCCGCCGCTGAGGTCTGTATTTTGTCATGAGATCTGGATCGCCTAACGCTTCTGGGAAAATACCACTATTCAAAGAGCTGTTTACAATCAAACAGATGATAGGTAAAAAGGGATCAATGTGAGTTTTTAACAGCCATGTTCACAGAATTTGCTAGTAGTGTTATTACTAATTTTCTGTAGCGAATCCTCCGTGATGAGGTCAAAATGATCTAGCGATGCAGATGTGGTAACGCGATATGTTGGTACTTGTGAAGTCAAGGAAGCTTGGACCACCAATATATCTGTTCTTATCTTCATTATTTTATCATTAAAGTAGTTGATAAATCGGTCGGCTAGTTGACTGGTAGAAATGTGGGTTGGTAAAGAAGAATCAAATTTTTGTCTGTTTACCAAACTGTTGGTTATTTGAAAAAATTTCTTTTGGTCGTTGCCGCAGGTCACGATTTTTTCTCTACAGAATTCTGTTTTAGTAGTTTGTATTAGTTCAGCTACTTTTTTAACTTCAAATTTTTATATTTGCTTATGGACTGTGAGGTGAGATCTTTTCCACTTTCCCTCTGCTCTTCGTCTTATTCTTCTCGCATCTCTGATAGCTTCAATAAACCAGGCGCATTCGAGTTTTACAACCATTTTCCGAGTGATTTCGGGTACATGTTTTTCAATTATATTTCTGATTTCAGGGTTATACAATCTGACAAGATCTGAGCAAGTAAAATTTGATACTTCTGATGAAAGAATTTGACTTTGTTTAATATCTTCGGTAAACAATTGATCGTCGCTTGATTTGTATTTTCTATATTTTATTATAGTTGGCTTATGTGATGGAATTGTAAAGAATGGCAAACTAAAATGAACAGCATGGTGGTCGCTAAGACAGGGGTCGGCTATGAATAAATCTTGAATCTTTTGTTCGCAGGTTCCAGTAAATACCAGGTCGAGTGTATGGCCATGGCCATGACTATGCGTTGGTTGGTTAACATGCTGGATTAATTCAAGCGATTCTGTCAAGTCAATAAACCTTCAAGCTGTACAATCTTCAGGGTCGTCGATGTGAAAATTAAAATCGCCACATACAATTGATTTACCCGGTTTTAAAATTAGAGATTCGTAATATTTTCCGAAATCATTACAGAAGTCAGATACATTTAATTTGGATTTTCTGGTGGGCGGTGGTCTATATATAAGAACAATTCTTACGGATTCGGTTTCTGATTTAGTAACGAATTCCATTTTTTCGAAAGATTTGTAATTTTCGGACGTTTTAAGTTCTACATGTTGATAATGTTTGCATAGAATTCCAACGCCACCGCCGCGATTTTTTCTAGGGACACGATGCAGATTATAACCTAGTGATTTTAGTTCACTAGTGACGGGTCCAGATACTTTATTATTTAGCCAAGTTTCTGTAATCAGTGCGAGGTCGCACTTTTGATCATTTAAGTATTGGGTTAGGGAAACACATTTCTCTACGACTGAACGTATATTGATTAGGCAAATATTTAACTCTGATTTAGTTGGGGTTGTTTCTTTGTTTGTTGTCGATTGTTCAGAGTGAACTGATCTGGTTTCTGGAACTCTATTATTTATTTTTCTTCCAGCACGCCTTCCTCTTTTATTTTTCTTAAATGTGTAAATCCCAATTTGTCTCAGGGTATTTATTAATCCAGGTTGAATCTGTTCACTATTGTTGTAAGAGAAAAAGTCTTGTGAGGAGTAAATCACAGTCATTGATATCAGTGAGTTGGGTGAGATGAGACTAACTAACTGATCATCATAATTCAATAGCCAACAATGAAGTTGCACAAAACACACAAAATACACAAAACAAATCCACCGATGTAATTCCATATAAATCTTCAAGGCGACAGTTGTCTGTATGCAAACTTTTATTCAGGTCGAATTAGTAGTTTTTATGAACTTTGTAAAAACTTGAGAGAGCTCTGTTCTGCAGCTACCGAGCGCAAGGCATCGCATGGTGATAATTTTATGCAAATCGAATAGTATATGCCACTATTATAGACCCACAACCTTGAAAAGTGACTTGTAGCAAATCGGCTATTTCTCGGCAACGATACAAGTTAGAAACAATTTTGTGGCATCTGTATGATCGTATGGGTTAATTCTATGCCACTTTTACAGACCCACAAAATTTTAATGTTACATATTAAATATTTATTGGTTTAAAAAAATATCGATTTTAAAAGTAATTAATGCAGTTTTTGACCAAATGGCGTCACTTACGGTGTCAATTTTAAATTATAATCAATTTGATATGACGCATACTTGCTTTTTGAATCAAATGGTGTCGCTATTATCAATATCCATTAATAATTGACTATTTTACAGGCAAAATTAAGAAAACAGTGACTTATGGAAAACTGCCCATTTCTCGGTAACTGCTTATATAACAAACTAATTTTCACATACATTCTCTTCGTATGGATGATAGCTACAAGTTTATAAAAGTAACGTAGAAATATTTTAAAATCTGAAAAGCCTGAATGGGTTGTAAATAGGTAAATTTTACATCTTTTTTCACCTCTTAATTCAACTTGCTAGAAAATCAAATTGAAATTTAAAAAACTGCTTCCGACATTTTTTGCGCCTGATAAGGACACACTTTTTGAGTCATATAATTTTTCAAAAAAATATTTGTTTTTAAAAAAATGGTACCTAACTGTCGAAATTGTAGTTTTTGGTAAAATTATGCCACTTCCGGTGCCGACATATAAAACTTTTGGTAATAAAAAAGATAGTAAGCTGGCACTGCCAGGCAGGATACGCCCACATTTTCGGGAGACGGATAGAGAAGAAGCAATATCGAAAGTGATTTTTCATACAATTAAAGGCCATAATTCATTAAGTTACAATTTGATATGCGCAAATATCGAAAAGAATCAAGATCTTTAGGTTATAAACATGCATTTCAAGTTTCATCAAAATCGAATTAAAATTGGGAGCTCTACAGGGTCCACAACTTTGATATACCATATTTTTACACTATTCACGTACAAACGGCGTCCATTTTGTATGGCAATTATGGTCCGATTTTCGAGAAATTCAAACTCAACCTTCCGTAGGGTGTAACGGTGATAGAGTCAAACGTTTTTTTTTTAAATCGGATAATAATCGTGACCTCAAGAGGGACCATAGGAGATTTTTCAGACAATCGGGGGCCATAATTCAGGAAGTTTTGAAGTTTTAATCCGACATGTGCAAATAACGAAAGGAACCAAGATCTTTGGATTATAACCACGCATTTCAAGTTTCACAAGCTAAAACGAGAGATAGATAGAGAACAAGGAATACTGAAAGTGATTTGTCCTACAATCAAAGGTAAAAATTCATTAAGTTACAATTTGATATTCGCAAATATCGAAAGGAATCAAGATCTTTGGGTTATAAACACACATTTCAGTAGATTCCCAATTCGTTTGGGGATCACGTGGCTAAGATGCTAGCCCGTCTGGAGGTTGGGTGTTGGATCTCAGCAGTGGTCGAGAAAGTTCATTCAGATTTTCCAGAGGGCTTGATAAGGACAGCTGTCTAATCGTTCGGATGGGACGAAATACTTATCTGTAGAGTGTCCACAAACAAATTGTGGACGGACTTCTGGACATCGACTTGTGCAAAATATACGGCTTGACATATTAAATGAAATACTAATCATGTTGCACTTTTAATAAACTTGAGATGACAATCTGGAAATAATGTTAGCGTTGTACAGGATGATTTTTTATTCATTGATTTGATTAGTTTCTTGCTGTCCTGACACCCACCCCCTCCTGTCACGCTAATACATGGTATCTTCAGCTTTGTATACATGTACATGTTGCCTGTAATGGTGTGGTAAAACAGTAAGAAAAACCTGCATAGTTCGCGACAATAGGACTTGTTGATTGAAAAAGAGAGAAATGGGTTTTAAAAAAGTTTTTATAATCCACAAACACATAATACAGTATATATATTTTACGATAAGAGAAAAATTAGTAAATAGATGTTGGTTAATCAATCTCCATCTTCTATACCATAAACCATAAAACCATTAAATATAAATTATGATGACATTAGTGACAGCTACACACACAAACATATTATATGCTTGCCCTGAAAATACATAGAATAGTTGCCATTATTTTTGTGTAAAAAAATAACCGATATTTCGGACAATATTACATTACAGTATTGCATATTTAAATACGTGCATTATTATATTTCAAACAAAATATTCTTATAGTTATACTCATACCTCACTTGCAAAGTTACATAATCAAAAAATTAAATGAAATATTTATTAAGTAATTAGCTTACCTTTTGTGGAAATTTTCTACATTAATACATGGTATTAATAATCTTTCAATATCTTTGTCAAATACATAAGAGTATTCACAGATAATATCTTCAGCTTTATACACTGTAAACAGTGTAATAGAGCTTTTTTTTTCAAACAATGTCTTTGCCAATAATACAAGACTATTATAAGCTGACATATTTTGCTTAATACACTGTATGGCAAACACCAACAGCTTTTTTCTTTCCATTCTCCCAAAAAATAATAATTGAAGAATTAGATCAAACATAATTTTCAAATTATCTTTTCTTATATAAAATGGACAGGCTCCCCTGACTCCCCCACACCTGTCATGCTAATAGATAGTTTGTTTTAGCAATCTTACAATATCATTGCGAATAATACCAGAGCATATTAAAAGCTGATACCTTCTGCTTTATACACTGTAAACAGTGCATTAAAGATTTATATTTCTAACTTGCTTTTTTTCCCTGCATATTAAATTACACACCAAGGCCACATTGAAGATTTACAGTAAATGTTCTTGCAATGAGCAACAACATTTAATTATCTTTTCTTATATAAAAATTGACAGGCTCCCCTGACTCCCCCACACCTGTCATGCTAATACATAGTTTGTTTTAGCAATCTTACAATATCATTGCCAATAATACCAGAGCATATTAAAAGCTGATATCTTCTGCTTTATACACTGTAAACAGTGCATTAGAGCTTTATATTTCAATTTGCTTTTTTTCTATACTATTACACATCAAGTGCACAGTGAAGTGGCAAGTGGAGGATTTACATAGTTACTACCACAGTAGTTCACATCATTATTATTTCCTTCATGTGCTGGCGATAACCAGCAGCGTTTCTCTTTCTGTTCTTCAAAGATAAACCTTGAAAAATATAATCTGCAAACATACGTACATAAACACCACAGTCGTAACCATTATCTTGTATAGTTATGTTTCTTTCCATTATCGTTTTCCATGTGTTTGATGGTATTGTCTCAATCTCATGAATAAAACTGAGCAGCGTGTTCAAACATATAGCACCTCTACTAAAACTTCCAAGTGAATCAAAGTACTTGATAGTTTTTGACCTCACATATATTACCAACAAGCTCCAGTGACTTGTAGTGTACACTGGAAGTAGTATCATATCATACTGTAGAATATTTCTACCACGGTAGAATTCTACTGCATTTCTTAAATTTCCCTGTAATCTGGTGTAACAGAAAATTTCTTCAGCTAATATTGCCTTGTTTTCATTTCTTTCGCTTCCTTGCAGGTATTTCATATACACATTTATTACTTGATCATTTAGCCACTGTCTTGGAAGAAGAGTTGCTAGATCTCTTCTGGTTATCTGATAGCCATACTTTCTGATTATTACATCGTCAGCCTGCATTTCATTTTGAATGCTAGTCTTTCTGATTTCTTTAGAATTTTTTTTTGATGGAATCTTTTTGTCAACAAAATAATCTTTTTTCATTTCCTTAACACTATGGGGTTTACACATTTTTTCATTTTGAGTATTACAAACAACAGGAATGTTGTTATCTACATCATTCTCATTATTACTAAATTTTTCGTTACTGATTATCAGATAGATCACTTTGTGGTCTGAGAAGTAATTTTCCTGAACCCCAGACCTTGGTAGATCAGTGTATATAAAATCTATCACTGAATCTGAATCAGTGGTAGGTTCATCAATCAGCTGGTTCATGTCCATAAACATTTCCCCGACTTTAGAGGTTTTACACTTTTCAAATTGCATATTGAAATCACCAAGAACTATAGTGAAATCAGTTTTATCTGATGTTTTGTTCATATCTGTAACAGTTGAACAAAACTGACTTTCAGACACTTTAGGGGGTTTATATATCCCAAGTATCTTGCAAGATTTCTTTATATTGCTTATTTCAACATTTAACTTTATAACGTTCATTTCAATACCATTCATATTGAATGGTTCAACGACAATTTCTTCCAGTTTCATGTCATTATTGACATAAACAGCCATGCCATGATGGGTTTTCATTTTTTCTGTACAAGCATCATTTCTATACAAAGTATAACCAGGTATGTTATACATATCTGAATTTACACTTGCTTTTACTCTTGTCTCGGCCAGTATGACGACAGATGCATTTATTTTACAAAGGCTTGTATTTACATCTTCAAAATATTTCTGCAGTGATCTAACATTATGATAAACCACAATTATTTTATCTGAGCTCACGGAACTCAAATCTCGCGTTCTGCACACGACTTTACGTGTTGTACGCAATTCATTCATTTCTACTTTGACATCATTACTGATTGATATTTTGTTTTCGTTCAGGTTCATGATGTGCAAACCTTCAATAGTTTTCACCCTGCTTAATCCAACATAATGAATATGTGGAGTTTTCCTACCTTCGAAATCAACGACCACGCTTTCTAAAGTATCCCCTTGTGATCGGTGAACAGTTTTAGCAGCAGCTGGTCTCAAAGGTATTTGCATTCTCATTACTTTTTTTGTATTTCCCAACTCTAAACTGTCGAGAAACAGCCAGAATAGGTGTCCACAGGGCACCAATTTCGGCACCGAAATGATTTTTATAATCTTTTCTCTATATTTGGATTTTCAAACTGGACCCAGACTATGGTGCGACTTGCTGATCTAGAAGCGCCTGACTAGATTTTTTTTTACCGTGCAAGACGCCCCATTTGTCAATCCATCATCCAATCTAGCATTTAAAGCTATTTCACATTTCAAGCCAATTACCAACCCAATTACCAAAGCTGAATGTAACTGCATGGTTTTTCTCGGATCTTCTGGAATTTTCTCTAGCACAGCTTTGCCCACAGCTTGCGAAGCAGACCCAACTATACTATCTTTTGCTAAAATTACAATTTTTTGACCCACCATGTTATCAAAAGCTTTATCATTAAAGTTTTTCATCTTTTCATTACTTAAAAAGAGATGTTGTATGTCAAAAGGATACTCGCTCTTTTCATTGATTTAAGAATGTTCATATCATTACATTTTTCTTCTTCAGATATATAATTGCCTTGCTATCTTTTTGTCTCATAATTTCTGTTAGTTCATACATGCAGAAATTATATTTCCATATTTTACTCGCTAATGGCCCATAGGCACTACCGAGATTTTCAAATATATAACCATCAAATACAGGTTTCAATTGAAACAGATCTCCAACACAGATAACATGACATCCACCGAATAACAGTGGACTGCCTTTGATATCTTGAAATCTTTTATTAACAAAATTCATCATTCCACATCCTACCATGGATATCTCAACAACTTTCAAACCTCCAAGACTACTTCTTAAAGTATTTAATCTGCTTTTATATTGCAAAGACTGACACACAGGGATCTTAAGCGCACTGTGCAAAGTACTACCATTGATGTTGTAGGCGGCCTTGCCAGTCGGCGCCAACAATATTTGCTTAATAATTTCAAAATCATCACCTGCTTTAGTTTTGTAATACCTCAACAAACTTTGATACAAAGCAGTTGTTACAAAACTTTTGCCCACACCAGCTCCGCCACTCAAGAATCTGAAAACCTGATTCTGTGACCGTTTTATTTTCATCAAGGTATCATATACAAAATATAGCTGTTTCTCATTCAATGATCTCATCAGAGATCTATAATTTTCGTCAGGCATTTCATACAATGCCACTTGATCAACATTACTTTCAGTGGGAAGTCCCAAATCCATACCAATATCATATTCGTATTTGGTAGGCTCAACACTTTCAGAATCTTTCTTAAAATCTAATATTTCTTCTATTTCATCTTCCTTTTCAACTTGCTGAGTAACGGGTGCCTGCTGATCCCAGGCATCTTCCAAATTCTGGTCTTCAGCGAGAAGAGCTCCATCTTCAGCATCCCTATTCGAATCATATTGCCTAATTTGCTCAACTATAATTTCTTCCATTTGTTCATATCTGGCTTGGAAGGAATTAAATCCTCCCAATAAATCAATTTCTTCATCCTTCCAGTTGGAATACAACATGAGGAGTTCTTTGTAGTGTTTCTCGGGCTCCTTGTCAACATTAAAATTGACATACCTAATGACTCTTGCCACTGCCCTTTTCTTTATTATAATGTCTGGTCGTTTTCTACTAGCTTGGACCGTTTAATGTAGGTATTTTTCCTATCGTACCAAGCAATGTAATCAGCCAGACTTACATTTTCTAACTGCTTTGAACGGTTCTTATACCGATCTAGATAATTACTCGACTTGATATTTTCATCTTTATCGTCAAGGTTCTCTAGTTGATCTTGCGATTTCAACAGATATACCCTTTCACACGGAGGAGCGGTGTTGATGAACACAACCTCCCTCGATGCTTTTCTCATAGGAAGTTGCAGTACGATATATGCAGCTTCCTGGGCACTAATTTCGACATTATTCAGAAACTTATTGCCAATTATCTTAAATTGGTCTCTGATGCCATAATTACCATTTTTTACTTCTTTCATTGCTTGCCTTAGCAAATCACTAATACCTCTTTGTGACTTGGCTATATATGACGCTACATACATAGCACAAGCATATACATCAAGCACAAATTGAATATCGCGATTTGCTCTCCATGCCTTCAGAAGAAGAGGATTATAGGAATTCGGCGTTCTTTTCAAAAAGACAGTTGCTGTTGTAATTAATGAACGCACTGCCATAATATACTTCTCAGTGACAGAGACCTTTCCTAAGAAATCTTCAAAAGAAATGTCTTCACCGTCTCTCATTTCTTCTAAAACTACCTTCAATTTGTCATATTCATTTTTATGTGAATTAATGACATTCTCACCAACCGTCGCATCCAGCGGTTCTAGAATTACAGTGTTTGGCATTGGTGGTTTGGGGAAACCAAACCTGCAAATCTTTCGATTTTTATACGCCCAATTGAAATGTGGTCGTACATTGCCGTCGCCCCCGTCCGTCCGTCCGTCCGTCCGTCCGTCGGTCCGGCGTCCACAATTGCTTGTGGACGCTCTAGAGGCCAAAGTTAATATTCGATTGACTTTAAATTTATACACAGTGTTTAAGGTCATGAGACGAAGAAGCCTATTGATTTTCAGCAATTTCCGATAATAACTGTCAGAGTTATGGCCCTTGATCACTTTAAAAAATCTTGTGGACGCTCTAGAGGCCAAAGGTAATATCCGATTCACTTTAGATTTATACACAGTGTTAAAAGTCATGAGACGAAGAAGCCTATTGATTTTCAGCGATTTCCGATAAAAACTGTCAGAGTTATGGCCCTTGATCACTAAAAAGAATCTTGTGGACGCTCTAGAGGCCAAAGTTAATATCCGATTCACTTTAGATTTATAGACAGTGTTTAAAGTCATGAGACAAAGAATCCTATTGATTTTCAGCGATTTCCGATAATAACTGTCAGAGTTATGGCCCTTGATCGCTTAAAAAAATCTTGTGGACGCTCTAGTGGCTAAAGTTAATAACCGATTGACTTTAGATTTATACACAGTGTTTAAGGTCATAAAACGAAGAAGCCTATTGATTTTCAACAATTTCCAATAATTACTGTCAGAGTTATGGCCCTTGATCACTTCAAAATTCTTGTGGATGCTCTAGAGCCTAAAGTTAATAACCGATTGACTTTAGATTTATAAAAATTGTTTAAGGTCATGAGACGAAGAGGCCTATTGATTTTCAGCGTTTCCGATAATTACTGACTGAGTTATGGCCCTTGATCACTTTCAAAATTTTGTGGATGCTCTAGAGGCTAAAGTTAATATCCGATTGGCTTTAAATTTATACAAATTGTTGAAGATAACTTGAACAGCATGGAGGAGAACTTTATCAAGGCAAAACAAATTCCAATGATTTTCTAATAATTACATAATGAGTTGTTACTTTTAATCAGATTTTAGTGTATTATAAATGTTTCATTACCGAAAAAAGTAAAATATGCGACAACTCTTGTTGACTGCCCGGACGATTTAGCTGCTGTGGGCGTATGTTTCGTTGCCTGGCAACCTATGTTTTCTTTTACATGTATGAGAATGTTTATGCGTCTGATAATTTACTAGAGGCTGTAAATCATCGTCATTCACAATTCTTCTACATGATATCTTGCTATCAATGTACTCAACAATTTCTTCATTTTCACTGCACTTGTATCTAGGAGCCTCATCAACCCAAAGTATGGATGTGAGGAGAGCCTCTGTTCTGGAATTCAACCCTGTAAAAATAATCAGTTATTTTTCCCAAGGGTGAGTTCTCTGCTTTCAATACATCTCTGAACAACAGGTTGACCTGGTAATCAAACTGTCTAACACATGTAACTGGGTCTGACGAAATAAGCGTAGACTTTTTCTCCCAGTCCATATTATCTATTTCCTCATCAGTATATTCCTGATCATCTTGCAACTTGCCTTATATTCTCAGCAAATGCTTCCGCTTTGTTTCAGCGGCACTAAAACTACAAAAGTAAGTGGCCTCTCCCAACATTCTTATCATTGCGAATAGATCGGATTTGGCTTTTTAAAAATATGGTGGCGAACCTCTCAAGGTTTTCAATACCATATAGCCATCATCAAATTGCGCTAATTTCTCCAAGTGACCAGGTGTCCGGAGATCTAACTGCTATTGTTGCTTGACTAATCATAGTTTTCATTTGCAGCTTTTTCAACTTGAAAAAAATATCGTCAATACAATTGGCAGCTCTTCTATCGTTCCGTCTTAACTCGGACTTACAAAGCTCACTGTAGTAAACTTTTGCTTTCGTTTCCTCTGAATCTACTCTTGCCTTTCCTGCAAATATTTGTAGAAATGACAGTTCTTCAGAGTATTTGTCCATAAAGATACTTAATGGAATGTTACCCTGCCCTGGAGCAAACGAGTATACCTTTTCCTTTTCATCATCTTCAATGAAGTCAGGAGAGGTCAACATGGTTTCCTTAGATCAACGAGCTTGTTCACCTTCATCCTCACTCCAATCATCAACATTGTCATTTTCGGGTTTCCCCAAAGTAGTGGCTCCTTTTCCTGAGTTGTCATTTACAGTGACATCTCCTTCTCTGCTCATCTTCTCACCCTCTGATAAAACATTTGTTTCAACAGAGTTGTCAACATGAATGGCATTTATGACATTCTCTTCTGGAGATATTTCATTACTTTCATCACTGCGGTCAATATGTTTGACCAAGTGTTCATCATCTGCATTATTTGGTATATTTGCTCCATTAAAGTGAACCCCCTCTTTATGGAAGAGATCACCATTTGCTGCCAACCATGCTACCGCTTCCCTTATCTTATAGGGTCTGATATTTTCAGTCATGACCGCATGGTTGTACTTGAGTTGTCGTTTCAATTTAGCAGCTATTGTAAAGTTTTCACCTGGAGCTCTGGGAAGAGAACTGATGGTACTAGACACATTAGCAACAACATTTACAACATTTCCTCTGATTTTCTTTTGTCCACCACTAGGGGCTGCATACACCCTCATGAAAGGAATTCTAGGTGATAACAGTCTCCACTCTAATGGGAACAATTTCAACGCTTCTGGTAGCTGTGGAAAAGCATTACCATTATAGATAGCGGTGGAATTCTATCTTTTTTGATATACTTTTCACAAGTGCCACATATCCATCCAGTACCATCTTCTGTTAAACAGTTAATGGCAGAATCATTCAATTTACTAACTGCAGTGGACCTTTTTACACTGTTTTTGAACCATAATTGGTGACAACCTTCACAAGTGTAGGTCGGTCCATTGCTTACCTTCTGATGGAGTGTCCAAGGATTTCAATTTTACTCGTTTCTTACGTTTACTAATGGCTGCTTTTTTATTCTGCCTAATTCTATAGGCAGATTTCGATCTCTTTAACTTTTTCAATTTCCTCTCTTTTAACTTTTCTGATTCCCTGTACCCAGGGTTTAATCTCTTTACTTTTCTATCAGAGGTTTCCCTGATCTTTTCAGATTCCCGATATCCAGGATCTAATCTTTTTACCTTTCTACCAGAAGTTTCCTTCATCTTCTCCGATTCCCTGTACTGTGGATCTAGGCGTTTCCTTTTCAGGAAATTAGAGTGTTTTTCCTTGTCTCTAGAACCATAGTCAGGATCTAATCTTTTTACCTTTCTATCAGAGGTTTCCCTGATCTTTTCAGATTCCCGGTACCCAGGATCTAATCTTTTTACTTTTCTATCATAGGTTTCCCTCATTTTTTCAGATTCCCTGTACTCTGGATCTAGACGTTTCCTTTTCAGGAAATTAGAGTGTTTTTCCTTGTCTCTAGAACCATAGTCAGGATCTAATCTTTTTACCTTTCTATCAGAGGTTTCCCTGATCTTTTCAGATTCCCGGTACCCAGGATCTAACCTTTTTACCTTTCTATCAGAGGTTTCCCTCATTTTTTCAGATTCCCGGTACCCAGGATCTAATCTTTTTACCTTTCTGTCAGAGGTGTCCCTCATTTTTTCAGATTCCCTGAACCCAGGATCTAATCTTTTCAATTTTCTGAGTTCAGTTTCTCGTTGAATCTCATTTGCTTTATATTGAGAATCTGATCGTTTGAGCTGTTTATAAGACTTCTAATATTCACTTCTACCTGCTTTGACAGCATGAGCTGTTTTCCTTTTCAACAAGGTCTGCTTTTTTTTAAAATCAAAATACTTGTCAAGCTGTGACAAAGTTTGATTTTTTACTGTATTTTCTGTAACTACAAAACTCTGCCCTACGTGATTTTCAATAGTAGCACTAGTTGCATTAACATTACTTACAGTAACTAAAGGCTTTACCATCTCACTGTATTTGTTAGTTTCAACAGTAGCATTAGTTGTGTAAGTACTTCTACTTGCTTTAAGATTTTTCAATTCTTTCTTTTCATTACTATCCACAATTGGATTTATATCAGAGCGATAAAACCCTGTGTGAATATTTTCATTTACATCAATACTTGGGCCAATATCAGAGCGATAAGGGCCGGTGTGAATATTTTCATTTACATCAACACTTGGGCCAATATCAGAGCGATAAGGGCCGGTGTGAATATTTTCATTTACATCAACACTTGGGCCAATATCAGAGTGATAAGGGCCTGTGTGAATATCTTCATCTCCATCCATACTTGGGCCAATATCAGAGCGATAAGAGCCAGCATGGATGGTATTTTCTACTTCTGGTGTAGATATGGATCTACACCTCAACATATATTCTTTTTTTTCTTTCTTTTTTTTTAGCCTAGGCATCTGAAATATAAATTATAAAGTATGTTGTGACAGGGTGGGCATGAATGGACAGAGATGTAGTCAATTAATTTAATAAACTAGAAATTTTGGGGAATAGGGCTGTTACTCGTTCAATTATCAATATTACTAGGCCTAGGCTTCTTCTTAGAGACCTACATGTACATGTATATCAATACGTTTTTTCAGTATCAATCTGTTCTACTTTTATTTCATATTTGCCTGTTGCCGTAAATCTTATTTAGAATGTTTTTAACGGACATTCCCACTTAGAATTCTTATCTATATTTCTATTTTAGACCATAGTCAATCATTACAACATTATATTCTTGTTATGTAAATAAAACAAATCTCGGTCAAATTTTTGACAAGCACAGCACTAATTACAGCTATGATGAAAGCCGGCAAAACGAATTAATATTTAGTAAATGTTTTCATAAACAATAAAATGTTAGAGGAAGAAATTGTTGCTATAGATAAAGATAGCAATATTTTTTCTTTCATTGATATTAGAAGCCAATAAACACGACAAATCATAAAAATAATGTTTCACAAGCAAACAGGAGTAACCTGCAGGAATTTTAAGCCAAGTCACGTAAATTGCTGCGACTCATTTTATGGGTCAATTATCATTAAGTGTGCCATAGGCTAATAAAATTATAATCAATATCCTATTCTAGGGCTGTACGATATCGATATAATTAGCATTTTTTCAGCGATATAGTTAAATATCACAATAGTTAATAATAATATATAAATGCATTACAGCTGACTACAGTGTGAATAGGAGTAAGCATTGCTTTTTCATACACTTTAAACTTTGCTTTTTTTATATAATATAGATTAATTAAAGTGAACAAAACAACATCCGTTTAGGATAAAATTGTTTCAATGCATTTAAACGCAATAACACGTGCAGCGGAAGTAAGTAGATATGGTCTTCAAGTCTTGTATTGCAAGTTCAAACAGTTTAAGAAATACTAATTGATCAGGACTATCTTCCATCCAAGCATTCGAATGGCTGCCGTATTCCTGGCCTAACAGTGGCAGTAATCTACATGTATTTATAGATCGTTTTAGTCTTGCTTTCAGAAATTAAGTTTCGCCAAATTTTCTAAAAATTCGCCAAATTTTCTAAAAATTCGCCAAATTTTCTAAAAATTCGCCAAATTTTCTAAAAATATTTGTTTAATAAAACAAATATGGCAATCTATTTATAGCCTAGTAATTAGCCGCGGTAGTGGGAAATTTCAGGGTGTTTAGTAGGCCTAAGCTTTACAATTAGCAACAACTGACAGTTTATTGTCGATTAAAAAAACAAAGTAAAAGTAACGCATATACAATGCAGTGAAAAGTGACTGCGGACACTGCGCAAGTGTTTTCAACATTTAACGATTTTCAAAACATTAGTTTTATTATAGTTTATTGCTGCCGACTAATTTCCACTGCTGTATGATGTGTTTATTATCTATTTTTATGATAATTATTTTGAATTTTCTATATTTTAAGTTTTTGGCTATATTCGATAAACCATTATATAGCTGATTTTTGACAATATGATATCGTAGTTGGGTCTAAAAATACCATATCACGATAAATGACTATATATATCGAGAATAGCAGAAAATTTGCATCTTCAAACTCCATAGACACCTACATGTATATGTCAATTATAAAGAGAATTATTGTGTTCCAAAGTCTCGACCAATCAACTTGCTTATCGCTCTGCTTACCCTGAACAGCGCATGCTAATTATCGAAGTAAGTCAAGGTATTGATATAATGACATCGATCTCACTTACTTAGAACTAAAGTTATCGTGTCCCAAATAATCAACCAATCAAATTGTTCATCTCTACTAATTTTAAACCCTAAGCAAAAAATTGTCATCTTTGAACTCCATCAAGGCATTCACCTAAGGCCAAAATTAAAAGATTGTTTATCTATGAACTATCTAGGCATCCACCTGCAATGCAAAAGCTCATGTACATACACGTGTCACTGACAGTGTCAGTGATACTATTTTTATCAATGTAAAAAAACAGACCATAAAATGTGTTGTTTTTGTTCCAAACTAGTTAATATTCAAAGTAAGTCACATTGCAAAATTTAATTTTTTTAAACTTTTGCATTGCTACATTCACCTAATCAAATAATAAACATAACATGAAAGCTAATCATTCAAATGAATTGAATACAGAGACTACCGGTAAAATAAATATTGTGTACCAAAAAGTGATAAACAGATACAAATCATTTTAATAGTCCCATGCTTTCTCTGAAAGGCGTGGGACAAAATATAATTTTTAATTTATGCCTTGGAATAAGCCTAGGCCTACATTACTTGACTAGACTAGAGTAGCCTAAGCCTAGACATTCTACACAATCTCACCCAATCTCAATCTATCTGCATTTATTGGACAGTGAGTAAGGATTCGCATATAAAATAGAAGTTAGCTTTTTGAAACATATAGCCTTCCTCAATAGACGAGTCATTGTCTAGATATCAAGCACCAAATAGTTCGTAATTAATTATTTAAGAGAAAAGTAATGACGGCGTTCTTTCATCTGATCTTTTCAAATTTCTAGACACGCACGATTTTTGACATTTCAACCCAGATTGTAAATTCCGAGATTGTGCTTAGAACGAAGCTTGCAACACACTGATAGACATAATGTGTATTTGCAAGAAAATGTTGATTAATAATAAATACCTTACTTGAAATAAAATTACCTATTCGAAGTCTACGGAATGTAATAAACCATTAGAGAAAAACTGTCGAGAAGGAGACGCCAGAATTGTATATTTAAACACGGTAAAACACGGGTTTTGTTTTTTCAAATTTCGGAACCGATGATAAGACGGAAAACGAAGTTATCATTCAAAAAAATGAATTAAGCTTGTAAATTCTTTTGCATCTTTCTATTTTTAAGTCATAAATTATTTGCATAATCAGTAATATGACATATCAATAATAAATATTTCTATTACCGTTGATAAAATGTTCCATATTCATTTTAATCGCCAAGAGGGGGAGGGGGAGAAGATCGAACGAAAAAGGCCAATCAAAATTTTAAATCTGATAAGTAGATGGAAAACGAAATTATCAAACATTTTTTCTGTAGCAAAAAAATCAAAAATATTTAATTTTCAGATTACTTTGTCTAGATTCTAGCGCCAACTAGTTCGTAATTAAGAGAAGAGAAATTATTGCTTTCTTTCATCTGATCATTTTATTACTAGTTGCCCGATTTTAGACCTTGTAATTTGAGATTACAGAACGTAGCTTCAAGCTTCAAAAAAATGAATTAAGCTTGTAAATTCTTTTGCATCTTTCTATTTTTAAGTCATAAATTATTTGCATAATCAGTAATATGACATATCAATAATAAATATTTCTATTACCGTTGATAAAATGTTCCATATTCATTTTAATCGCCAAGAGGGGGAGGGGGAGAAGATCGAACGAAAAAGGCCAATCAAAATTTTAAATCTGATAAGTAGATGGAAAACGAAATTATCAAACATTTTTTCTGTAGCAAAAAAATCAAAAATATTTAATTTTCAGATTACTTTGTCTAGATTCTAGCGCCAACTAGTTCGTAATTAAGAGAAGAGAAATTATTGCTTTCTTTCATCTGATCATTTTATTTCTAGTTGCCCGATTTTAGACCTTGTAATTTGAGATTACAGAACGTAGCTTCAAGCTTGCAATACGCTAATGGACATACATGTATAATATGTGTATTTGCAGGAAAATGTCAATTAATAATAAATACCTTACTCTATATAAAATTACCTATCAAAGTCTACAGAATGTAATACTAAAAAATCATTGCAAAAACTGTCAAGAAGAACGTTTGAGGCCATAATATTTAAAACACGTTTTTTTTCTCCAAATTTCGGATCCGACAAAACAGAAAACGAAATTACCATTCTAAAAAATGAATTAAGCTTGAAATCTTTTGCATCTATTTTAAGTCATGAATTATTGGCATAATCAATTAAATTACAAAGCAATAATAAATATTTCAATCATCGTTGATGTTCCATTATGTCATTTTAATCGCCGACAGGGAGAGGCGGAGAAGATAGAACAGAAAAGACCTAGTCAAATTTAAACATATATTTTAGGTTTCATCAAAATCGGGCTAAAATAATGACCCCTAGATTACATACGTTTACACTATTAGCGGCCATTTTCAGTACAACTTTCATGAAATTTAAACTCAACTGTCATTAGGGTGCAGCAGTGATATATGTGAACGTTTTGTAATCACATCGAAAAAGCTAATTCTGGAAAGAGAAATGGGGTTTAACCTCCATTCAAAACAAACTAGGTCATTTAACAGTGGAAGGGAACCGGGGGACCTGGAGAAAACCCACGAGGTACAGCTCATTCTGGAAATTACGGTCTGATATACACGAATATCAAAAGTAAACAAGATCTTTAGGTATGGTAATAAACTTATAATTTTTTTAAAAGTTCAATCAAAATCAGATAGAAATTGTTACCTGTACTGTAGAGGATCCATACTGTATCTCGAGCGGCCATTTTGTCGGGCAGTTTCAGTACGATTTTCAAGAAATTTGAAGCCAACAATCATTATAGTGTGACAGTGATATACCATACTTTTACACTATTTGCGTACAAGTGGCGGCCAATTTGTTCGGCCATTTCGGTCTGATGTTCACAAAATTCGAGCTGAACCTTCATTACAGTGTAACCGTGTAAGGTTTTTTTTTAAATCGAGGCAATACAAGCTAATATAATAATAAAGGCGGTTTTTCGTATAATTAAGTGACATTATTCCGTAAGTTATGATTCAATATGCGCAAATATCGAAACAAACCAATATTATTTGTTTATTACCATGCATTTCAAGTTTTATCAAAATTGAATTAAATTTGTCACCACTACAGGGTTAACAACCTTCATATCATATTTTTACACTCTTCGTGTGAAAGTGGCGGCCATTTTGTCTGTCAGTTTTGGTCCGATTTTCACCAAATTCAAATACAACCTTCATTACAGTGTAACGGTGATATAATCAAACGATTTTTTTTAAATCGGATTATAATTGGGTTATTAACATCTATGTCAAGTTTCATCAAAATCAGTTTTAAATTGTGACCTGTATAGGGTCTACAAGCTTGATATACAATATTTTTACACTATTCGCATACAAACGGCGACCTTTTTGTATGGCAATTTTAGTCCGATTTTCACAAAATTCGAACTCAGCCTTCCTTACAGTTTAACGGTGATATAATCGGTGGTATAATCAAACGTTTTCTTTGATCGGATAATAATTGTGACCTCCAGAGGGACCACAATCTATAAAAGGTGATTTTGCGTATAATCAGGGGCCATAATTCAAGAAGTTACAATCCGATATGCGCAAAAATCAAAAGGAACCAAGATCTTTGGGAAATAACCATGCATTTTAAGTTTCAACAAAATCGAATTAAAATTGTGACCTCTACAGGGTCCACAACCTTGATATACCATTTTTTAACAGTATTCGCGTAGAAACGACGGCCATTTTGTATGGCAATTTTGATCTGATTTTCCCGAAATTTGAACTCAACCTTCCTTAGGGTGTAACGGTGATATAATCAAACGGTTTTGCAAATCGAATAATAATTGTGACCTCCAAAGGGACCACAAGCTAAACAAAGGCGATTTTGCGTATAATCAGGGGCCATAATTCAGGAAGTTACGTTCCGATAGGTGCAAATATCGAAAGAAACCAAGATCTTTGGGTTATAAACATGCACGTCAAGTTTCATTAAAATCGGCTAAAAATTGTGACCTCTATAAGGTCCACAAGCTATAAACGTGGTTTTTCGTACAATCAGGGGCCATAATCCATGAAGTTTCGATCCGATACATGCTAATATCGAAAGCAGCCGAGATCTTTTGGTGATAAAGCTATATTTCAAGTTTCGTCAAAATCGGACAAGAATTGTGACCTGTAGAGGGTCCACAAACAATTGTGGACGGACGGACAGGGGCGACGACATAATACGTCCACATGAAAGTGTGGGCGTATAAAAATGACAATTGAGACAACGGAGCATATGAACTTTGTTATATACAAATCGAACAGCAAATAATTAATCTAGGGTTGAAAAACTAAATAAGCCAATGGCGGTCAAGCAAAATTACTGAGACAAAAAATAAATAACATTTTTGCGCAAGCCCGATGACTCTTTAATTCTGTGTACAACACGACTACAAAATATTCATAAATAAAAAAGTTTTTTGTAAAATTTTAAATTTTCGAAATTTGGCGTCTAATATCTTCGAAGATTTGCCGAAAATCAAAAATCGAAAGTAGCGTAGCTATCTGCCCTGTCACCGGCTATGCCAAAATGTATCGAAAGTTAAAATCCAATGATTATTCTTAAAATTATTGTCAGACCCACTCTTCCAGTAAAACCGAAGAAATCGTAACGAGATACAGGCGTTCAAAAACGCTCCAAATCTGAAAATAATTGATTTTCAGCGTGCCATATTTTACTTGCTGTTCATGGAATCTGTAAGAATAGGAAATCATTGGATACTGCTTATTAACATATCGATTTTTGATGTATAGATATGGAACCAATTATTGAAAAGTTCTTGATAGAAGGGAGATAATTTTAAAAAAGCTGTTGCATAATTACAAGCCGGTAAAATTTGTCCGTCATAATCGTTTAATATATAAGCGTACGGAATTTTCCATGATTGAACATCGTGTGATAGTATCTTTTTTATCCAGAATACACTACGGCATATCATCATCTCTTTTAAGTCAATCATATTTAGCCCCCCTTTATTTATTTCTTGATTTATGACTGTTCTCTTTAGTTTATCAGGCCCGTTCCATAGGTAGTTATAGAATAATTTATTAATGCGTTTAATTACATTTTCAGGTATAGGTTTAACTGATGCCGGGTATAATATTTTAGATAAGCAGAATGTTTTTATTATATGGATTTTCCCTATTAAACTTAAGTTTCGTCTTTTCCAAGTATTCAAAGTATCTTTAATTTGGTCTGTGCAATTTTCAAAGTTCATTTTTTCCGAAGTTTTTTCATGTAGTGAATAAGTAATGCCTAATATTCTGATATAATTCTCGCAGTAAATACAGCCTAAACCTTTAATATTATCAGGTAGTTGTGCGTTCCCACTATTTAGATCGATCGCTTCAGTTTTAGTAGCGTTTAATTCTAATCCAGAAACTTTGCTAAATTTTCTTAAAACTTCAAAAAGGTGTCTAGCTGATTTAAAATCCTTCAATAAAACTGTCATGTCATCTGCAAAGGCTATTAGTTTTAACGATTGATCCCCAAAGATAATTCCCCCTATATTTATATCGTTTCTAATATATATACATAGTGTTTCGATAACGAGGTTAAAAAGATTTGTGCTACTAGGGTCACCTTGACGTACTCCCCTGGCTACTTTAAAGTAAGGAGTAGTATATCCATTATTCATAACTGCACAGTTAATGTCATTATATAATGTTTGTATCCATATTAAATAATTGCCTTTAAATCCAAAAGCGTCTAAAACAGAAAACAGATATTTATGGCTAACGCTATCGAAAGCTTTTTTAAAATCAATGGCTAAAAGAAAACCAGTTATTTTCTTAATTTTTGCAAGATAAAAACAATCATCAATGATACGAGTATTTTCCTGTATATGACGTCCAGAAATAAAAGCAGTTTGATTTGGATGTATTAAATATTGAAGAAAAGGCTTTAGTCTTAATGATAAAATCTTACTTGCTAATTTTACATCTACATTTATAAGTGTGATGGGCCGCCAATTAGATAGAAGTGATTTATCTTTGCCAGGTTTTGGTATTAGTTTAATAATCGATTGTCTTTGTGACTCTGATAATTGCTTGTTTTCAAAACTATAGTTAAATGAATTAAGTACTAATGTATTAATAAGAGGCCAATATTCACGGTAAAATTCTATATTCAATCCATCATTGCCTGGGGTTTTATTATTTTTAAATAGTTTGAATGCTTCCAAACACTCACTGTTTTCAATTTTATGTTCCAGCATCTGACTTTGATTTTCATTTAATTTTTGGAAGTACTGTTGTCTTAAGAATATTTTATCATCGAGACTTGATTTATAGTGGGTAGCCTCTGAATAAAGATTCGAGTAATAGTTATAAATTTCCCTTGATATTTCCCTTGGGCAAGTAATTTCATTATTATCTAATTGAATTCTGTTTATTGATGTTGATATTTTATTTTGTTTCTCTAAACTTAGTAGTAATTTTGTATTCGTTTCCCCCTTTTCGTACCACTCCACTTTAGATCTTAAGATAGCCCCACGGATTTCTATGTCATAAATTTGATCAAGCTTGTGTTTAACGAAGTAATATTTTTCGTATGTTTCTACATCATGAGTGTTTAAGGATGAAATTTTATTTTCTAGACTCTGCATTTCTTGTATTAGTTTTTCTTTTAATTTACTTTTAATTCTTTGTTTCTTTTTACAGTATTTAATGGTTTCATTTTCAATTTTAAATTTAACATAATCCCAAAGCCCCCCTCTATCTTCCTTATCATGATATTCCTCCTTCCATATACTGATAGCGGTCTTTAATAATTTGTAATAATTTTTATCGGATATCAGATTGTTATTAAAAATATATAGCCCATATGTTGCAAACACATGGTTTAATGATAGAAAATGAGGTTCCAGATCGGTATCTGTTACAGGCACCGAGAAATAGGCTCCCCCGAAAAAGAAAAAAATAATAATAAATAATAATAATAATAACTAGACCTGCAAGCAGCACTGAATCGGCTTTCATGAATCAGACAGGAAGTATGTCATAAAATAGCCCATTCATCGAGCTAGAAATCTATACTTTAATTGTTTTCATTCAGTGACACCTGGCTGAGAAATGTCGATTTTTGCAAGAGTACCAATTTTTTACTGTATTTTCTTTTTTTTCAAATTTTTTTTGTGTTTTTTTCTATAATATCTTATATTTTTACGAATACTTCTAAATTTTGGATCATTGTCGGGATAGTTTTAACAAGTTGTTTGAATAAAAAATCTTTCTGTACCAGAAGTGTCAGAAACATCTATTCAGTAGCTGTTTGTAAAAAAGATAAATAAAAGAACATTTTCAATAATTAACGATTTTTCAACTTTTTTCAAAGATTGGGGCCATTTTATGACACCTTAAATTATTTTAAACCTTTTCCTTTTGGATTCACGCCACAGACCACCGGTAGGACTCTGAGTAAAAAAAGTTTTTAAAAAAATCGCAAGAGTCGTTTTCGAGAAAAAAGGCGTCTCCAAAGGCTCCAAAAACGGATAATACTAGATTTTCGGCGTAACATAATTTATCTACTAAACATCGAAAATGTACCATTGAGATGCCATATGATAGTCCATTAATGGGGCCATCCAAAGACATTTTATTTTCTTTGGTCCGGTAATATCTGACAGAGAAATCCAGCTTTTTTGCAAGAACGCCAATTTTTTACCCTTTTTTTTTTCATTTTTTAAATACTTCCGGTATGGAGATTATGGTGAGGATAGTTTTATAACCAGTTTAGGCAATTAAATAGCGAAAGAGTTCTGTAATGATATTACAATATATGATCAAATAAAATGCCCCTGAGAAATCCTATGTTTAAAAGCGCCAAAAATGCAAAATTGTCAAAATATCGAAAATTAAATTTTAATATCTAAAAACATATTATACATTATTAGAATCAACATTAGATCAGATATCTAAATATCACAAAGTTCTTTGAAAATCAGAAAAAATGAAAAAAAATAGAGTATTTTCCAAAATTTCACAATTTTTCGACTTTTTTCGATTTTCAGTTCGTTATTTGACCTATTACGGATATTTAAAAGTCTAAACGGACTGTTTCATACACAAGACTACCGAAAGGTCTCTTGGTAGAGAAGGTTGAAGAAAAATCGCAGGATCAGTTTTCGAGATACAGGCGTTCAAAAACGCTCCAAATCGGAAAATACTTATTTTTCAGCGTGCCATATTTTACTTGCTGTATCTATAAGAATAGGATATCATATGATACTGCAATTCTCGGGCAACCCAACGATATCTTAATCGTTTAAATCCGTTGATATCTGACTTAGAATTCATGTTTTTCCCAAAAGCATTTATTTTTTGCGTTTTTTTCAAAATATCGGCCATTATTTCGACTACTTCCGGTTTATAGATGTTTGTCGAAATAGCTTTATACGTTAGTTTTGAACTATAACTTCATGTTCCACAAGTTTCAGAAACATAGATTAGGCCGTAAAACGAAACTCGAGCTCACAAAATGGGCAGAAAATTCGAAAAAAATCGAAAAATAAAGGGTGATAACTCGGAATGAAACTTATATTTCTGGAATCGGATGGTCTTCAGGTATCCAAAAATGTAAGTCAAATTTGAAAATTTTGAAAAATGACAAAAATTGTCTCTTAAATTTTTCTTTTCATTTTTCGAACGACAATAGTCCCATAGGAATTTTCGAAATTGAAAAATGTGAGATAGCCATTTCCTTGAAAAAGATTCAGGGTTTACAAAAATGTCATTTGTATGAAAATAGGTACAGAATTAACGAATCCACTGCTGTTTTTTTGATTTTTTGACACATGGTTTAATGATAGAAAATGAAGTTCTAGATCGGTATCTGTTACAGGCACTGAGAAATAGGCTCCCCCGAAAAAAAAATTAATAATAAATAATAATAATAATAACTAGACCTGCAAGCAGCACTGAATCGGCTTTCAGGAATCAGATCAGACGAGCTAGAAATATATACTTTAATTGTTTTGATTCAGTGACACCTGGCTGAGAAGTGTCGATTTTTGCAAGAGAACTAATTTTTTACTGTATTTTTAAAAAAAAAAATTGTTTTTTTCCATAATATCTGATATTTTTACGAATACTTCTAGATTTGGGATCATTGTCGGGATAGTTTTAACAAGTTGTTTGAATAGATATTTGGATACTTAACTTTCTGTACCAGAAGTGTCAGAAACATCCATTGAGTAGTTTTGGAAAAAAAGATAAATTAAAGAGCGTTTCCAAAAATTTAACGATTTTTCAATTTTTTTCAAAGTCTGAGGCCATTTTTCGACCACTTATATTATTTCAATGCTTTTCATTTTGGATTCCCTATATAGACAACCGATAGGACTTTGAGTAAGAAAAGTTTAAGAAAGTGTCAGAAACATCCATTGAGTAGTTTTGGAAAAAAAAGATAAATTAAAGATGGTTTTTATACGCCCACATTTTCATGTGGACGTATTATGTCGTCGCCCCTGTCCGTCTGTCCGTCCGTCCGTCCGGACGCCCACAATTGTTTGTGGACTCTCTACAGGTCACAATTCTTGTCCGATTTTGACGAAACTTGAAATATAGGTTCATCCCCAAAAGATCTCGGCTGCTTTCGATATTGGCACGTATCGAATCAAAACTTCATGGATTATGGCCTCTGATTGTACGAAAAATCACGTTTTTAGCCTGTGGACCCTATAGAGGCCACAATTTTGAACCGATTTTGATGAAACTTGACATGCATGTTTATATCCTAAAGATCTTGGTTCCTTTCGATATTTGCGCCTATCGGAACGTAATTTCCTGAATTATGGCCCCTGATTGTCCGAAAAATCACCTATTTTAGCTCGTGGTACCTCTGGAGGAAACATATATTATCCGATTTAAAAAACCGTTCGATTATATCACCGTTACACCCTAAGGAAGGTTGAGTTCAAATTTCGGAAAAATCGGACCAAAATTACCATACAAAATGGCCACCGTTCGTACGCGAATACTGTTAAAAAATGGTATATCCAGGTTGTGGACCCTGTAGAGATCACAATTTTAATTTGATTTTGATGAAACTTGAAAAGCATGGTTATAACCCAAATATCATGGTTCCTTTCAATATTTGCGCATATCAGATCGTAACTTCTTGAATTATGGCCCCTAATTATACGCAAAATCGTCTTTGTTTAGCTTGTGGTCCCTCTGGAGGTTACAATAATTATCCGATTTAAAAAATCGTTTGATTACATCACCGTTACACCCTAAGAAAGGTTGGGTTTGAATTTCGGTAAAATTGGACTAAAATTGCCATACAAAATTGCCGCCATTCGTACGCGAATACTGTTAAAATATGGTATATCAAGGTTGTGGACCCTGTAGAGGTCACAGTTTTAATTCGATTTTGATGAAACTTGAAATGCATGGTTATAACCCAAAGATCTTGGTTCCTTTTGATATTTGGGCATATCGGATTGTAACTTCCTGAATTATGGCCCCTGATTATACGCAAAATCGTCTTTGTTTAGCTTGTGGTCCCTCTGGAGGTCACAATTATTATCCGATTTAAAAAAAATCGTTTGATTATATCACCATTACACCCTAAGGAAGGTTGACTTCGAATTTGGAAAAATTCGGAACAAAATTGCCATACAAAATGTCCGCCGCGTGTACACGATTACTGTTATAAAATGGTATATCAAGGTTGTGGACCCAGTATAGGTCACAATTTTGATTCCATTTTGATGAAACTTGAAATGCATGGTTATAACCCAAAGATCTTGGTTCCTTTTGTTATTTGCACATATCAGATCATAATTTCCTGAATTATGGCCCCTGATTGTCCGAAAAATCGCCTATGGTCCCTCTGGAGGTCACGATTATTATCTGATTTAAAAAAACGTTTGACTCTATCACTGTTACACCATATGGAAGGTTGAGTTTGAATTTCAGAGAAATCGGACCATAATTACCAGACAAAATGGCCACCGTTTGTACGCTAATAGTGTTAAAATATGGTATGTCAAGGTTGTGGACCCAGTATAGGTCACAATTTTAATTCGATTTTGATGAAACTTGAAATGCATGTTTATAACCTAAAGATCTTGATTCTTTCCGTTATTTGCACATATCAAATTGTAATTTAATGAATTATAGCCTTTGATTGTAGGAAAAATAACTTTCGGTTTTGCTTGTTCTCTATCCATCTCTCGAAAATGTGGGCGTATCCTGCCTGGCAGCCGCTGGTATAAAAATTTAACGATTTTTCAATTTTTTTCAAAGTCTGAGGCCATTATTCGACCACTTATATTTATTATTTCAATGCTTTTCATTTTGGATTCCCTATATAGACAACCGATAGGTCTTTGAGTAAGAAAAGTTTAAAAACAATCGTAGGCGTCGTTTTCGAGAAAAGGGCGTCTCAGAATGTTAAAAAAATTGGAAAATACTAGATTTTTGGCATACAATAATTCGTATTATTTAGATACCATATGATGGTCCATTAATAGGGCTATCCAGCGACACTCATGTTCTTTTGGTCCGCTATAACCTAAGAGAGAAATCAAGTTTTTCCCAAGTGCGACAATGTTTTTACTCTTTTTTTTTTCATTTTTTGAATACTTCCGGTATGGTTATTATTGTCGAAATAGTTTTTATAGCCGGTTTGGGCACTAAAATAGCCACAGGGCTCTGTAATGATATATTACATTATCTGATCAGATATAATGCCCCTGAAAAATCCTATGTTCAAAAGTGCCAAAAATGGCAAAAATTTAAATTATCTTAAATTAAATTTTAATAATTACATACATATTATACATTGTTAGAATCGTAATTAGGTCAGCTATCTGAATAGACAAAACTTTTTTTTAAAAATCTCTTAAAATAAAAAAATAGTAGAGCATTTTCCAAAATTTCACGATTTTTCGACTTTTTTCGATTTTCAGTCCCTTTTTTTATCCTATTCCAGACATTTCAAAGTCTTATTGGATGACTTCATGCAAAATACCCCCAAAAGGACTCTCGATAGAAAAAATTAAAAAAAATTTGCAGGCTAAGTTTTCTAGATACAGGCGTCCAAAAACGCTCCAAATCAGAAAATACTTGATTTTCAGCGTGCCATATTTTGCTGTCTGTTCATAGTATTCGTATGAATGGGGTATCATATGATAGTCCAGCAATCGTGCCATCAAACGATACCTTCATTCGTTTAATCCATTGAAATCGGACGGAGAAATAGCGTTTCCCCAAAAATATCCATTTTTTACATTTTTTTCAAAATATTGCACATTATTTCGACCACTTCCGGTTTAAGGATTCGTGTCGAAATTGCTTTATAAGTTGGTATTGGACTATAACTTCATGTTCCAGAAGTTTAAGAAACGTCAATTCTGCCATAAAACGAGACCCGAGCTCACAAAATGGGAAGGAAATTCGAAAAAAATCGGGAAAAAAAGGGCGATAACTTATATTACTGGAATCGGATGGACTTCAGGTATCCAAAAATGTAGGTCAAATTTGAAAATTTTTGAAAATAACAAAATTTTCTCGTAAACAACATGTTTTGAATTTTCGAACGATAAAAATCATAGACGAATGTTCGAAATTGAAAAATGTGAGATAGCCATTGTCTCAGAAAAGATTCAGGGATTCCAAAAATGTAATTTGTTTGAAAATGGATAAAGAATTGACGAAACTATGGCCGATTTTCAATTTTTAGAGAAAGTACAAAGTTCGGTCACTTCCGGTATGCGCAGAAATTTCAAAAATATTTTATCAAGTAGCCACCACATGAAGATCTAGGCCCTCGCGGTAAATAATAATAATAATAATAATTTTAGTAATCTCAATAGGCTTTCAGACGAAAGTCTGAAAGCCTAATAATAATAATTTTAGTAAAAACAATAGGGGTATATTTTGGAGTTGTTTGGTAAATCACGGCGGATCTAAGGTGGCGGCCATAATACAATATAAAACGCGTTGAAGAATAAACAAAATTTCGTGACGGGGTACATTAGCACCGCCCGGGCAACGTTCCGAAGGTCCGATTACCTTCAAATTTGCACAGATTGTACCTCACATATTCAAAAAAGAAGAGTGTAAGATTCAAAAGACGTTGGAAATAAATTCAAAACCCACCTCACCCATCTAAATTGTTTTGATTAATTATGCCATATTTTGCTGTCTGTTCATAGTATTCGTATGAATGGGGTATCATATGATAGTCCAGCAATTGTGCCATCAAACGATACCTTCATTCGTTTAATCCATTGAAATCGGACGGAGAAATAGCGTTTCCCCAAACATATCCATTTTTTACATTTTTTTCAAAATATTGCACATTATTTCGACCACTTCCGGTTTAAGGATTCGTGTCGAAATTGCTTTATAAGTTGGTATTGGACTATAACTTCATGTTCCAGAAGTTTAAGAAACGTCAATTCTGCCATAAAACGAGACCCGAGCTCACAAAATGGGAAGGAAATTCGAAAAAAATCGGGAAAAAAAGGGCGATAACTTATATTACTGGAATCGGATGGACTTCAGGTATCCAAAAATGTAGGTCAAATTTGAAAATTTTTGAAAATAACAAAATTTTCTCGTAAACAACATGTTTTGAATTTTCGAACGATAAAAATCATAGACGAATGTTCGAAATTGAAAAATGTGAGATAGCCATTGTCTCAGAAAAGATTCAGGGATTCCAAAAATGTAATTTGTTTGAAAATGGATAAAGAATTGACGAAACTATGGCCGATTTTCAATTTTTAGAGAAAGTACAAAGTTCGGTCACTTCCGGTATGCGCAGAAATTTCAAAAATATTTTATCAAGTAGCCACCACATGAAGATCTAGGCCCTCGCGGTAAATAATAATAATAATAATAATTTTAGTAATCTCAATAGGCTTTCAGACGAAAGTCTGAAAGCCTAATAATAATAATTTTAGTAAAAACAATAGGGGTATATTTTGGAGTTGTTTGGTAAATCACGGCGGATCTAAGGTGGCGGCCATAATACAATATAAAACGCGTTGAAGAATAAACAAAATTTCGTGACGGGGTACATTAGCACCGCCCGGGCAACGTTCCGAAGGTCCGATTACCTTCAAATTTGCACAGATTGTACCTGAAATATTCAAAAAAGAAGAGTGTAAGATTCAAAAGACGTTGGAAATAAATTCAAAACCCACCTCACCCATCTAAATTGTTTTGATTAAATATAGTCGTATTTTATCAATTTTTTTAACTTTTTATATCTGAGCAATGGATCAAAGTACTAATATCTATCACACATGGAAGAGGCGATAAAATCACATATTCAAAAAGAAGAGTGTGAGATTCAAAGAACGTTGAAAATAAATTCAAAACCCACCCCACCCATCTAAATTGTTTTGATAAAATATAGTCGTATTTTATCAATTTTTATAACTTTTTATATCTGAGCAATGGATCAAAGTACTAATACCTATCACACATGGAAGAGGCGATAAAATCACTGTGCATTTGCAATTTCAAAATTAATTAAAACCAATATTAAATTCCGAAAATCGATATTTTTCTGTAAATTGACTTAGAAAATAACAATTAACAAACAACTCGAACAAATACAGGTATCAACTTGAAAAGCTCCTCGCCGGAATTTGGTACTCATGGTACCTTTGGTTCTAGCGTAGCGCATGCGCAAATTCATGACGCACGGTAGGTGCCACGCACAAACGACTTGTACAAATGCAGATATCGCCGGAATTTGGTACTCATGGTCCCTTTGGTTCCAGCGTAACGCATGCACGAAGTCAAAACAAGCTTACTCGAAAACAACCTTGTCGGCACGGAAAACATCAAAGGAGTTGTTCGAATTTTTTGAAATATTCAAAAACCAAACATTCGACCATGAGCCAGGCTATCCTTAAATGTATTAACTGTGTACATAAGAGACAAATTCTCTAAGCCACGACCAATTGTGTTTGTTTTCAAGCCCATGAATGTGGATTTTTCACTATTGCTCATTTTCAATTCAAAATGGCGTCCACCATTTGCCAAAAAATAAAATTCTATTCCCGACAGTTTTTAGGCTTTTCTAAAAGGATCCGGAAAATATAATTGTAAGTAAAATATCGATTTCCACATTTCAAGATGGTGGCACTTCCGGTTTGTGCTTCAATTTCCATTTTTTGGCCGTAGCTATTAAAAAATTAAAATTTCAAGGCAATCTGACCTATATTTCTTCGATTTTTGGAAAATTTTGATACTTAATTTCTCTAAGGGGAGATAATTAAGAAAATTTCTAATGACATTTTCAAAGTCACATGGGTGAAATCTACTTACATACTAAATTTCATAAAAATCGTGCAACTATTAAAGAAGTTGTCATTTTGATTTTAACTTCCGGTTCGAAATCGTCCATTATTTGCCAAAAATCAAAATTCTATTCCCGGTAGTTTTTCGGCTTTTCTAAAAGGATTCGGAAAATATAATTGCCTTGTTTGTAAGTAAAATATCAACAAAGGAGTATCGATTTTCACAATTCAAGATGGTTGCACTTCCGGTTTGGGCTACAAAATCAATTTTTTTAGTAGTGTCCTAGCTAGTAAAAAAAAAAAATTCAAGGCAATCTGACCAATATTTCGTCGATAATTTTGAAAACTTTGATCCTTAATATCACATTGGGGAGATAATTTAGAAAATTTCTAACAACATTTTTAAAGTCGCATGAACGAGATCTACTTACATACCAAATTTCATGAAAATCGTACAACTATTAAAGAAGTTTTCTTTTTGATTTAACTTCCAGTTCGAAATCACAGCGACGAATTTTCGAAATTCGAAAATCCGAAAGTGCAGATTTGGAGTAAAGGTTACAAGGAACCCACAGAAAAAAGAATTAGTAAATTAGGTCAAATAGTCATGAAGTTACAGCAATGTAGGTTAAATAATTTGTTCATCAAATTCGGTGCTTTCGGATGCGAAAAACGTTTTGAAAATATATTTACCCAACAGCCACCACCCATTTTTTGGGGGGGGGGGGGTAGGTAAAAGTTTCAGAAAGATCATATGATTAGAGTCTGAGAAATCCGATTTGTGGATAAAACACGCAAAAAAAATAAGAATAACTAGATCTGCTACTGTTCCAAGCAGATATGAAAGCTTTCATAATCATCATCACGTGCCGTCGATTATACCAAGTATCTTAAAGAAGCGTTAGGCACGAAGCGCCGAGTGTTGGAGTTCGTTTGAGTGTCTTGTTATTCGTTTGAGTGTCTTGTTATTCAAGTCTAGAGTCAACAATTGCAAATGGCGCCGAATGGCAAAATTTTATATCTCGTGGGAAGCTTATCCCCCTGAAAATTTCAAGTCTCTGTGACTTCCGTTACTGAAATAGAACCGATTTTTCACCATTGTTCATTTTCAATTCAAAATGGCATCCAGCAGTTGAGCTAAATCAAAATTCGATTCCTGAAAGTTTTTCGGCTTTCCTAAAAGGTTCGGAAAATTTAATTGCCTTGTCTGTAAGTAAAATATCAACAAAGCCTTATCGATTTGCACCTTTCAAGATGGTTGCACTTTCGGTTTGGGCTACAAACTCATTTTTTGTGTGTACGAATCAGTAGTGTCGTAGCTATTACAAAAAACAATTTCAAGGCAATTTGACCTATACTTTGTCGATTTTTTTTGAAAATTTTGATCCTTAATTTCTCCAAGAGGAGATAATTTAGAAAATTTCTAATGATAATTTTCAAGTCGTATCGATAATATCTACTCACATACCTAATTTCGTGAAAATCGTGCAACTATTAAAGAAGTTGTCAAGTTGGTCTCAACTTTTGGTTTCGAAATAACATCTACGAATTTTCGAAATTCGAAAATCCGAAATTGCAGATTTGAAGTAAAGGAGTCAATGTATTAAAAACAAAAGAATTAGTAAAATAGGTGAAATAGTCACAAAGTTACAGCAAAGTAGGTAAAATGCATTTGTTCGTAAAATTCGGTGATTTCGGATGCGAAAAACGTTTTGAAAATATATTTACCCAACAGCCACCACCCATTTTTTTTGGGGGGGGGGGTAGGTAGAAGTTTCAGAAAGATCCTATGAGTAGATTCTGAGAAATCCGATTTGTGAATAAAACACACACAAAAAAATAATAATAGGAAGAATAACTAGATCTGCTACTGTCCCAAGCAGATATGAAAGCTTTCATATTCATCATCACGTGCCATCGATTATACCAAGTATCTTAAAGAAAATAACAAGAAAAGTAATATTAAAATTGGTCGAAAACTCGCGAAGTTACGGTTCTAAATATAGTTTGAAACCGTAAATAAGCTTTAAAAAACCCAGACAATGGCAGGTGCCAAGAACAAACGACTTGAACAAGCATCACCTTGAAAATTTCAGAGTACCTAGGCCTCTTCGCCTCTTCGGATATTAACTTTAGCCACAAGAGCGTTCACAGATCAAGGGCCATAACTCTGACAGTAATTACTGAAAATCAATGGGCTTCTTTGTCTCGTGACCTTAAACACTGTGTTTAAATTTAAAGTCAATCGGATATTAACTTTAGCCGCTAGAGCGTTCAAAAGGTTTTTTGAAGAGATCAAGGGTAATAACTCTGGAAGTAGCTATTGGATGTCCTTGAAAATCCATATGCTTCTTTGTTTCATGACCTTAAACACTGTGCATAAATTTAAAGTCATTCGGGTATTTACTTTAGCCTCTAGAGAGTTCACAAGAAATTGTGGACGACGAACGGGTGGACCGACGGCCGGCCGGTCGGGGGCGACGGCAATATACGACCACATTTCCATATGCTTCTTAAATTAAATTTTAATAATTACATACATATTATACATTGTTAGAATCGTAATTAGGTCAGCTATCTGAATAGACAAAACTTTTTTTTAAAAATCTCTTAAAATAAAAAAATAGTAGAGCATTTTCCAAAATTTCACGATTTTTCGACTTTTTTCGATTTTCAGTCCCTTTTTTTATCCTATTCCAGACATTTCAAAGTCTTATTGGATGACTTCATGCAAAATACCCCCAAAAGGACTATCGATAGAAAAAAATAAAAAAAATTTGCAGGTTAAGTTTTCTAGATACAGGCGTCCAAAAACGCTCCAAATCAGAAAATACTTGATTTTCAGCGTGCCATATTTTGCTGTCTGTTCATAGTATCCGTATGAATGGGGTATCATATGATAGTCCAGCAATCGTGCCATCAAACGATACCTTCATTCGTTTAATCCATTGAAATCGGACGGAGAAATAGCGTTTCCCCAAAAATATCAATTTTTTACATTTTTTTCAAAACATTGCACATTATTTCGACCACTTCCGGTTTAAGGATTCGTGTCGAAATTGCTTTATAAGTTGGTATTGGACTATAACTTCATGTTCCAGAAGTTTAAGAAACGTCAATTCTGCCATAAAACGAGACCCGAGCTCACAAAATGGGAAGGAAATTCGAAAAAAATCGGGAAAAAAAGGGCGATAACTTATATTACTGGAATCGGATGGACTTCAGGTATCCAAAAATGTAGGTCAAATTTGAAAATTTTTAAAAATAACAAAATTTTCTCGTAAACAACATGTTTTCAATTTTCGAACGATAAAAATCATAGACGAATGTTCGAAATTGAAAAATGTGAGATAGCCATTGTCTCAGAAAAGATTCAAGGATTCCAAAAATGTAATTTGTTTGAAAATGGATAAAGAATTGACGAAACTATGGCCGATTTTCAATTTTTAGAGAAAGTACAAAGTTCGGTCACTTCCGGTATGCGCAGAAATTTCAAAAATATTTTATCAAGTAGCCACCACATGAAGATCTAGGCCCTCGCGGTAAATAATAATAATAATAAGACGAAAGTCTGAAAGCCTAATAATAATAATTTTAGTAAAAACAATAGGGGTATATTTTGGAGTTGTTTGGTAAATCACGGCGGATCTAAGGTGGCGGCCATAATACAATATAAAACGCGTTGAAGAATAAACAAAATTTCGTGACGGGGTACATTAGCACCGCCCGGGCAACGTTCCGAAGGTCCGATTACCTTCAAATTTGCACAGATTGTACCACACATATTCAAAAAAGAAGAGTGTAAGATTCAAAAGACGTTGAAAATAAATTCAAAACCCACCCCACCCATCTAAATTGTTTTGATTAAATATAGTCGTATTTTATCAATTTTTTTAACTTTTTATATCTGAGCAATGGATCAAAGTACTAATATCTATCACACATGGAAGAGGCGATAAAATCACATATTCAAAAAGAAGAGTGTGAGATTCAAAGAACGTTGAAAATAAATTCAAAACCCACCCCACCCATCTAAATTGTTTTGATTAAATATAGTCGTATTTTATCAATTTTTATAACTTTTTATATCTGAGCAATGGATCAAAGTACTAATACCTATCACACATGGAAGAGGCGATAAAATCACTGTGCATTTGCAATTTCAAAATTAATTAAAACCAATATTAAATTCCGAAAATCGATATTTTTCTGTAAATTGACTTAGAAAATAACAATTAACAAACAACTCGAACAAATACAGGTATCAACTTGAAAAGCTCCTCGCCGGAATTTGGTACTCATGGTACCTTTGGTTCTAGCGTAGCGCATGCGCAAATTCATGACGCACGGTAGGTGCCACGCACAAACGACTTGTACAAATGCAGATATCGCCGGAATTTGGTACTCATGGTCCCTTTGGTTCCAGCGTAACGCATGCACGAAGTCAAAACAAGCTAACTCGAAAACAACCTTGTCGGCACGGAAAACATCAAAGGAGTTGTTCGAATTTTTTGAAATATTCAAAAACCAAACATTCGACCATGAGCCAGGCTATCCTTAAATGTATTAACTGTGTACATAAGAGACAAATTCTCTAAGCCACGACCAATTGTGTTTGTTTTCAAGCCCATGAATGTGGATTTTTCCCTATTGCTCATTTTCAATTCAAAATGGCGTCCACCATTTGCCAAAAAATAAAATTCTATTCCCGACAGTTTTTAGGCTTTTCTAAAAGGATCCGGAAAATATAATTGTAAGTAAAATATCGATTTCCACATTTCAAGATGGTGGCACTTCCGGTTTGTGCTTCAATTTCCATATTTTGGCCGTAGCTATTAAAAAATTTAAATTTCAAGGCAATCTGACCTATATTTCTTCGATTTTTGGAAAATTTTGATACTTAATTTCTCTAAGGGGAGATAATTAAGAAAATTTATAATGACATTTTCAAAGTCACATGGGCGAAATCTACTTACATACTAAATTTCATAAAAATCGTGCAACTATTAAAGAAGTTGTCATTTTGATTTTAACTTCCGGCTCGAAATCGTCCATTATTTGCCAAAAATCAAAATTCTATTCCCGGTAGTTTTTCGGCTTTTCTAAAAGGATTCGGAAAATATAATTGCCTTGTTTGTAAGTAAAATATAAACAAAGGAGTATCGATTTTCACAATTCAAGATGGTTGCACTTCCGGTTTGGGCTACAAAATCAATTTTTTTAGTAGTGTCCTAGCTGGTAAAAAAAAATTCAAGGCAATCTGACAAATATTTCGTCGATATTTTTGAAAACTTTGATCCTTAATATCACATTGGGGAGATAATTTAGAAAATTTCTAACAACATTTTTAAAGTCGCATGAACGAGATCTACTCACATACCAAATTTCATGAAAATCGTACAACTATTAAAGAAGTTTTCTTTTTGATTTAACTTCCAGTTCGAAATCACTGCGACGAATTTTCGAAATTCGAAAATCCGAAAGTGCAGATTTGAAGTAAAGGTTACAAGGAACCCACAGAAAAAAGAATTAGTAAATTAGGTCAAATAGTCATGAAGTTACAGCAATGTAGGTTTAATAATTTGTTCATCAAATTCGGTGCTTTCGGATGCGAAAAACGTTTTGAAAATATATTTACCCAACAGCCACCACCCATTTTTTGGGGGGGGGGGGGTAGGTAAAAGTTTCAGAAAGATCCTATGATTAGAGTCTGAGAAATCCGATTTGTGGATAAAACACGCAAAAAAAATAAGAATAACTAGATCTGCTACTGTTCCAAGCAGATATGAAAGCTTTCATAATCATCATCACGTGCCGTCGATTATACCAAGTATCTTAAAGAAGCGTTAGGCACGAAGCGCCGAGTGTTGGAGTTCGTTTGAGTGTCTTGTTATTCGTTTGAGTGTCTTGTTATTCGTTTGAGTGTCTTGTTATTCGTTTGAGTGTCTTGTTATTCAAGTCTAGAGTCAACAATTGCAAATGGCGCCGAATGGCAAAATTTTATATCTCGTGGGAAGCTTATCCCCCTGAAAATTTCAAGTCTCTGTGACTTCCGTTACTGAAATAGAACCGATTTTTCACCATTGTTCATTTTCAATTCAAAATGGCATCCAGCAGTTGAGCTAAATCAAAATTCGATTCCTGAAAGTTTTTCGGCTTTCCTAAAAGGTTCGGAAAATTTAATTGCCTTGTCTGTAAGTAAAATATCAACAAAGCCTTATCGATTTGCACCTTTCAAGATGGTTGCACTTTCGGTTTGGGCTACAAACTCATTTTTTGTGTGTACGAATCAGTAGTGTCGTAGCTATTACAAAAAACAATTTCAAGGCAATTTGACCTATACTTTGTCGATTTTTTTTGAAAATTTTGATCCTTAATTTCTCCAAGGGGAGATAATTTAGAAAATTTCTAATGATAATTTTCAAGTCGTATCGATAATATCTACTCACATACCTAATTTCGTGAAAATCGTGCAACTATTAAAGAAGTTGTCAAGTTGGTCTCAACTTTTGGTTTCGAAATAACATCTACGAATTTTCGAAATTCGAAAATCCGAAATTGCAGATTTGAAGTAAAGGAGTCAATGTATTAAAAACAAAAGAATTAGTAAAATAGGTGAAATAGTCACAAAGTTACAGCAAAGTAGGTAAAATGCATTTGTTCGTAAAATTCGGTGATTTCGGATGCGAAAAACGTTTTGAAAATATATTTACCCAACAGCCACCACCCATTTTTTTTGGGGGGGGGGTAGGTAGAAGTTTCAGAAAGATCCTATGAGTAGATTCTGAGAAATCCGATTTGTGAATAAAACACACACAAAAAAATAATAATAGGAAGAATAACTAGATCTGCTACTGTCCCAAGCAGATATGAAAGCTTTCATATTCATCATCACGTGCCATCGATTATACCAAGTATCTTAAAGAAAATAACAAGAAAAATAATATTAAAATTGGTCGAAAACTCGCGAAGTTACGGTTCTAAATATAGTTTGAAACCGTAAATAAGCTTTAAAAAACCCAGACAATGGCAGGTGCCAAGAACAAACGACTTGAACAAGCATCACCTTGAAAATTTCAGAGTACCTAGGCCTCTTCGTCTCGTGGACTTAAACACTGTTTATAAATTTTAAGTCATTCGGATATTAACTTTAGCCACAAGAGCGTTCACAGATCAAGGGCCATAACTCTGACAGTAATTACTGAAAATCAATGGGCTTCTTTGTCTCGTGACCTTAAACACTGTGTTTAAATTTAAAGTCAATCGGATATTAACTTTAGCCGCTAGAGCGTTCAAAAGGTTTTTTGAAGAGATCAAGGGTAATAACTCTGGCAGTAGCTATTGGATGTCCTTGAAAATCCATATGCTTCTTTGTTTCATGACCTTAAACACTGTGCATAAATTTAAAGTCATTCGGGTATTTACTTTAGCCTCTAGAGAGTTCACAAGAAATTGTGGACGACGAACGGGTGGACCGACGGCCGGCCGGTCGGGGGCGACGGCAATATACGACCACATTTCCATATGCTTCTTCGTATCATGACCTTAAACACTGTGCATAAATTTAAAGTCAATCGGGTATTAACTTTAACCTCTAGAGCGTCCACAAGAATTTGTGGACGACGAACGGACGGACTGACGGACGGCCGGTGGCGACGGCAGTATACGACCACATTTGAATGTGGGCGTATAATTAAAATATACGAAAATCATTATTATTATTATGAACTGCAGCGTTAGGCACGAAGCGCCGAGTGTTGGAGTTCTTTTGAGTTTCTTGTTATTCGAGTCTCGAATTGCAAATGGCACCGAACGGTCGTAAAATGAATAGTTATTGGTCGATTTAGCTGAAATTTGGCGTGAGGTCATTGCTAGCCCATCTCCTATCTCCCTGAAAATTTCAAGTCGCTGTGACTTGCGTTACTGAAATAGAACCGCTTTTTCACCATTGTTCATTTTCAATTCAAAATGGCGTCCAGCAGTTGACCTAAATCAAAATTCAATTCCTGAAAGTTATTCGGCTTTCCTAAAAGGATTCGGAAAATATAATTGCCTTGTCTGTAAGTAAAATATCAACAAAGGAGTATCGATTTTCACATTTCAAGATGGTTGCACTTCCGGTTTGGGCTAAACACTCATTTTTTTGGGGTACGAATCAGCAGTGTCCTAGCTAGTAAAAAAAAAAATTCAAGGCAATCTGCCCTTTATTTCGTCGATTTTTTTGAAAACCTTAATCCTTAATATCACCAAGGGGAGATAATTTAGAGAATTTCTAACTACATTTTTAAAGACGCATGAGCGAGATCTACTTACATACCAAATTTCATGAAAATCTTGCAACTATTAAAGAAGTTGTTATTTTGATTTTTATTTCCGGCTCAAAATCACAGCGACGAATTTTCGAAATTCGAAAATCAAAAATTGCAGATTTAAAGTAAAGGAGTCAAGGTATTCAAAGAAAAAAGAATTTGTAAAATAGGAGAAATAGTCGCAAAGTTACAGCACAGTAGGTCAAATGCATTTGTTCGTAAAATTCGTAGATTTCGGATGCGAAAAACGTTTTGAAAATATATTTACCCAACAGCCACCACCCCTTTTTGCGGGGGTAGGTACAAGTTTCAGAAAGATTCTATGAGTAGATTCTGAGAAATCCGATTTGTGAATAAAACACACAAAAAAAAAAAAATAATAGGAAGAATAATAATCTTAACAGAAACATTAAGCTTTCATATATGAATATATGAAAGCTTAATAATAATAGGAAGAATAATAATCTTAACAGAAACAATAAGCTTTCATAGAAACATTGCACCCGGCAGCACCGGGCAAAAAAATTAACTGAAAACATTGGTTACATCGTGTGGCATACGCGAAGTAAAGCGAAATTATGGTCGATTTGGGAATTTGGGGTATCTTTTGGAGTTGTTTGGTAAATGAGGGTGGATCTAAGACAGCGACCATAATACAATATGAAACGTGTTGAAGAATGGACAAATTTTCGTGACAGGGTGCATTTGCACCGCCCGGGCAACGTACCGAAGGTCCGATTACCAACATACAAATTTGCACAGATTATACCTTGGGACTCTAGCTATCACATATTAAAAATAGAGGAGTGTGAGATTCAAAGAACGTTGAAAATAAATTCAAAACCCACCCCACCCATCAAAGTTGTTTTGCTTTAAAATAGTCGTTTTTTTACCGTTTTTATACGCCCACATTGAAATGTGGTCGTATATTGCCGTCGCCCCCGTCCGTCCGTCCGTCGGTCCGTCCGTCCGTCCGTCCGTCCGTCGGTCCGGCGTCCACAATTGCTTGTGGACGCTCTAGAGGCCAAAGTTAATATTCGATTGACTTTAAATTTATACACAGTGTTTAAGGTCATGAGACGAAGAATCCTATTGATTTTCAGCGATTTCCGATAATAACTGTCAGAGTTATGGCCCTTGATCACTTAAAATAATCTTGAGGACACTCTAGAGGCCAAAGTTAATATTCGATTGACTTTAAATTTATACACAGTGTTTAAGGTCATAAGGCGAAGAAGACTCTCGATTTTCATCGAATTCCGATAATAACTGTCAGAGTTATGGCCCTGTCAGAGTTAAAACACGTAAAAGTCCGACAATAACTTTGGCTAAACCTTGAAATTGTATACAATTTTGTTTATGATTGATTTTAGTAACCTGTGGTGTCTTCTGTAGGAATCTGCCGGTTGAACCCGGGCCACCCTTGAGTGTTTTGAAAATTTCAAGATGGCGTCCAAGATGGTCGTCATTTCAAATAATCGCCTATACCCCCCATACTATTTTGACTAGGATGATAATTTTGGTGGCTAACCGTATGTTTTGGGGGCCAATGAATACAGTGAAATCATTCATTGGGTTGTGGGGTAATTATCGTACTATAATAAATTCTATGGGGGATTATTTGAAACGGCCGCCATCTTGAATTTCTCAAAACGCTAAAGGACGACCGAAGTTCACCCACGGGATACTAAAATCAATCCTTAAAAACACTCTGTAGACAATTTCCAGGTTCACTCGAAATATTGGGTTTGACGACGGTACTAACTGCTTTGGTACCGAATAAGCGGATTTTACGTGAGTTCTGATGTCTTAGATAACTTAGAATAAGCACGCTGGGAACTAGTTTGTTTTTCACAACAAAACACATACTTAAGTTTGTTTTTGTGACTGACTGGACTGGAATCCAATCTGGTGAGTGAAAATATGTCTGCGCTGTACATGCACATGCCTTGCGCCACACCCGCCATAGCTGCATTCAAACTATAAGGAGAAATCTCGGTAAAATAGCGTGATTGGACAATGGACTATCGGTATGCAAACTGCACGTAATGAACAGTGTTAACGATGTAGTAGACAGACATTATCAGGGAGATAATTTAGTGATAGAACATGATCGATATATCGATAACTGAAATTAAAATTTTCTGACTAATCGTTTATTGGATTCTACAAGTGCCTGTATGTAACCGGCTTCGTAGGAATAGAGACAGGAATCAGCAAGCAAAGGTGCACAGTTGGTACCTACCCATGGGAATACCTACCCCTTGCGGATAAATTTCCCCTCCAAATTCAACAAAGATATTATCAATTAAAAAATCCAACATCCCAAGTAGCTTGTTGGCGGTGAATTTATTTTTGGAATCACAATGGTTCTTAACAACTAAATATTGATATGTAACATTTCCCGATTTAGATGAAAAGACACGGTAAATAATGTCTTTTAATCGAGCGTTTAATTTACTATGGGGAATTTTAGTGTACATAGTAGAAAAGTCAAACGTTTGTATAGATGAGACTGAAGCAAGGGATCTAGATTGCAAACCATCAAGTAATTCTTTCGAATTGTTTAATATACACATTTGGAGAGTATATTTTGTCACAGTATTTTTGAATATCATCTTTCACTGTCATTAGTATATTAATATGTCAATACCTTTGAAATGGGTTTTATGGAACAACGGAATGAACCTGCTTTAAAACGTTGCTTGTACGGAGTTTTATGTAGTTTGGGTATCCAATATAACAACGGCAGATCTGTATAGGTATCTCCACATGGAGTGCCAAATGAAGAGAGTACAGATCTGTGATTGGATATAATGCCATCCTTTATACGTAGCCCTGTCAATTGATTTCCCGAAATAAGTTCTTTGAACAGACAGTTATAATGATATCGTTTGGATGCAGCTATGACGGTTGTGTCATGCCAGACAGTGTAAGCTTACTCTTCCGGACACCCGTTAACACTGTTTTTCGTGTATTTTGTTCACGATGAAAAGTCCATATGCTGATTACACTATTTTGCCAGATTACACTATTTTGCCTATACTGCTTTTTAGGACTTTGAATTCTGTCTAATGGTTTGGTTGGATTGTTCGTATTTGGTTTTATTTTATACAAACACTAAGTTATTGGACGCTTTGTCAGCCGATACAATGACATACTTGTCATGCAAGGCGTTAAGATTTTCAACGGTGCTAACATCATTATTCATTGACAAACGTTGCATATCAATTCTTAGATATACTAAGTCCAATTTGAGAGAGTATCAGAGATAACATCTAGCGTAGCCCTCTACGGCGTCCATAATAAGTTTGAAATTTTGATGCCATGATAATGGTTGCGGTTCCCGATACTTGGATCCTTTAGACACAATCTCACGTAACTTTTTATTCTGGACTCTATTCAAATCACCAGTGACTACATGTCCAGCTGGTTGGTAAATGAAGGACGATGTAGAGCAAGAACAGGATAGAGGGTTATCGTATAATTAAATATTTTGGATGCAATGGGTTTAGTATAGGTATAAGAAATCCTAGGAACAGTAACAGTTTTGAAGTAAGGAGGGGTGTATGCTGTGGTGTAATATTTGGCTTAACCCGATAGCACCACTGCCTTTATTACCAAATTTAGAAATGAACTGTTGGTGGTGTTAGACACACCAGACTCATTCACCATGTCCAAACAGTGGTGGACAATGCCAAGAACAATGGAAACAATCCTTTTTTCAGTGGATGCAGGATCAGTACAATTTGAATCCAAACATTCAGATTTAAAGAGACAATACCACTCTTGCTGGCTTGACAGGTGCAAAAAAAATATAGCCTTATTGTAACTACTAGATGTTTAAGTGTGCTACCTGTTGTGTAAATTATCAATTACATCCTATTTTTCTTGTTCAGAGGGTTCGAAAATATGTTTAAATCTAAGTTACATTTGAAAGGGTTTACGTAAACTTTTCAAACAATGTTGTTACCATGTAGTTGAATTTTTCCATTTTTTTTAATTCGGTGTTAGGATGAAATTTGTATCATCAATTAATTAGAATATTGTAAAATAGTACAATTTGTTGACCAGAATAATGATTGGGGCATATTATTCAGTTACAACAAGAGTGGTATTGGGGCTTTAAGTAATTTCAAAAAGTAGGTGGAATCGAATATAATTTCGTACGGATATGGCGTGGCCCTAGTGATTGTTGGATAATTTCCGAAATGGCATCAAGTGAAATAGTGCTTCAAGCTTGGGTGGTGTGTAGGGACGATGTCCGTGACTGCGTTTTCGACGAAGAAACTTTGGGTATAACAACATAACATTAACATTGCAACACGCAGGGCTAGAAAAAAAATTCAATACTAGTTGGGGAAAAACCAGACTGGATTGCAAGCCAATCACCAGACCTTAACAGCATCCCCACCATTATTTAAATTTTTTCTGCCAATTATGCATGTATCCATTGCAAAAATACAACTCTTTTCACAAAATAAGCAACAAAAAGTTTCAAATATCTGGGGAACGAAGCCAATCTTAAGAGCTTGACAACACCACCACCACTATTTAGGTTATTACCGCAAATTATGCACGTATATCCATGGCAAAATACGACTCTTTTTACAAAATAAGCAAAAGAAAGTTTTAAATATCTGGATAAAACCAAGACTGGATTGCAAGCCAATCACCAGATTGGATTCCATTCCAATCAGTCAGTGTAGACCATAACCCGCCTATTCTGAGTCAAACCCGCTCATTCGGTATCAAAGAAGTGTTTTGACGTCAATATAACCGCAGTGTGACGTCATGACGTCACTGTGACGTCAGGACGTAGCACCATGACTTGCTGACGTTGTGATAATTTTATTTTCTGATTCGGTGATATCACTTTTGTATCAAATGATACTACATTTATTGCTTTAAAACGAGCTTTTTCCAAGATATGGAGGCCAGAGAGTCCAATTGGCGGCCATCTTGGATTTATGCTAATTATGAAAAACGCTACAGGGTTTCAGCGGACAATTTTGAGTTGTGCGTCCTTTAGATATTCCTTTACTAGATTCAAGTGGAATAATTCTTTTGCAATTTGTTCTCGGTAGTTTTTTATTTATCTCCGTCTACAACCCCAGTTATAGGTATATCAATGGATATGCGGCCATTTTGGAAAAGATGGCCGTAACAACCACCAGGGGTAGCTGCTGATGTGGATCCACATCTAAAAATTAATCTCCCAATTAGTGTTTTATTAGAGTATGATGACAGTTAGGGAAGTATAACTAGAAATACCCCCAAAAAAATCCGGTTTACATACAGCGGCGTCGCTTTTCTTTGAGAGGCGGAAAAGAGGAGCTGACCTTCTATGGAACCCGCAAGAAAATTTTGGAATATTTGACGGCCGCAAAAGTGTGTTACTGCTATTCCAGCCAGTAAAATTAGTGTTTTATTAGATTTCGGGAACTTTATTTTGCCAAGTAGTTCCGCCAATTGACATCAATACTTTTAGGGCCATCAGTATTGACAATGCACGATCAAAACCATACAGCTTAGAGGAACTTAAAACTGTGGTGCTTAAAACCAAGACGAAGTCTTGCCAGTTAGACCCACTTCCAACATGGCTGCTAAAAGACAACTTGAATGCTTTTCTACCAATCCTTTTAATTATTGTCAACAAGTCGCTTCTAGACGGGGTCTTTTCAAGTACCCTGAAGCAAGCCATCCTTAGATGCTGATCTGCTGAAAAACTACAGGCCTGTGAGTAACCTGAGCTACATTGAGAAATGTGTGCTACAGCGTCTTAATGTGCATATTCGTCAAAGTGCTCTCGAGAATCCTCTTAAATCGGCTTACAAGCAATTCCATAGTACGGAAACTGCTCTCATAAAAATTGTTACTGATATCCACCAGTGCATCGATCAACAACAGAGCGTATTGCTGATTTTACTGGACCTATCCGCTGCATCTGACACTCTGGACATTAGTGATCTTCTAGACACTCTATGGGTTGAAATTGGCTTGCGTAACAATGTGTTCAACTGGTTTCGTTTTTACTTAACTAACAGAAAGCAAGCTGTGTGCATTAATGGGACTTCCTCAGAATTTGTTCCAATGATCTGCGGAGTGCCTCAAGGATCGGTTCTGAGGCCTGTCTTATTTATAATATTCACAAGACCACTTAATGCAATAGCCCAGAAATACGGACTTTGTGTCCACCTGTTTGCAGACGATACACAGTTATACATCAGCTTTGATCATTCATCTGAAACTACAATTGTGCATGATGTCGGGAACTGTTTAGATGAAATACACAACTGGATGACTCTTCATTTTTTAAAATTAAATCCAGACAAGACTGAAGTTCTATACATCGGTACCAAACAACAACTTAACAAAGTAAAAAAGGGGAGCCTTTCGATTGCAGGGGAGTTAATTCAACCAACAAATAAGGCAAAGAACATCGGTGCTATAATTGATTCCACGCTAACTTTTGAGACCCACATCAAAACCATCCGTTCTTCAGCGTTTTACCAAATCTACAAATTAGCAAAGATAAAGAAGTATCTAGCATGTGACAATCTAAAAATCCTCGTTCATGCTTTGATCTCTTCAAGGCTGGACTACCATAATGCTTTATTGTATGATCTACCACAGTGGCAGCTGCAGAAGCTTCAATACGTCCAGAATGCTTCAGCTCGACTCATCACTGTAACCAGGAAAAGGGATCGCATTAAACCATCATTAAGAACCCTCCATTGGTTACCCATAAATCAGCGAATCAAATTTAAAATACTGTTACTGACTTTTAAAGCACTCAACAACCAAGCGCCACAATACATTCAAGATCTACTCACTCCATATGAATCCAATAGAACCTTAAGATCCCAGAACAAGTCATTATTAGTTATTCCTGCTGTCAAACTTCAACGGACTAAACGATGTTTTCACTTTGCAGGACCTTTTCTGTGGAATTCCCTACCCTTCGACATCAAAGCATCAAAGACTCTAGACATCTTCAAGTCACGTTTGAAGACACATCTTTTTGACGAAAAATAAACACTAAAAGAATCCAGATAAACTTTTAAGCGCATTAGGAACTTTATCAAAGTATTATTTGCGCTATACAAATTATGTGTTGATTGATTGATTGATTGATTAAAAACTATTTGACGTCAATACTACCGATGAAAACATTTGTGCGTGTATGTGCTGCTTAACATCTCATTCTTGGCGGTGATTTCAATACTGATTTTTCAAGACTTAATTCGTGTAATACTAGACTTTTGAGTGATTTTATAGACAATAATATGCTTGTCAATATAACTATACGCAATAACAATACGTTCGGTTACACATACGAAAGCAAAATTACAGGTAATATGTCAATAATTGATCATTTCTTTGCATCACAGAACTTAACTGATTATATCTCTGGTGTGAACTGTCTACACGACAACGATAACCTCTCGGATCATAGCCCAATCAGATTGTCGTTAGATATTTCTTGTGATGACCATACTTCTCATGCAAAAACCATTAAACCTGACATGGTAAACTGGTGTGTAGCTACCAATGAGAACATTCTAAATTATCAAAATTAATTGAATCAAATGTTAACTTATATTGATGTGCCAACTGAGTCGATTACATGTTCTAATTTCAAGTGCAAAGTAGACTCTTATTCTCTTGAGAAGTATTTTGATCAACTTATATTTAGCACTAAGGCTGAAAAGTTAACATTCCCTAAGAGAGGTAAATGTCCTAAGGCTGGAATGATAACGTATTCGATGCACGACAGACTGCTATTTTCTGGCACAATGTCTGGAAGGACAATAATCGCCCCAGGTCAGGTCATATAGCAGAAACTCGATCTCAAACAAGATCGACATATCACTTTATTCTGAAGCAGGTTAAACAGAATAAAAATATGATATCCTCCAACAAACTGACCAAAAACACAAGGGATTTCTGGGGTGAGGTTAAACGTATTAAAGGTTGTTCCAAATCTATGTCTAATAATATTGATGGTGTTATTGGAGATGAGGAAATTTCTGAAATGTTCGCCACTAAGTATAATAAGCTGTATAACAGTGTTGGGTACAACATGGATGATATGATCAGACTGCAGAACGAACTTGAAGCCTCCAATTCGAGCTCTTCTCACACGTGCTCTTGCACCAACTGCATAAGATCTCGGTTGATGAGGTCATCCTTGCTATAAAGCATCTAAAGGTCAGAAAAAATGACGGTAGCTATGGACATTCGACTGACCATATTATCCATGCCCCTCATAGTTTTCATGAACATTTATCGTTAGTTTTGACAGCCCTCCTTTGTCATGGATACAGCCCATCATCGCTTGTTTCATCTACAATAATATCTATTCCACAAAATAGAAAAAAGTCATTGAATAATTCTGATAACTACCGAGGAATTGCACTCAGTAGCATTATAGGCAAAATTATACTACACAGAAGCAAGAATTCTACTATACATTGTTCATTTATTTTAAATGAGGCTATAAGGTATTATCACAATATGAAATCAGTTGTTTTTGTATGTTATTTGGACGCAAGTCTGGCCTTTGACCGTTTAAATTTTATCAAGCTCTTTAAGTTACTTGTCGAAAGAGGTATATGCCCGTTAATTGCTCGCTTATTGTTAAATTTATATACCACTCAAAATGTTCAAATTCGTTGGGCTCAATGTACAACACAGCCTTTTTGTGTCTCAAATGGTGTTAAGCTGGGTGGAGTTCTTTCCCTAATTTTATTTAGTATATATTTTGATAACTTGTTGTCTCAATTAAGAAACAGCAAATTTGGTTGTCATGTCGGCCACGTTTATACTGGAGCTCTGGCATACGCAGATGATGTGACGCTTGTTACGCCATCTCGTCATGCCCTGACAAAACTCTTGCAAATAGCCAATGATTATGCTCAAGAGTATGATGTAAATTTCAACCCAGAAAAGAGTAAACTTGTTTTTCTGAATCACGACATAACCCGGAATAACGATATAAATATTGACAGAATATTGTTCAATGGAAAATATATAGAATTAGTCAAATCTGAAATTCACCTAGGTAATTTACTTGATTACGATACAAAAGAATCTCAAGTCAATAGATGTATCAATAATTTTTTATCACGGGTCAATATAACTTTAAGTGAATTTTGATATGCCTACTTTTCTCTTAAATATAAATTGTTCAAAACTTATTGCATGCCCCTGTATGGATCCCAATTGTTAGACTATTCGCATAAGTCAATTGGTAAGCTGTATTGTTCATGGAGAAAGTCCATTCGACGACTTTGGAATTTACCTCAACATGCTCGCAGTGATTTATTAAATCAGATATGTTCGGATTATCCTATAGAAGTTCAGTTATTGAAACGTTTTGTAAAATTAATTCACACAGTACTTTGTAGCAAGAATCAGGTTACTTTTAAGTATGCCATAGAGCCCATAGGTAAACTGAGTGTCCAAACTATACTACAGAAATTAACATCAAATGATAATGTTGATGATGTTACTATGCAAACTGTAAGTGCAATAAATGATATGTTTTTATTAAGGGATCAAGCGTTTTGTAAAACGGATAAAAACAATTAAAATGAAATTATTCATCATTTGTCCACATATTAGACATTTAACTATGAGAATGTATATTTTTGGTATGTTTATTACTTTTTTCATAGTTTTGTAAGTATTTGTGTATTGTGTACTCAATTTAGTACGAAATAAATATATTATTATTATTAATTGTATATAATCACATTTGCTGCAAGATACCAATTTTATAGAATTGAAATATTGTTTCTTGGATTCTTTTGTGACGACAAGTATTTATTTATCAAGACCCTAAAGAACTTAAAATGTATTTGGTTTGGTGTTGGTCTTATTATACTTACTGCAATATCAATTATCTACTGTTCTGTCTTTTATTACCGCTTATGAATATTTTTGTTTTTCAAAAACAACACCCGTGATTAACCTCGTAGTGATTTAGATATTTTAAAATGTTATATGTCATATTTCATTTAGATTTGAATAAGTCTTTGTATATTTTTCAGGACAGATAATCCTAGGATTAAATGCAGTGGATGAAAACTGGTGGAAGGGCTCTTTGGGCAATAAGACAGGAATCTTCCCCAAAACCTTTGTTAAAGATTTACCATTATTATCTAGTGACCAAAATGGTAGTTCAGTGTCTAAATACCACGATGTTACAGACAGTAAACCAAAATCTAATAGTTCTGATTTACAAGTGCCTTTCACAGTTACAGCTTTAGTTGATGTTACACCTCAATTAGATGGTGAATTGGGTTTTAAAGCTGGTGATGTTGTAACCGTTGTACAGGTTGTTGATGATGATTGGCTCAAAGGTCAGTTAAGTGGAAAAGATGGCCTTGTAATGTCAATCTGTGTTGATTTACCAAAAAATTTCAAAGCATCATCTAAAAAAAATACTCTGTATTCGTATCTTACTACAGACACTGAGGTTTACACTGAAGCTTATACCAAAAATTACACTGAGTCTTATACTCAGAAATCTAATACCCAACTATATAAACCAAATATAGAATCACATGATAAGTCTGATATCAAACCTACTATGGAACTTCCACATACTTCCACATATGGCGTCAATCCCAATGATAAAGTTTATGCTCAATTAGATGCTTATATTGAAACTGGTGGTAAAGCTGGACTTTATTCTTACACAAGCGAAAATACACGATCTGCAGACGTTGTTATTGCACCGTATGCTAGAGTTCTATTTCCTTTCGTGTCTCAATCTAAAGAAGAGTTGTCGATCAATGAAAATGATATTGTTATGTTAATACAACATGTTGATCCTGATTGGATAGAAGGAGAAATTGATGGTAAGGTTGGACTCTTTCCAACCAGTTATGTCGAAATTATTGTGGATTGTCCATATGCTTATTATCAAAATGATCTCAGGAAGACAAAAGAACAAAGCGAAACTGAAAGTATAATTAGTTCAACTAATTCTGTCAAAAATGAATCATTTGAAATACCGATTGAAGACTTTAAAGTTCCCTTTACAAATGTTGAAGAAGCAAAAGAGAATGTACAAATGATGTCAGATCAAAGAGAAAGTGAAAATTCGTTGCAGAACGTTGCAAATGGTGAAGCTACTATGGAGGTGGGTTTACGAGAGGGTGGGTTGTTGTGTAATGAACTGGCCTTAGTTCGTTTCACATTTGAACCATTGGGTAAAGGTGACTTGTCTATAAAGAAAGGGGAGACAATCACAGTGTTAAAGAGGTATGAAGATAATTGGCTGGAAGCTAAAGGTGAAAATGGCAAAATAGGCCTGGTACCTTCTAACTATATTGACACAATTTCAATAAAGTATAGACATGGTGATACTATTAATAATGATGGAAGAAATATGTTTAAGTCTAGTTTAGTTGCTCAAGAAACAGAAACAAAATGTTCTGTGGAATTTGTAAAATTTGATGCCACTCATTCTGAATCATTGAATGTTAATGACACATCTGTTCACACAGAAACCGCCAGTGAGATTCTGACTAGTTCATCCACTGTGAAATATACTGATACATCAACTTATTCACCAAAGCACCTAAAACTGATCCCTCCTGCAAATCCAAAATTAACTCCAAAACCAGTTGTTAAGCCCAAACCGGTCTTGGCATCTAAACCCAATTATTCTCCCACCCAGAAAGTCTTTCCTAAAATCAAAACCAGTATGTCATTGGATTCCAATGTAGCTGGCAAACTTAATAAGGCTAATGGTGATGTTAAAGGGAAACCAGCAGAAGCTAATGAATCAAACACTGAAATGAATCGTTCACTAACCATACCCAACAATACACAACCTGATTTTTATCCTCCTCTGATCACTGAGGTTCGAGAGGAGTCGATGAGACTCATTAAACCTTTACAGATAGAACAAACTTTACCGTGCAATACTTTTTCTGAGAGTTTTTCTTTAAATCAGGAAGAAATTAATGTCTTCATGAGGCCATTTTTAAAAAATGTGTCTACAAATAATCCCCCACGACAACCTTATGGATTTTTGAAACCAAATATAAAACCAAGACCCCTGCCTTCACGTCCCGCACCTATTGCTCATGGTCGACGTATAATGCCAACACGACCAGCTCCACCTAAACCAATTAGTTCCATGCAACATAAGAAACAGATGTCTTTATCTCAATCCATTTTACCAACTTCTGACCTTATGACCTTCAGCCCAGAAGAAGAAGCAGGTAAATACATCTATTATTTTGAAATGAATTAAATGAATTCTCTGCTGTGTTCCTTTCCTGTTTTCTTTAAAAACAGAAAATCACGTTTTTAGCTCGTGGTCACTCTAGAGGTCTCTTTTTAATTATCTGATGTAAAAAAAAACTTCAAATATATCACTGTTACACCGTAATGTTTGTTGAGTGTAAACATCGGTAAATCAAGGTTTTGGACCCTCTAGAGGTCACAATTTTGATCCGATTTTGATGAAATGTTTATAATCCAAAGATATTTGCGCATATCGGATCTCAACTTCCTGTATTATAGCTCTTCATTGAACAAAAATCACGTTTTAGCTTGTGGTCCTTGTAGAGATCCCAATTTTTATCCAATTTATAAAAAAAAACGTGTGAATATATTACCATTACACGCTAACATCATGGTTCCTTTTGATAATCGCAGAAACCCGAACTTAACTTCCTGGATTATGGCCACTGATTGTTCAAAAAATCACATTTTTAGTTTGACGATTCTCTAGGGCTCACAATTTTTTCCGATTTTAAAAACGTCACCATTCCACAATAATAAAGGTTGAATTCGAATTTCAAGAAAATCGAAATGAAACTGCCTGACAAAATGTAGAAGTCTGTAATACGAATGTTGTGGACTCTCTGATGTCACAATTGTTATAAGATTTAGATGAAACTTAAAACATATCTTGACATCCCAAAGATTCCAGTCCCTTTTGATATTTGCACATCTCAGGCCATTTAGGAGGCAGACCACCATTAATTTCCCCATTGACTTCAATGTTAATTCTGGCCTCTTTGCCCACCTCCAACTTTTCTCCAAATTTTCGTTGGGCTGAATGCTCTTCACTATAGACTGAGGAACAAATGAGCATGTCTTTGCACTAAAATTTGTATGAGGTTGACCACAGGAATATATTTATATTATATTCATTCCCACTTGTCCCATTCTGGCTCCTGCATTCTTCGACAGTGGTAGCTGCAGTAACTTATGAAACCCATTTCATGAACAAACCCCATATAATCCCCATATTTACCCCTCCCACCCCAATATCCCGGACCCTCTTCTTTATATAGCATTTCACAAAACTCACATTTCTTAACCACAAATGGGACACTAAAATTCTTTATTTTGGTTCTTTCACAACAACACATCGGTTTAATACCTGGAAAAAAGGTAACTTTTAAATTTGTTAAGGAATATAAATAAAATGATGTCCACCAGCACAGGAGATGTGGTTTATTAGGAATTATAATTTATTGACATATGGATATATAGGTGTCAGATTTCTTGCCATACAAGAGTTTTAAAATTTCTTTTTTAATTCTAACCAACCATTATTTTTACTATATAATGACTGACTTCTAGCCATAATAGACCAGGAGCCCAGAGTGTCGAACCTAGACGAACGAGGTACCAATATCTGACCATATAGGCATCTACATACTAACCTGGGATATACAGAAATGGGCGTCTGCCGGGGTCCAGTTCATGGGTGTGGCCTTGGCGTCCCCTAGAATGACCCCAAAAATGGGTTAAACTCATACATTCGAGGTACCGGTCGAAACCAATTTTAAATGAAAGAGTACATCTCACGGAGTACTAAATTGCTCATAACAGACGTTTTTGGCCCTGGGATGGCCCAAACTGACACCCTAAGTATGGACCCAGGGGCCTTAAAAAAGGGCTGTATTCATACATTCGAGGTACCAGATTAAAATAATTTTAAATGAAAGTGTATATCCCATTGAGTACGAAATTGTCCATAACAGACGATTAGGCCCCTGGGATGGCCCAGACTGACACCCCAAAGTCGAGGTTGGGTGGGGTAGGGAAAAATGAGTTATACTCATACATTCGAGGTACCGGTCAAAACTAATTTTAAATGAAAGAGTACATCTTACTGAGTACGAAAATGCCCATAACAGACGATTAGGCCCCTGGGATGGCCCAGACTGATACCCCAAAGCCGAGGTTGGGTGGGGTGGGGGGAAATGGGTTATACTCATACATTCGAGGTACCGGTCAAAACCAATTTTAAATGAAAGAGTACATCTCACTGAGTACGAAAACCCCCATAGCAGACGATTTCAACCCTGGGTCAGCTCAGACTGACACCCTAATTATGAACCCCGGGGCTTAAAAAAGAGTTATATTCATACATTCGAGGTACCAGTTGAAATTAATTTTAAATGAAAGAGAATATCCCGCTGAGTACGAAATTGTCCAAAACAGACGAGTAGGTCCCTGGAATGGCCCAAACTGACACCCCAAAGCCAAGGGGGGGGGGGCAAACATGGGTTAAACACATATATTCTAGGTAACGGTCACAACAAATTTTAAATGAAATACTATGCCTCACTGAGTGAGAAATTGCCCATAGGCTTGAAAAAAAGGTTATATTCATACTTCCAAGGTACCAGTTGATATTAATTTTAAATGAAAGAGTACACCCCACTTAGTACGAAATGGTCCGTAACAGATGATTCTGGTCCCTCTCATTAGGTTTTCAAAAAGGTTCAAATGACAAGTTTTGAAACAATTTTCCGCCTTGAATATGAATGTAGGTGCAGTATATATCGTATTTGGCTTGATTAACCATTGTAAGACTGTTGGTATAATTTTTGCTCCTTAAATTATTAATAGCATTATATCGTATCTTTGACTAATTATTGGATTCACACATTATTGGATTCACACATTCTATCGAAGTCAAGATCTCATGCACTCAAAAATTGAGTGACGGATTTCATAAAAAAAGAGTTATAATTTGGTAAACATTTAATTCTGGGTTAATAACAAAACAACACACGTGACACTTCTGGTGTTAAAGTTTCCACTGCCTATGTAAGGGTGGTTTTCGACCCAATTAGGATAATTAACCAACCATTAATAAGGTCATATTTGACCAATTAGATAATTTAAGGTCCAAACCTAAAGCTACAAAGCTATCATATCTCTGGGTATAAGTCAGACAGCCGCTGGATTCCGAAGGAAGAAGATGTAGCAATGTCTATCAGCAGACTCGCTGGTATAGGATTGAAAGAATGACTTTATTGTAATCTATGCTTGTATTTTAATATGTAGCCAGTGCTTGATATAAAAATGTAAAAACGAACTGATGCATTGTTATTCCTGGTAAGACAAATGTCTTAACTAATGAAAAGATAACCGCCCTAACCACTGAGATAGTAGTAAGAAGAAAATATACAGCATATGAAGAGAGCTAGGCGATCGAAAGGCTGTTAAAATAGTTAAAATATGTAGTAAGAAGAGAGTGCATGGGCCATACGTAGGATGCGGTGATCGGGCTTGATGACCCGCTTTCCACGTCTGACAAATGACCCATGGTGCTACACCATCTCCATTTGTGGAAGTATTTCCGAAGAAGGAAATAAATAAAGAAGGAATAAAATAAAAACCAAGTACGAACAATCCAAACCAAAAGACATAATTCAAGTCAAGTCAAACAGTGGTAACAGGTGTCCGGAAGAGTAAGCTTACCCTGCCTTGTGCCACACCCGCAATTGCTGCGTTCAAACTATTAGGCGAAATGTCGGTAAAATAGCGTGATTGGCCAATGAATTTTCGGTATGCAAAAGGCCTCACATTCACAATACCATTTGTGCCCTCGGTTCATAAATACACTGACTGCATCATGTTGCCACCAACACGTATGAATCATAGACATAAGAACTGCAACTGTAGTGTCTTGTGAACCACTCATTGAAATCACCAAAAAAAAGAAGTGTCTATAGGGCAGTCATCAAGTACCTGCAACTGAAAGGACTAACTCAAACACAGGTACAGTATACAGACTGACATGGTCTTCAATTTAGGGAATGATGCCCTGATTCTTTTAAGCTTGTTCTCTATCCATCTCTTATAATTATGTGGACATCATCCTCCAAATTGAAGACCATGTCGGCCTGTATACTGTATCTGTAAATCCGTCACTCATTATTTGAGTGCATGAGACATGATTTCGATAGAATGTGTGAATCCAATAATTAGTCAAAGATACAATATAATGCTATTATTAATTTAAAGAGCAAAAATTCTACCAATAGTCTTACAATGGTTACTTTAGCCCAATACTATATACACTGCACCTACATTCACATTCAAGGCGAATGACGGGAAAAGCGTTTCAAATCTTGCCAGTTTAACCTTTTTCAAACCTAGGGAGAGGAGGGGGCATACTAGGGTGTCAGTTTGCGCCGTGCCATGGACAAAACCGTCTGCTATGGGCAATTTCGTACTCTGTGGGGTGTAGTCTTTCATTTAAAATTTGTTTTGACCGGTACCTAGAATTATGAGTTTAACCCATGTTTGCACCCCTCGGCTTCGATGTATAAGTTTGAGCTATTCCAAGGCATAATCGTCTGTTATGGACAATTTCGTACTCAGCGGGATATACTCTTTCATTTCAAATTAATTTTAACTCGTACCTCATAATGTATGAATATAACCCTTTTTTAAGCCCCGGGGTTCATATTTAGGGTGTCACTTAGTGAGATGTACTCTTTCATTTAAAATTGGTTATGACCGGTACCTCCAATGTATGAGTATAACTCATTTCCCCCCACCCCATCCAACCCCGGTTTGGGTGTCAGTCTGGGCCATCCCAGGGGCCTAATCGTCTGTTGTGGGCATTTTCGTACTCAGTGAGATGTACTCTTTCATTTAAAATTAATTTCAACTGATACCTCGAATGTATGAATATAACCTTTTTTAAAGCCCAGGGGTTCATATTTAGGTCGTCAGTCTGAGCCGACCCAGGGCCGAAATCGTCTGTTATGGGCATTTTCGTACTCAGTGAGATGTACTCTTTCATTTAAAATTGGTTTTGACCGGTACCTCGAATGTATGAGTATAACTCATTTCCCCCCCACCCCAACCAACCTCGGTTTTTGGGTGTCAGTCTGGGCCATCCCAGGGCAGGGGCCTAATCGTCTGTTATGGGCATTTTCGTACTCAGTAAGGTGTACTCTTTAATTTAAAATTAGTTTTGACCGGTACCTCGAATGTATCAGTATAACTCATTTTCCCCACCCCACCCAACCTCGGCTTTGGGGTGTCAGTCTGGGCCATCCCAGGGGCCTAATCGTCTGTTATGGACAATTTCGTACTCAATGGGATATACACTTTCATTTAAAATTATTTTCAACTGGTACCTCGAATGTATGAATACAGCCCTTTTTTAAGGACCCTGGGTCCATACTTAGGGTGTCAGTTTGGGCCATCCATGGGTCAAAATCGTCTGTTATGAGCAATTTAGTACTCCGTGAGATGTACTCTTTCATTTAAATTTGGTTTCGACCGGTACCTCGAATATATGAGTTTAACCCATTTTGGGGGTCATTCTAGGGGACGCCAAGGCCACACCCATGAACTGGACCCCGGCAGACGCCCATTTCTGTATATCCCAGGTTAGTATATAGATGACTTTATGGTTAGATATTGGTACCTCGTTCGTCTAGGTTCGACCCTCTGGGGTCCCGGTCTATAAACGAAAGATTTGTTTACATATTAACAAAATATTTTCATATTTACTTACTGCGTAGCCAAGCGAAATGACAGGAACTAAACGATTGTCGGTTTATCACTGCTGCAAATCTTTTGTTGACCAATGCAACAAATCACGAACGATAGAACTATCAATTTCAAGGCTTAGATCCGTTGATCATGTAACTACTGATCACTAAAACAACAGCTAATTACGATAGCAAGTACCGTATGTTTATTAATGACAAAACTCTTAATTAAATCACAGGAATCTAACCTGCTGTGTGCGTATGTTTCGTTGCCTGGCAACCTATATTAACTGGTTAAAAGGGGTGACGTCATGTAGACGTAAAACACGGGATATTAAATTCAGGAGTAACAGTTATTTACTAATTAGGCTTTCACCATTGAAAATAAATGGTGAGAGGCTAATGTTATTACTAAGATTAATATTATTAGACTATTGTTATTACTAGGTATTATTAGGCTTTCACCTTTGAAAATGGCGAAAGGCTATTGTTATTACTAAGATTATTAGGCTTTCACCATTGAAAATGGTGAAAGGCTATTGTTATTACTCAGATTATTCTTTTTCTTCTTCTTATTAGTATTCTTATGGGGGGAAGCTAGATCTCAGCAACTATAAGAGATAGAGGTCTGAAGTTTGATTTTCTGACGGTAAAGTGATGTGCAACTAGTGCTTAAAGCTATTTCGAAATTTGTGCGCATAGCCGAAATGCGTCAAATCTTTAACGTGCACGCAAATCGAAAATCGGCTAGAATTCTGTTAATTCTTAACCGATTTTTCAGATATTTACATTTTTGGATAGCTGGAGACATTTCTGAGCTGATAACAGTTCAAAATTGTCGAATTTTAAAACTTTGTAGCTCTCATTTTTTCAGTGAAAATTGGAATTTTTTTTTTTAATTTCTAAAATTGTTATTTTTTGGAATTTTGAAATTTGACTTATATTTTTGGATAGCTGACATCAATCCGATTCCAATAATATCAGTTTTGTTCTGAAATGTTAAGTTTGATATTTCACTTTTTTTTGCATTTTGGTCAAATCGTAGAGTTCTTATTTTTTTTAAAAGTCGCCTACGATTTTTCTGAAACTTCAAGACTATAAAGTTGAAGGTTTTCTCCAGTCCTTAAACTATAAATGAAAATCCTCTAATCACCGGCAGTAGTCAAGAAAGGTATCCAAACATTGATAAAATTCCAAAAAATGGGTTTATGTGCCGAAAATGCGACGTATTCATTGGTTGTTTACAGAGTAGTTCAATTATTATGTTGTTTGGTAGCCAATAAAATTGTCTAACAGATGATACTATAGCGACAAGTTTCTATCAAAAATTGAAAAAGTTATTGAACTTTGAAATGTGACGTTTTTTACGATTTCGGGCAACTTTGGACGCATGTTTCTCGGAAACGCCGCCTACGATTTTTTTTAAACTTTGTCAATCGACAGTCTAATAGATGGTCTTTTGTGTGAAACCATTGTACAATTTCATGAGTAGTCGAAAAACGAGATTGAAAATCCAAAACATCGTATTTTTACGATTTGGACCATTTTTAGTGGTATTTTTCTCGAAAAGTCATTGTAATATTTATGTTAAAACTTGTTTTACGGAGAGTCTAATCTGTAGTTTGATATATGAAACCATTGCGCCACAGTCCTAAATGTCAGGAATGGGAAAACAAAGGGATCGAAAATTGAAAACGGCATCTTTCATTGCAGTAAGAGTGTATACAATCTGTACGTATAACCAACGTATAAAAAGCATATAGAGCATACAGAGAGAGCTATTTTTCAAAGTGGCAATTTTTAAAATAAAGGTGTTTTACTGTGAACCAATATCTGTTACTGGTGCGTCTATGGTGAAAATAATTCATATTAGTAAATAACAATTACTCCTGGAATTAATATCCCCTGCTTTATGTCTACATGAAGTCATCCCTTTTAACCAGTTAAAATAAAGCTCGCTGCTGAAGCTTTTTATATAGAAGTCGCCTGTTTTTATAAATAATTCAAATTTCATGCTGGGGCCTGTTTCACGAAATTTTAACTAAGATAAAATCCGATTTTAGTAAATCGATTGGATAGTATTAGATTGATTTTAGCGCTTAGCCAATCAGATTTGAGTATGTACTAAAATTTGGATTTTATCTTAAGTTAAAATTTCGTGAAACAGGCCCCAGATCATTTGTTGGGACTTTTGGTTAAAATCTGAGACTAAAAAGTCTATTGTTTTTGTCCCATTTGGAAAACTGGGTTTATTTTATTCAATACGTGTATATCTCTGAAACTATAACAGATAAAGTTCTGTTCACTGTTTTTTTCATGTTTTAAACAGTTAGTAATTATTACTATTGCAAAAGTTGCCAAGAGACGGGAAGTGGTGTAAATCTCTAACGTGCACGGAAATTGAAAACAGGCTCTAATTATGTCAATTTCTAACGGATTTTTGAAAAAGTTATATTTTTGTACAGCTGGGAATATTGCGGATGTCATAACGACTGAATTGAGACCGGAAGTGGTGTAAATCTTTAACGTGCACGAAAATTGAAAACAGGCTCTTATTATGTCAATTTCCAACGGATATTTGAGATAGTTATATTTTTGTACAGCTAGGGATATTGCGAATGCCATAACGACCGAATTGAAAAAGGAAGTGATGTAAATCTTTAACGTGCACGAAAATTGAAAACAGGCCATAATTATGTCAATTCCCATACGATTTTGGAAAAAGTTATATTTTTGTACAGCTGGGGATATTGCAAATGCCATAACGACAAAATTGAGACCGGAAGTGTGTAAATCTTTAACATGCACGAAAATTGAAAACATCCCTAAGTACGTCAATTCCCAACCGATTTTGTAAAAAGTTATATTTTTGTACAGCTGGGGATATTGCGAATGCCACAACGATAAAATTGAGACCGGAAGTGATGTAAATCTTTAACCTGCATAAATGAAAATATGTCATAATAATGTCAATTCCCAACTGATTTTCGAAAAAGCTATATTTTTGTAGAGCCGGTGATATTGCGGGTGTGATAAAGGTCGAATTGCAATACCACGCCGTTCTCCTTTTTTCCTAAAAATTTGAAAATGTACTGACATTGTAATTTATTTTAGAATTTTTGTGTCTTTGATTGCATATTTCCATTTCTGGCGTCTGTAGGATTCTACCGATCCAAGTTCATAATGTTGTAAATTGTTCAACTATATTTTTCACTTTACTTCTATCGTAATGCGCATGCACAGAAAGTGTCAATATCTGAGTTTTTTAAGTGTGTGTGTGTGTGTGGGTGTGTGTGTGTGTGTTTTTTAAGGGGTGAGTGGTGGGCATTTTGTGCTGCCTTGGGTAAGGTGAAAGCCTTCAGCCTTGCAAGCAAGTCTAGTTAGGCTTTCACCATTGAAAATGGTGAAAGACTATTGTTATTACTCAGATTATTCTTCTTATTATTATTTTTTATTGGGGGAAGCTAGATCTCAGGAAGTATAAGAAATAGAGGTCTGAAGTTTGATTTTCTCTCGTGAAACTGGGTGGTGGCTAGTGCTTAAATGTAAAACGAAATTTGTACGCATAGCGGAAATAACTGAAATCTTTAACGTGCACGCAAATTGAAAATCGGCCACAATTCTGCTAATTCTCAACCGATATTTCAGATAGTTACATTTTTGGATAGCTGGCGACATTTCTAAGCGGATAGCAGTTCTAAAACGTCGATTTTAGAAACTTTGTCGCTCTAATTTTTTCGGTGAAAATTGGAAAATTTTCAAAATTTTCTCAAATTGTTAAATTTAAGAATTTTGAAATTTAACTTGTATATTTGGATAGCTGACATCAATCCGATTCCAGTGATATAAGTTATGTTTAGAAATTCTGATTTTGATTTTGGTCGATTTTTGACGATTTTTGCGAGATTTAGTCAAAATTTGATAACTCAAAAACGGCTCCAGCGATTTTTCGGAAACTTAAGGAATATGAAGCCGAAGGAACAAAGAAGTCCATGAACTATAAATTAAAATCCTCTAATCACCGGAAGTAGTCAAGAAAGGTATCCAAATTTGGACAAAATTGTCAAAAATTGATGCCTGTGCGTAAAATGCGATGTATTCATTGTTTGTTTACCGAGTAGTTCAATTATTATGTTGTATGATAGCCAATTAAATTGTCTAACAGATGATACTATAGCGACAAGTTTCTATCCAAAATTGAAAAAGTTATTGGACTTTGAAATGTGACTTTTTTTACGATTTCGGGCAACTTTGGACGCATGTTTCTCGGAAACGCCGCCTACGATTTTTTTTAAACTTTGTCAATCGACAGTCTAATAGATGGTGTATTGTGTGAAACCATTGTACAATTTCTCTAAACGTCACGAGTAGTCGAAAAACGAGATTGAAAATCCAAAACGTCATATTTTTACGATTTGGACCATTTTTAGAGGTATTTTTCTCGAAAAGTCATCGTAATATTTATTTTAAAACTTGTTTTACGGAGAGTCTAATCTGTAGTCTGATATATGAAACCATTGCGCCACAATCCTAAATGTCAGGAATGGGAAAACAAAGGGATCGAAAATTGAAAACGGCATCTTTCATTGCAGTAAGAGTGTATACAATCTGTACGTATAACCAACGTATAACAAGCGTAAAGAGCATACAGAGAGAGCTAATTTTCAAAGTGGCAATTTTTGAAATAAAGGTGTTTTACTGTGAACCAATATCTGTTACTGGTGCCTCTATGGTAAAAATTATTCATATTAGTAAATAACAGTTACTCCTGGAATTAATATCCCATGCTTTATGTCTACATGACGTCATCCCTTTTAACCAGTTAAAATTAAGCCGCCCGCTGAAGCTTTTTATATAGCAGTCGCCTTTTTTTATTATTAATTTAAATTTCATGCTCATCATTTGCGGCTTTTGGTTAAAATCTGAGACTAAAAGGTCTATTTTTTTTGTCCCATTCGGAAAACTGGGTTTATTTTATTCAATTTACAATACGTGTATATCTCCGAAACTATAACAGACAGAGTTCTGTTTACTGTTTTTTCATACAGTTAGTATTTATTACTATTGCGAAAGTTGCCAAGAGACTGAAAGTGGTGTAAATCTTTAACGTGCACAAAAATTGAAAACATGCTCTAATTATGTCAATTTCAAACGGATTTTTGAAAAAGTTATATTTTTGTACAGCTAGGAATATTGACACAATTCCCAACTGATTTTCGAAAAAGCTATATTTTTGTAGAGCCGGTGATATTGCGGGTGCGATAAAGGTCGAATTGCAGTACCACGCCGTTCTCCTTTTTTCCTAAAAATTTGAAAATGTACTGAAATTGTAATTTATTTTAGAATTTTTAAGTCTTTGATTGCGCATTTCGATTTCTGGCGTCTGTAGGATTCTACCAATCCAAGTTCATAATGTTGTAAATTGTTCAACTATATTTTTCACTTTACTTCTATCGTAATGCGCATGCACAGAAAGTGTCAATATCTGAGTTGTTTAAGTGTTTGTGGGTGTGTGTGTGTGTTTTAAGGGGTGAGTGGTGGGCATTTTGTGCTGCCTTGGGTAAGGTGAAAGCCTTCAGCCTTGCAAGCAAGTCTAGTTATTATTTTTTTTTATTGGGGGAAGCTAGATCTCAGAAAGTATAAGAGATAGAGGTCTGGAGTTTGATTTTCTCTCGTGAAACTGGGTGGTGGCTAGTGCTTAAATGTAAAACGAAATTTGTGCGCATAGGGGAAATGACTCAAATCTTTAACGTGCACGAAAATTGAAAATCGGCCACAATTCTGCTAATTCTTAACCGATATTTCAGATAGTTACATTTTTGGATAGCTGGAGTCATTTTTGAGTTGATAGCAGTCCAAAAGCGTCGAGTTTAGAAACTTTGTCGCTCTAATTTTTTCGGTGAAAATTGGGAAAATAGTTTGGTTTTTTTAAATTGGTGTTTTTTTTAATTTTGAAGTTTGACTTATATATTTGGATAGCTAACATCAATCCGATTCCAGTGATATAAGTTATCTTTTGAAATTCGGATTTTGATTTTGGTAGATTTTTGACGATTTTTGCGAGTTTTAGTCAAAAGTATATAACTCAAAAACGGCTCCAAAGATTTTTCTGAAACTTCAGGAATATGAAGCCGAAGGAACAAACCAGTTCATGAACTATAAATTAAAATCCTCTAATTACCGGAAGTGGTCAAGAAAGGTATATGAACTTTGACAAAATTCAGAAAAATTGGTGCTTGTGCGTAAAATGCGATGTATTCATTGTTTGTTTACCGAGTAGTTCAATTATTATGCTTTTTGATAGCCAATTAAATTGTCTAACAGATGATACTATAGCGACATGTTTCTATAAAAAATTGAAAAAGTTATTGGACTTTGAAATGTGACGTTTTTTACGATTTCGTGCAACTTTGGACGCATGTTTCTCGGAAACGCCGCCTACGATTTTTTTTAAACTTTGTCAATCGACAGTCTAATAGATGGTGTTTTGTGTGAAACCATTGTACAATTTCTCTAAATGTCATGAGTAGTCGAAAAACGAGATTGAAAATCCAAAACATCGTATTTTTATTTGTTTACCGAGTAGTTCAATTATTATGTTGTTTGATAGCCAATAAAATTGTCTAACAGATGATACTATAGCGACAAGTTTCTATCAAAAATTGAAAAAGTTATTGAACTTTAAAATGTGACGTTTTTTACGATTTCGGGCAACTTTGGACGCATGTTTCTCAATCGACAGTCTAATAGATGGTCTTTTGTGTGAAACCATTGTACAATTTCATGAGTAGTCGAAAAACGAGATTGAAAATCCAAAACATCGTATTTTTACGATTCGGACCATTTTTTTAGAGGTATTTTTGTCGAAAAGTCATCGTAATATTTATGTTAAAACTTGTTTTACGGAGAGTCTAATATGTAGTCTGATATATGAAACCATTGCGCCACAGTCCTTAATATCAGGAGTGGGAAACAAAGGGATCGAAAATTGAAAACGGCATCTTTCATTGCAGTAAGAGTGGATCAATCTGTACGTATAACCAACATATAACAACCGTATAACAACCATATAGAGCATACAGAGAGAGCTATTTTTCAAAGTGGCAATTTTTGAAATAAAGGTGTTTTACTGTGAGCCAATATCTGTTACTGGTGCGTCTATGGTGAAAATAATTCATATTGGTAAATAACAGTTACTCCTGGAATTAATATCCTATGCTTTATGTCTATATGACGTCACCCCTTTTAACCAGTTAAAATAAAGCTCTCTGCTGAAGCTTTTTATATAGAAGTCGCCTGTTTATATGATTAATTCAAATTTCATGCTGGTCATTTGTTGGGGTTTTTGGTTGTTATCTGAGACTAAAAAGTCTGGCCTTTTTTTTGTCCTATTCGGAAAACTGTTTTTTTTATTCTCGTGTAGATAGTGTTCAGAATAATGATTTTTCCTATGTTTTAAGCAGTAAGTACTTAGAACTATTGCGAAAATTCTGAACAGATCGGAAGTGAAGTAAATCTTTAACCTGCATAAATGAAAATAGGTCATAATAATGTCAATTCCCAACTGATTTTCGAAAAAGCTATATTTTTGTAGAGCCAGTGATATTGCGGGTGCGATAAAGGTCGAATTGCAATACCACGCCGTTCTCCTTTTTTCCTAAAAATTTGAAAATGTACTGAAATTGTAATATATTTTAGAATTTTTGAGTCTTTGATTGCGTATTTCGATTTCTGGCGTCTGTAGGATTCTACCAATCCAAGTTCATAATGTTGTAAATTGTTCAACTATATTTTTCACTTTACTTCTATCGTAATGCGCATGCACAGAAAGTGTCAATATCTGAGTTGTTTAAGTGTGGGTGTGTGTGTGTTTTAAGGGGTGAGTGGTGGGCATTTTGTGCTGCCTTGGGTAAGGTGAAAGCCTTCAGCCTTGCAAGCAAGTCTAGTTAGGCTTTCACAATTGAAAATGGTGAAAGGCTATTGTTATTACTAAGATTGGGGATCACGGTGGCTAAGTGGATAAGGCGCTGGTTCGCTAGCCTGGAGGTTGAGTGTTCGATCCCTGCATTGGCCGAGAAAGTTCATCTCGATTTTCCGGCGTGATTTCCCCTTGTCAGTGATGCAGAAGGAGGGCCTGACAAGGACAGCTGCCTAGTCGTTCGGATGGGACGAAAAACCGAGGTCCCGTGTACAAATTGGAGTGCACGTAAAAGATCCCTTGGCAGTTGGAATTCGATATAAGAGTAGGCCGTAGCGCCGCTGCCCGGGCAAAAATTTCCCTCATAGCACACTGTATGGCGTATGCCCGTCTTCAATTGGCCCAGGTACGGTGCTTAAGCGTAGGACGTTAAACCCCATTTCATTCATTCATTATTACTAAGATTAATATCATTATTCTTTTTTTTTCCGTTTTGCCTATTTCTCAGGAACTATAAGAGATAGAGGTCTAAAGTTTGGTTTTCTCTCGGGAAACTGGGTGGTGGCTAGTGCTTAAATGTAAAACGAAATTTGCGCGCATAGCGGATATACGTCAATTTTTTAACGTGCACGCAAATTGAAAATGGGCCATAACTCCGTCAATTCTCGATTTTTCAGATATTTACATTTTTTAATAGCTGGTGACATTTCTGAATTGATAGCAGTTCAAAAACGTCGAGTTTAGAAACTTTGTCACTCTCATTTTTTCGGTGAAAATTGGAAATATTTTAAAATTTTCTAAAATTGTTATTTTTTGGAAGTTTGAAATTTCAGTTATATTTTTGGATAGCTGACAGCAATCCGATTCCAACAATATCAGTTTTGTTCTGAAATGTTAACTTTGATTTTTCACTTTTTTTCGCATTTTGGTCAAATCGTAGAGTTCTTATTTTTTTTAAAACGACTCCAACGATTTTTCTGAAACTTCAAGACTATAAAGTTGAAGGTTTTCTCCAGTCCTTAAACTATAAATGAAAATCCTCTAATCACCGGCAGTAGTCAAGAAAGGTATCCAAACATTGATAAAATTCCAAAAAATGGGTTTATGTGCCGAAAATGCGACGTATTCATTGGTTGTTTACAGAGTAGTTAAATTATTATGTTGTTTGATAGGCAATTAAACTGTCTACCAGATGATACTAAGGCGACAAGTTTCTATCAAATAATGAAAAAGTAATTGGACTTTGAAATGTGACGTTTTTTACGATTTCGGGCAACTTTGGACGCATGTTTCTCGGAAACGCCGCCTACGATTTTTTTAAAACTTTGTCAATCGACAGTCTAATAGATGGTGTTTTGTGTGAAACCATTGTACAATTTCTCTAGAGCATACAGAGAGAGCTATTTTTCAAAGTGACAATTTTTGAAATAAAGGTGTTTTACTGTGAGCCAATATCTGTTACTGGTGCGTCTATGGTGAAAATAATTCATATTAGTAAGTAACAGTTACTCCTGGAAGTAATATCCTATGCCTTATGTCTATATGACGTCATCCCTTTTAACCAGTTAAAATAAAGCTCCCTGCTGAAGCTTTTTATATAGAAGTTGCCTGTTTATATGATTAATTCAAATTTCATGCTGGTCATTTGTTGGGGTTTTTGGTTGTTATCTGAGACTAAAAAGTCTGGCCTTTTTTTTTGTCCTATTTGGAAAACTGTTTTTTTTTTATTCTCGTGTAGATCTCTGAAACTAAAGCAGATAGTGTTCAGGATAATGATTTTTCCTATGTTTTAAGCAGTAAGTACTTAGAACTATTGCGAAAATTCTGAACAGATCGGAAGTGAAGTAAATCTTTAACCTGCATAAATGAAAATAGGTCATAATAATGTCAATTCCCAACTAATTTTCGAAAAAGCTATATTTTTGTAGAGCCGGTGATATTGCGGGTGCGATAAAGGTCGAATTGCAATACCACGCCGTTCTCCTTTTTTCCTAAAAATTTGAAAATGTACTGAAATTGTAATTTATTTTAGAATTTTTGAGTCTTTGATTGCGTATTTCCATTTCTGGCGTCTGTAGGATTCTACCAATCCAAGTTCATAATGTTGTAAATTGTTCAACTATATTTTTCACTTTACTTCTATCGTAATGCGCATGCACAGAAAGTGTCAATATCTGAGTTTTTTAAGTGTGTGTGTGTGTGTGGGTGTGTGTGTGTGTGTTTTTTAAGGGGTGAGTGGTGGGCATTTTGTGCTGCCTTGGGTGAGGTGAAAGCCTTCAGCCTTGCAAGCAAGTCTAGTTAGGCTTTCACCATTGAAAATGAAAATGGTGAAAGGCTATTGTTATTACTAAGATTAATATTATTATTCTTTTTTTTTTCCGTTTTGCCTATTTCTCAGGAACTATAAGAGATAGAGGTCTAAAATTTGGTTTTCTCTCGGGAAACTGGGTGGTGGCTAGTGCTTAAATGTAAAACGAAATTTGTGCGCATAGCGGATATACGTCAATTTTTTAACGTGCACCCAAATTGAAAATAGGCCATAACTCAGTCAATTCTCAATTGATTTTTCAGATATTTACATTTTTTAATAGCTGGTGACATTTCTGAATTGATAGCAGTTCAAAAACGTCGAGTTTAGAAACTTTGTCACTCTCATTTTTTCGGTGAAAATTGGAAATATTTAAAATTTTTCTAAAATTGTTATTTTTTGGAAGTTTGAAATTTCAGTTATATTTTTGGATAGCTGACAGCAATCCGATTCCAACAATATCAGTTTTGTTCTGAAATGTTAACTTTGATTTTTCACTTTTTTCGCATTTTGGTCAAATCGTAGAGTTCTTATTTTTTTAAAACGGCTCCAACGATTTTTCTGAAACTTCAAGACTATAAAGTTGAAGGTTTTCTCCAGTCCCTAAACTATAAATGAAAATCCTCTAATCACCGGAAGTAGTCAAGAAAGGTATCCAAACATTGATAAAATTCCAAAAAATGGGTTTATGTGCCGAAAATGCGACGTATTCATCGGTTGTTTACAGAGTAGTTAAATTATTATGTTGTTTGATAGGCAATTAAATTGTCTACCAGATGATACTAAAGCGACAAGTTTCTATCAAATAATGAAAAAGTAATTGGACTTTGAAATGTAACGTTTTTTACGACTTCGGGCAACTTTGGACGCATGTTTCTCGGAAACGCCGCCTACGATTTTTTTTAAACTTTGTCAATCGACAGTCTAATAGATGGTGTTTTGTGTGAAACCATTGTACAATTTCTCTAAACGTCATGAGAAGTCGAAAAACGAGATTAAAAATCCAAAACGTCGTATTTTTACGATTTAGACCATTTTTAGAGGTATTTTTCTCGAAAAGTCATCGTAATATTTATGATCAAACTTGTTTTACGGAGAGTCTTATCTGTAGTCTGATATATGAAACCATTGCGCCACAGTCCTAAATATCAGGAGTGGGAAGTATCGAAAATTGAAAACGGCATCTTTCATTGCAATAAGAGTGGATACAATCTGTACGTATAACCAACGTATAACAAGTGTATAGAGCACACAGAGAGAGCTAATTTTCAAAGTGGCAAAATTTGAAATAAAGGTGTTTTACTGTGAACCAATATCTGTTACTGGTGCGTCTATGGTGAAAATTGTTCATATTAGTAAAAAACAAATACTCCTGGAATTAATATACCATGCTTTATGTCTACATGACGTCATCCCTTTTAACCAGTTAAAATTAAGCTCCCCGCTGAAGCTTTTTATATAGAAGTCCCCTGTCTAATAGTTAGTGCAGGGGGACTGCGCCACATTACAAAAAGGACAAATACAACGACAAGACATCATACTCCGAAACAGCAAACAAAACAAACAAAAAAACAACAATTCAAAAATGAGTGAATGGATCCGGGGGCTAGCCGTAAGCGTCCACTGCGCTGTACAGTCTGAAGCAACACAGACTTCACTCAAGATTGAACATATTTACTCGTACAAGAAAACGCACAAACAACCCAACACAAAGAAGCATAGAAAATGTAGACCGCCTCGGGAGGCAGTCGTCTGCTAACTGAATGGTGTGACGTAAATACGTCGTAATGTTATCAATGACGTCAATAGAATTTCTTAACAAAAAGGGCGATAATCAAGATTTAATAATGCTAAAAGCTATAAGTTTAAACAACCAATCAGAATTTTTAAGTTGTATAATTGCACAAAACATAATACTAAATACCCCATACAAGCAATGCAAAACAGGAATGTAGGAGAAAGCATACAATGTAAGTTTATTTATGAAGTAATAAAATAATAACAATAATCCAAACATGGCTACGTAACTATACAAATTAAACTAAATTAAATTGGATAATTATCCAATATGTACTCGGTTATATACTTATAAGAAATGTTAAACTTGGTATATTGATGAAACGGAAGTTTCGAAATTTCTTTAAATATGCGTAACTGTGTACCTCCTTTGGCAGTGCATTTCAAAAACAGGGATTTTATTCGGGAAAGAAACAGTTCTTTGTTGTTACATACGGTCAAAAATTAATGCCAATTTCATGCTGATTATTCATGGGGGTTTATGTTTGTTATTTGAGACTAAAAAGACTGAGTGTTTTTTTTGTCCCATTCGGAAAACTTTTTTTATTCCATTTACCATTCGTGTAGATCTCCGAAACTATAACAGATAGAGTTCTGTTCACTGTTTTTTCATGTTTTAAACAGTTAGTACTTATTACTATTGCGAAAGTTGTGAAGAGACGGGAAGTGGTGTAAATCTTTAACGTGCACTAAAATTGAAAACAGGCCCTAATTATGTCAATTTGTTTAAGTGTGGGTGTGTGTGTGGGTGTGTGTGTGTGTGTTTTAAGGGGTGAGTGGTGGGCATTTTGTGCTGCCTTGGGTAAGGTGAAAGCCTTCAGCCTTGCAAGCAAGTCTAGTTAGGCTTTCACCATTGAAAATGGTGAAAGGCTATTGTTATTACTAAGATTAATATTATTATATATTTTTTATTGGGGGAAGCTATATCTCAGCAACTATAAGAGATAGAGATTTGAAATTTGATTTTCTGTTGGAAAAGTGGTGTGCAGCTAGTGCTTAAAGCTATTTCGTAACTTGTGAAAATCGGCTAGTATTCTGTTAATTCTTAACTAATTTTTCAGATATTTACATTTTTAAATAGCTGGAGACATTTCTGAGCTGATAGAAGTTCAAAATCGTCGAATTTTGAAACTTTGTCGCTTTCATTTGTTTAAAAAAAATTCTAAAATTGTTATTTTTTGGAATTTTGAAATTTGACTTATATTTTTGGATAGCTGAAATCAATTCGATTTCAAAAATATCAATTTTGTTCTGAAATGTTAACTTTGATTTTTCGCTTTTTTTCGCATTTTGGTCAAATCGTAGAGTTCTTATTTTTTTAAAACGGCTCCAACGATTTTTCTGAAACTTAAAGACTATAAAGTTGAAGGTTTTCTCCAGTCCTTAAACTATAAATGAAAATCCTCTAATCATCGGAAGTAGTCAAGAAAGGTATCCAAACATTAATAAAATTCCAAAAAATGGGTTTATGTGCCGAAAATGCGACGTATTCATTGGTTGTTTACAGAGTAGTTAAATTATTATGTTGTTTGATAGGCAATTAAATTGTCTACCAGATGATACTAAAGCGACAAGTTTCTATCAAATAATGAAAAAGTAATTGGACTTTGAAATGTGACGTTTTTTTACGATTTCGGGCAACTTTGGACGCATTGTTCGATACGATGCCAGAGGAATGACAAGACGATGTATATTTTTAACTTTAATGAATCTTCACATTTTAGTTACAATAACGATGTAAACGATCGATGTCAATCAAACGATGTAAGGCGAACAGCCATTTTCCCGCAAACTCCCCGACCTCTAGCGGGCACTAAAGGAACTAAAAAGCTATTAAGAGTTATCCCCCATTAACTACTTTTGAATGTATATTAATTACATGTACTATGACTTTCTCATTTCGAACATATCCCCCTCATTGATGTGTTTCCCAATAAACATCAACAAAATAACCTACAATAGCAAGTGATCTACAATACACTGACAGTAGAAACTGTGACAATGATCTACAATACAGAGCATTTTGAAACTGTTTACGATTTAATAATATCAAACGAATATCTATATTAAATAGCAATGTCTTTTTATCAAACTGTCTCTATTTCTGATAATTAAACGATACCCTTTCGAAGTCTATCTAACGAAACGATTAACTATTATTCGATATCTACACAACTAGTATACGATGTCTATGCCTCTAAATGACACAATCTATGAATAGGCCTTTTGAATACCGACTGACCTACTTGAATCTCAACGACTCGAACATGACCATCACTGCCTGGAAATGTTTTTATAACTCTGCCTAAAGGCCACTTTCCACGGGGGCTGTGTGGGTCTATAAACTATAACTAAGTCACCAATCTCTAAGTTTTTACTAGAAACATTCCACTTTTTACGATTATTAAGGGTGGTCAGAAATTCCCGCATCCAACGCTGCCAAAACTGCTTAATGAGATCCTGAACATGTCGCCAGCGAAGACGGGGGTTAAATTTTAAATAATCGACGGATTCGGGTGCTAACTGTCCACTACATTGTCCAAATAAAAAATGGTTAGGCGTGAGAACTGGATCATCGGGGCTATCACTAACATAGCATAATGGGCGCGAATTTAACAATCCTTCAGCGTGTATAATTGCTGTCAATAACTCCTCATCAGTTATATCTGCATTTCCTAATATAGAATCTATAGCTTTCTTCGATGTCTTGATAAGCGACTCAAACACTCCACCGAAATGTGGAGCTAATGGTGGATTAAACTTCCAGTCGATTCCTCTATTAGCTAAAGAACTACCAATTTTATCTTGATTTAAAGCAAGAAACAATTCTCGAAGTTCACGATTGGCACTTACGAAATTAGTACCGTTGTCGGACACTACCGGGATAGGCTTGCCTCTGCGACTAACAAACCGATCGAAGGCACAAAGAAAACTGTCAGTGTCTAAGCTCCACGACATCTCTAGGTGTACAGCGCGCGACGCTAAGCAGGTAAATAAGCACAAATAACGCTTAGTTCGCACTTTACCACGACCTTGTTTTGTCAGGTACGGTCCTCCATAATCGACTCCAACTCTTGCAAAAGCTCTTAAAGGTACACCTAAACGCAGTTTAGGTAATGGGGCCATAAGTTGTTCTACTGGTTTTCTTAGTCTTCGACGACACTCTGGACATTTGTATTTTACTTCTTTAAGCAATTCACGACCACGAAGAATCCAATACTTCTCCTTTAAATTAGCAAGCGTATGCGAAGTTCCACAACTATGATTTCCTAGCTCATGATAATGATTAGCTATTAAGCGAGAAATCTCATGCTTCTTTGGTAGAATAACTGGATTACGACAGTCATACGATAAATGTTCAGCTTTCTGAAGACGACCATCTACACGAAGAACGTTATTCGAGTCGGAGAATGGCTTGAGTTGCACAAGACTAGATTTACTATCAACCATATCTCCCTTTTCTATACATCTGATCTCATCAGCAAACGAGTCATGTTGCGCATATCTATACCAATAGTTTTCCGATTCTATCAGTTCATCTATCTTAAGAATACTATCTCTACGGCGATCACCGACGGATTTACGAAGATTATTAACGAATCTAAATACCCACGAATTAACTCTTACTAAATGAATCCATTTCGAATATCTAACCGGGTTAAGTCGACCTAGATCTGACTTCACTGGAAAAGTAACAAATGTGGAAGAGGCGTTTTGACGAATTTCCTCCGAAGCGGCATCTGGAACGATTAAATCTGTTTTCGGCCAATTACAACTGTCATCTGTAAGAAAGTCTGGACCATGCCACCACAACTTACTATTACTTAAAGCTTCAACCGATATGCCCCTGGTAGCTAAATCCGCGCTATTAGTTTTCGTTGACGTAAACCTCCACTGTTCTGGACTCGAATGACTATGAATTTCTCCTATTCTATGAGCGACGAAAGGTTTATAAATACGAGACTCGTTACGAATCCAATAAAGGACATTCTGACTATCCGAGCAATACGTAGCATCTGTCGAGGGCACTGATAAAGTTTCACAAACGGTTTGAGTTAGACGTAACCCTAAGACTGCTCCTGTTAGTTCTAATTTTGGAATTGATAATGTCTTAAGCGGAGCGACACGCGTTTTAGAAGCAACTATAACTACCGACCTACTATTATTGTCATATTCACATCTTAGATAACAAACTGCGGCATAAGCTTTTTCTGACGCATCTACGAATGTGTGAATCGACCGACTATTTACTACTAAACCATATGTGACAAGGCAACGAGGTATTCGAATTAAGTCCAACTGCATAAGCTCATTAAACCATTTGTTCCAATATGATGATAAGTTGTCTGGTAACTCTGTGTCCCACTCTAAACCTTGAATCCACGCAATCTGGATACCTATTTTTGCTCGAATAGTAAACGGGGCTAAAAAGTTCAAAGGATCGAATAGAGTAGCTGTTTTGCTTACGACAATTCTCTTTGTTAAAACTGATTCTGTAGGTTGTTTAACTTCATAAGTAAAATGGTCATTTCCGCGTCCCAAAGAATCCCTAACGTTTTCATGGTTGGAAGACTTTCATCATCTAACGATAGTTTAGCAATTCTGCCTTGTACAGGAATATCCGACAGTACTTCGGGTTCATTCGATAACCATTTGCGTATTTCAAAACCTGCTCCTTTTAACAGTTCTGTAATCTGATGTCTCAGTTCTATGGCTTTTGGTATTGACGAAGCACTATCTAATAAATCATCCACATACATCGAGTTAAGGATCGATTCTGAAGCTAAAGGGAAGGCGTCTTGATTTGAAGTGGCATGATGACGAATAACTGATTGTGACAGAAACGGGGACGAAGTATTTCCGAATACTAAACGTTGATACTCGAATATCTTGACAGGTGCCTTTTCGTCCAAATTTCTCCATAAAAATCTGTGATACTTTCTGTCATCGGGGTCCATCTGTATTTGTAAAAACATCTCAGTGATATCTGCAGCTATTGCTATCTGGTTACTCCGAAATCTAATTAGTATATCTAAAAGTTCTCGCTGTAGCTTTGGGCCTGAATGAATACAGTCATTTAAAGATTTACCTTCATATCGAGCGGCTGCGTCCAGGACTATTCGAACCTTTGTTGTCTCTTTATTTAAACGAACTACAGCGAAATGAGGAAGATACCAAGAAGTGCTATCTGAAAGCGATCGAACTTCTGCGGTGTAACCTTTAAGCAGATGATCGTTCATCATTCTTATATATTCTTCTGCGACTAGAGGGCGTTTCTTTAAAGATTTCTCCAAAGTTTTTAATCTGGATTCGGCTAACTCGTAATTATCTTCAAGAAGAGGCTCATTTGTCCTCCAAGGAATTTTAACTTGATAACGATTATCAACCAGTTGCATCGATTTATCTGCACGATCGAGAATCTCTTGTTCTAACGGTGTGGCTTGTTTACTACTGACGACTACACCCATAGACTCTACATCCCACATCTGACGAAGTAATGTGTTAGTTTCAACGTCTAGACTGCTCATTATATTAAATGTCCTAGCATAATGTATAATGCCTTGATTACTATACGATTGTGGACCTAGTGCTCCTACACAAGTCCAACCGAGTGGCGTAAGACGTGCGATAGGATCGCCAGGGCGACCTGCAATTTCTGTAATACAGCGATGAAGTTCTGGAACATTGAGACCAATAAGAATATCTATATGATGACCTGCGATTTCCGGAAAGTTAATACCACTAAGGTGAGGCCAATTCGATGCCTTTTTTGACCAGTCTATTACAGGCATGTTTCCTGTTACGCTCTCAACAGTAAATGCACTAAATGTTAAACACAGCGATTTATCATAGCTCAGTAAATTAACTTTGACACGAGTAGTACGCCCACCTAGTACTGATACATTAAGTTGTTTGAATTCCCCTTGAAGACCGAGTTCCGACGAAACATCTTCATTTAAATAACTATCTGTTGAACATTCGTCGAGTAAACAGTTTAATAATTTACCCCGACTACCATTTTGAAGATAAACTGAAACTGTTCGAAATGCGATATTTTCAAAATCATTTTGACTTGACGATGTATGCGTGTGGGCACGCATTTGTGATTGCGGTAGCGAATAGGCTGGTGCCGAACGAGTTTCTTCTGACTGGCGAACTCGACTATCTTGTGACGCATATTTACTGTATTGATTCGAATTATCAAAATATTGTTTTATTAGTCTGGATCCCCCTCCGTGAAGGAGTATGTGATGTGTCTTTGGACAACCATCTATCGAACATTGCCTTGCATTGATACAATCCATACCAATATGGGAAGAATCTAAACAACGAAAGCACAAATTCTTTGATTTTGCGACCTCCCATCTGTCATGTACTTGCATCGATTTGAATACGTGACAATCTTGTAGGTTATGATCTTTCTGACAAATCATACATGGATTTCTATTTTTTGAATACGAACGATATTTATTAAAGGTTGTAAAAGTTCCAGAGCGACCAGTGTTAATATTATATTTCGGTTTTGACGTGAATGGCGATCTATTAAAACCTTCTACTTCTTCTTGCGCCTCTGTTCGAACTTTAACTTCTGCTGACAGCCATCTATGAAGCGAAACAATATTTTCATCTTTTTTCTCAGCAATGATCCAACGCTTGAAACGTGTCACTTGAATTGTAGATAGTTTTGATTTGACGATACAATAAAACATTGAATTAGTCTCGAACTCTTCGTTTCGGCCGTTATCTTGAAGACTGATGATGGCTAATTCTAATTTATCCGCGAACTCTTCTATACTTTTTAAATCGGAACTAACGGGTTTCATTTGCCGGATTGTATCTAAATGCATAAGAATACCACGACGCTCACCTCCGAATTTGTCTTCAAGGCGTTTCTTGGCTGCTTCATACCCTACCCCTGACGCTGGAAAACCTTCAATAGTGTTAAGTGCATAGCCTTCTAAACATTGGCGAAGTTGTAGCATTTTATATGCTGGACTGCATGTTGTTTTATCTATACATTCAAAAAACGCATCTTTAAAAATCTGATAAAGTTTTTTATCACCCGAGAATCTAGGCACTGTGACTCTCTGTAAATGATGATACATGTCCTTATCAATCTGCAGAACATTATTAAACGTTGATGCGCTATTAACAAATTGTTGACTATTCGATGACGCTCGATCATTTGACGAATTATTATTTTGGGGTATTGGGTCATGTTCTGGTGAAGAAATGTTTTGAATCGGAGTGCTAACTTCACTGTTATTGACACGACTTGGTGGCAAAATTGGAGTTGTCTCTCTTGAATCAGCAACAGTAAGAACTGAACTCGGTCGTATCGACAATATATTCGTGGCTCTTTCAACAACATTGATAACTGATAGGTCATTCTGAACAGAGTCTAATTCTACATCGTATTTATTTTCGTCAATTTCACAAAGAATTAATAAAATGTCTAATAACCTCTTCTTGTGATAACAAAACCTGTCCTAGGGCGCTACGAATACGGTGGCTAGCTTCAATTTCTGCATCGACCTCAGCACATAATAATGCAGTCAAATTTATTCTGGCTTTTGTTAAATGAGTTTTCAACTTACGTTTCTTCTTTAATAATTCCTCTAATCTGTTATCACTATTATTACTAATATGTTGATTTGTATTTACTGTGGCTTGGGGCGAGCGCGCCTGGATTCGCGCCGTTCTCTCGCGAGTATCTGTGTCTGACATTTTCTGTTTTCGATGACTATTTTCGATGACTATTTTCGATGCTACTTACGATTATTAACCACGCTCTGCTACCAAAATATGTTCGATACGATGCCAGAGGAATGACAAGACGATGTATATTTTTAACTTTAATGAATCTTCACATTTTAGTTACAATAACGATGTAAACGAACGATGTCAATCAAACGATGTAAGGCGAACAGCCATTTTCCCGCAAACTCCCCGACCTCTAGCGGGCACTAAAGGAACTAAAAAGCTATTAAGAGTTATCCCCCATTAACTACTTTTGAATGTATATTAATTACATGTACTATGACTTTCTCATTTCGAACACGCATGTTTCTCGGAAACGCCGCCTACGATTTTTTTAAAACTTTGTCAATCGACAGTCTAATAGATGGTGTTTTGTGTGAAACCATTGTACAATTTCTCTAGAGCATACAGAGTGAGCTATTTTTCAAAGTGACAATTTTTGAAATAAAGGTGTTTTACTGTGAGCCAATATCTGTTACTGGTGCGTCTATGGTGAAAATAATTCATATTAGTAAATAACAGTTACTCCTGGAATTAATATCCTATGCTTTATGTCTATATGACGTCATCCTTTTTAACCAGTTAAAATAAAGCTCCCTGCTGAAGCTTTTTATATAGAAGTCGCCCGTTTATATGATTAATTTAAATTTCATGCTGGTCATTTGTTGGGGTTTTTGGTTGTTATCTGAGACTAAAAAGTCTGGCCTTTTATTTTGTCCTATTCGGAAAACTGTTTTTTTTTATTCTCGTGTAGATCTCTGAAACTAAAGCAGATAGTGTTCAGAATAATGATTTTTTCTATGTTTTAAGCAGTAAGTACTTAGAACTATTGCGAAAATTCTGAACAGATCGGAAGTGAAGTAAATCTTTAACCTGCATAAATGAAAATAGGTCATAATAATGTCAATTCCCAACTGATTTTCGAAAAAGCTATATTTTTGTAGAGCCGGTGATATTGCGGGTGCGATAAAGGTCGAATTGCAATACCACGCCGTTCTCCTTTTTTCCTAAAAATTTGAAAATGTACTGAAATTGTAATTTATTTTAGAATTTTTGAGTCATTGATTGCGTATTTACATTTCTGGCGTCTGTAGGATTCTACCAATCCAAGTTCATAATGTTGTAAATTGTTCAACTATATTTTTCACTTTACTTCTATCGTAATGCGCATGCACAGAAAGTGTCAATATCTGAGTTGTTTAAGTGTGGGTGTGTGTGTGGGTGTGTGTGTGTGTGTGTTTTAAGGGGTGAGTGGTGGGCATTTTGTGCTGCCTTGGGTAAGGTGAAAGCCTTCAGCCTTGCAAGCAAGTCTAGTTAGGCTTTCACCATTGAAAATGGTGAAATGCTATTGTTATTACTAAGATTAATATTATTAGGCTTTCACCATTGAAATTGGTGAAAGACTATTGTTATTACTAAGATTAATATTATTATTATTATTCTTTTTTTTTCCGTTTTGCCTATTTCTCAGGAACTATAAGAGATAGAGGTCTAAAGTTTGGTTTTCTCTCGGGAAACTGGGTGGTGGCTAGTGCTTAAATGTAAAACGAAATCCGTGCGCATGGTGGATAAACGTCAATTCTTTAACGTGCACGCAAATTAAAAATCGGCCATAACTTCGTTAATTCTCAATCGCTTTTTCAGATATTTACTTTTTTGAATAGTTTGTGACATTTTTGAGTTGATAGCAGTTCAAAAACCGTCGAGTTTAGAAACTTTGTCACTCTCATTTTTTCGGTGAAAATTGGAAATATTTTATTTTTTGGAAGTTTGAAATTTCGATTCCAACAACATCAATTTTGTTCTGAAATGTTAACTTTGATTTTTCACTTTTTTTCGCATTTTGGTCAAATCGTAGAGTTCTTATTTTTTTTTAAAACGGCTCCAACGATTTTTCATCAATTCCCAACCGATTTTCAAAAAAATTATATTTTTGTACAGCTTGGGATATTATGGGACCGAAAACTGTCAGCTCGTCAATCTTGTGGTCAAGGTGAAAGCCGTTTAGTCTTGCAGGCAAGTCTAGTTATTATTTATTTTTTTATTGGGGGAAGCTAGATCTCAGCAACTATAAGAGATATAGGTTTGAAATTTGATTTTCTATCGTAAAAATGGTGTGCAGCTACTGCTTAAAGTTATTTCGAAATTTGTGCGTAAAGCGGAAATGCTTCAAATCTTTAACGTGCATGCAAATTGAAAGTCGGCAATAATTCTGTTAAGTCTTAACCGATTTTTCAGATATTTACATTTTTGGATACCTGGAGACATTTCCGAGCAGATAGCAGTTCAAAACTGTCGATTTTAGAAACTTTGTCGCTCTAATTTTTTCGTTGAAAAAAGGAAAATTTTCAAAAATTTTCTTAAAGTGTTATTTATTAAAATTTTGAAATTTGACTTATATTTTTGGATAGCTGACATCAATCCGATTCCAACAATATCAGTTTTGTTCTGAAATGTTAACTTTGATTTTTCACTTTTTTGCGCATTTTGGTCAAATCGTAGAGTTCTTATTTTTTTAAAACGGCTCCAACGATTTTTCTAAAACTTCAGAAATATAAAGTCAAAAGCCCAAACAAGTCCATGAACTATAAATGAAAATCCTCTGATCACCGGAAGTAGTCAAGAAAGGTATCCAAAGTTGGACAAAATTGTAAAAAAAATGGGTGTCTGTGCGTAAAATGCGATGTTTCGATTGGTTCTTTACCGAGAAGTTAAATTATTATGTCGTTTGATAACCAATTGAATTGTCTATCAGATGATACTACAGTGACAAGTTTCTATCAAAAATTGAAAAAGTTATATGACTTTAAAATGTGACGTATTATACGATTCCGGGCAACTTTGGGCGCATGTTTCTCGGAAACGTCGCCAACGATTTTTTTTAAAACTTCCTCAGTCGAGAGTCTAACGGGTGATGTATTGTGTGAAACCATTGGACAATTTCTCTAAATGTCATAAGTAGTCGAAAAAAGAGATTGAAAATCCAAAACGTCGTATTTTTACGATTTGGACCATTTTTAGAGGTATTTTTTTTCGAAAAGTCATCGTCATATTTATGTTTAAACTTGTCTTACAGAGAGTCTAATATGTAGTCTGATATATGAAACCATTGTCCCACTGTCCTAAATATCAGGAATGGGAAAACAAAGGGATCGAAAATTGAAAACGGCATCTTTCATTGCAGTAAGAGTGGATACAATCTGTACGCATAACCAACGTATAACAAACGTATAGAGCATACAGAGAGAGCTATTTTTCAAAGTGGCAATTTTTGTACAGTGAACCAATATCTGTTACTGGTGTGTCTTTGGTGAAAATAATTCATATAAGTAAGTAACAGTTACTCCTGGAATTAATATCCCACGCTTTATGGCTATATGACGTCATCCCTTTTAACCAGTTAAAATAAAGCTCCCCGCTGAAGCTTTTTTTTATAGAAGTCGCCTGTGTTTATGAATAATTCAAATTTCATACTGATCATTTGTTGGGGTGTTTGGTTGTTATCTGAGACTAAAAAGTTTTGGGGTTTTTTTTTGTCTCATTCGGAAAACTGTTTTTTTTTTTTCCATTTACAATTCGTGTATATCTCCAAAACTATAACATATATAGAGTTCCGTTTACTGTTTCATCAAGTTTTAAACAGTAAGTAATTATTACAATTGCGAAAGTTGCGAAGAGACGGGAAGTGGTGTAAATCTTTAACGTGCACGAAAATTGAAAACAGGCCCTAATTATGTCAATTTCCAACGGAATTTTGAAAAAGTTATATTTTTGTACAGCTTGGGATATTCCGGATGCCATAACCACAAAATTGAGACTGGAAGTGGTGTAAATCTTTAACGTACACGAAAATTAAAAACAGGCCCTGATTATGTAAATTCCCAACCGATTTTTGAAAAAGCTATATTTTTGTACAGCTGGGGATATTGCGGATGCAATAACTGTCAACCCGTCAATCTTGTGGTCAAGGTGAAAGCCGTTCAGTCTTGCACGCAAGTCTAGTATGAATTATGTTCACCATAGAAGCACTTATAACAGATATTGGTTCCCAGTAAAACACCTTTACTTCAAATATTGCCACTTGGAAAAATAGCTCTCTTTATATATGCTCTATATGTTTTTTATACGTTGGTTATACGTACAGATTGTATCCACTCTTATGTAAATGTACATGAGTCGCTTAACAATGAAAGATACCGTTTTCATTTTTCGATCCCTTTATTCTCCTACTCCTGATATTTGGGACTGTTGTACAATAGTTTCATGCATAACACAACCAATAAGACTCTCTGTAGCAGAAATTTCAAAAAAATATTGTTAACTTTTCTAGAAAAATACCTCTAAAAATGCTCCAAATCGTAAAAACACGTCGTTTTGAATTTTCAATCTCTTTTTTCGACTACTCATGACATTTAGAGAAATTGTACAATGGTTTCACACAATACACCACCCATTAGACTCTCGACTGAGAAAGATTTAAAAAAATCGTATGCGGACTTTCTGAGAAACATACGTTTAAAATTGCTCGAAATCGTAAAAAAACTTACTTTTAAAAGTACTATAACTTTTTTTAATTTTTGATAGAAACTTGTCGCAAAAGTACCCTCTTGTAGATAATTTACGTGGCACCCATTTTTTGGAATTTTGTCAAAGTTCAGATACTTTTCTTGACTACTTTCAGTGATTAGAAGATTTTCATATATAGTTCATGGACTGGTTTGGTCCTTCGACTTCATTTTCCTGAAATTTCAGAAAAATCGTTGGAGCCGTTATAAAAAAATAAGAACTCTACAATTTGACCAAAATGCGAAAAAAACGAAACTTATAGTGTTGGAATCGGAATCATGTCAGCTATCCCAAAATATAAGTCATAATTCAAAATTCCGCAAAAAAAAAATTGAAACTTTTCAAATTTTCACAAAAAATTAAAGCGACAAAGTTTCTAAAATCGACGTTTTAGAACTCCTATCAACTCAGAAATGTTTTCAGCTATCCAAAAATGTAAATATCAGAAAAATCGGTTGAGAATTAGCAGAATTGTGATCGATTTTCAATTTTCGTGCACCTCTATCTCTTATAGTTGCTGAGAAATGGGCAAAGTGGAATAAACAATACTAGACCTGCAAGCAGCACTGAACCAGCTTTCAGGAATCAGAGAGGAAGTGCGTTATACAATAGCACATTTATCGATCTACCAAATGATACTTTAGTTGTTTTGATTCAGACCATAATTGCCAGACAAATTGGCCGCTGTTTGTACACGAATAGTGTAAAGAGACCTGCGAGCAGCACTGACCCAGCTTTTAGGAATCAGAGAGGAAGTGCGTTATACAATAGCCCATTTATCGATCTACCAAACGATACTATAGTTTTTTTGATTCAGACCATAATTGCCAGACAAATTGGCCGCCGTTTGTACACGAATAGTGTAAAAATATGGTAAACCAAAGTTTTGAACCCTGTAGAGGTCAGTATTTTAATTCGATTTTAATGAAACTTGAAATACATGTTTATAACCTAAAGATCTTGATTCTTTTCGATATATGTGTATATCAAATTGTAACTTAATGAATTATGGCCTTTGATTGTTGGAAAAATCACTTTCGGTATTGCTTGTTCTCTATCCATCTCTAGAAAATGTCGGCGTATCATGTCTGATTTTTAAATTGCTATGGATTTATTTAATCGAAAAAATACTTTTGATATTTAGGACAGTTTATATAGTGATTAGGTCAATAAAAGGATGAATCCAATTGATTGTCCCCGTTTATTGTCCATTTGGGCATATTTTGCATGACAAACACCAACTTGTTATAATATATTTTTAGAAAATCTTTATGAGCTAAGCCCAATAGAACGGACAGCTGCCAATATCGAGGAAGAAAATGAAATAAGAAAGAAGGAAGATAGGAAAAGAAAAATCAAACAAAGAATTAAAATGGAGAAAGGAAAAGACAAAAGGGAGAAAATTATACAAGAAATAATAGAGACAGAAAATATATTTTTACAATATTTACATCTGTGTATGGATATGTTTCTTTCTCCAAGTGCAGAAAAGGTAAGAAACAAGTCTAAACAACTATAGTACATTATTTGTTTGTGGACACTTTCTGAAAAGTAGTAATAGTTTTTTTTGTACGTTTAGGGTAAGAAAAAGTATCAAAAAAGTCTTAAAACTATAGTAGAATAACTAGAGTGGAAGTTTTATGCCATCACTAAGAAGTAGTAATAGTGTTTTTTGTATGTTTAGGGTATAGATTTCGAACTACTTTGGTAAATTTGTATGAATATCTATAAATTCTAATCATAGCAACAGATCTAATACAAAGAAGCTAAAATCTGTGCATACTAACAGGTGGGAGAAATTGACTGAATGTGATTTAATTATCGCTCGGGATGAAAATCACTGCGACACTGCGTTTTCTGTACAGATCTAGTGTGTTAATTATTAGACTGGTTGAAAATGACTGAAATGCGGAAGTTTTATGCCATCACCCACGTTTGTTTGGGAACATTCACTGCGAAGTAGTGATAGTGTTTTTTGTACATTTAGGGGGAGAGAGAGAGAAATAGGGGTTAAACGTCCACTCAACACAACTAGGTCATTTCGGGACTAACGTATGGTTTAATTTTGTTTCAATATTTCGCTTACGCGTAGGGGTCTTTAGCAGTGGGAGGAAACCGGATTGCCCGGAGGAAACCCACGAAGTTGAGAAGTCGCCCCTATCTCCATGCCACATACGCTCACATGAGGGCTCAAAACCACAGCTGCAAGCCAGAGCTGGCTGGCTAACAAGAGGTCGAAGCGCGGCACTCTAGACCACTAGGCCATCCCAACTCCTCTGTACGTTTAGGATAAGAAATGGTAACAAACACGTCTTAAAACTAAAGCACATTTTTTTTATACGCCCACATTTCCATGTGGAAGTTTTATGCCATCACCCACGTTTGTTTATGGACATTCACTGAGAAGTAGTAATATTATTTTTTGTACGTTTAGTGGGGCGGATATGTGAAATGGGCGTGCACTTCCGGAAAGAAACATGAAAATTTGGCCATAGGGGTTTTGGGGTATGCTGATTTCAAAAATCACGGGAACCACGACGTCACTCCAGCCGTTCCCGCAAAAAATGGGGAAATTCAAAATGGCATCCATAAAACACGTTCTCGTTCATAAAATGTCTGTAAGTGCCCCGATTTCAATGATCTCGATGTCTATACCTATGTTATGTAGGTCCGGGAACCAATTAGGATACATATCAAGACTCATAACGTACACCTTAATGTTAAAAATGGTAAAATGGGCCAAAAATGTCATTACCCAAAATGTCAAATTGTTGCATAGGGGCAGACTGATTACCATCTTAGTAATGCAGTAAACACACACGGAGACTCATAGCGTTTTCTGTAAATTATCACCTTCTCCTTCGCTAAACGGATATCAAGAATTCACCATGTTCCATTTCAGTGTAAACTAGCTTTTACTCATCGATAAAAAAAACAGTCCACATCTCATGTCAATCACCATGTTATATATGATCACGATAGTGTTGTAAAAATATTAATGAAACGTCTGAGCTTTCTTCGTCGATATATTCAGTGAAATAAAATAAAACCAAGTACGAACAATCCAAACCATTAAACAAAATTCGAAGAGCTAAGAAAACGGTACAGGCAAAATAGTGTAATCTGGCAAATTAGAGTAATCAGCAAATACATTTAACAAGGTATAAGTATCGTTCACCTACCATGTCCAACAGACTTAAACTTGCTCCTAGGACATGTGCTACAATTACATATGTTCAGTCGACCAACTGGGACATTTGTGTTCTGTTACTGTGTCAAGAACATGGTGGAACACTCATAAACCCACCAGCAACAGGTTTCTCGTCTCTTGCCACTAATTTACCTGCCTTTCGCGAAATGAACAAAGTGCCCTTACATATCAACATTTCCCGATTAGAAGATGGTGATTCCATAGAAAAAAACAATGTTACGGCATAAAAGTAGATTGCATAAAAGTTGTTACGTCCTGTTTAATGCAGCAAAAGTGGAGAGAGCCAGGAAGTTGCAAGAAAAAAATTGTATGAACGCGACCAAATCACCACATAAAAAAATACCTTCGTAGTTCAACCACTTCAGGATGTCCCATGGATACAGACGAGCTAAATCAGCCAGCTTGTCTTTTCTGTGATGGACCCACAGGAGATTTTCACAAAGCAGAAACGATGTCCTTTAATGCCCGTGTCAGAAAAATCGCTACAGAACTCAAAGACACAAAGGTGCTTGCCAAATTATCAGCAATAATATGAAGAACCAATAATAATAATACTGATATGCAACTGATGACATACTTATCATTTTTCTATTTTTCTATCTTATTTTGTGTGTAATTATAATGTTCTTCCTATATTCTATTTGTACAACGTATATGTTTTGTAGTTTAGGAGTGACTCCCAAAAGTTCTCACTTTTAAATGCTATTATATTGCTTTTCGAGTGATGTTACTTGTGCATTTATATATGTCTTTGTAGCTTAGGAGGGACTTGTGGAATATTAGTTTGTTTGCAAACTAAATAAGTTGCCTCATTAAATAATGTTATTGTTATTATTATTATTATTATTGTTATTATTATTATTATTATTATAATTATAATTATAATTATTATTATTATTGTAATTGAAGCCCTTTCTAGTTTTGATAGTTGTTCCTCAACAATAATGATACTAAGATGGTAATCAGTCTGCCCCTATGCAACAATTAGGGCCTTTTTGGGCCTTTTTTACCATTTTTAAGATTAAGGTGTACGTTATGAGTCTTGATATGTATCTTAATAGTTTCCTGGACCTCCAGAACATAGGTATAGACATCAAGATCATCGAAATCGGGGCACTTACAGACATTTTATAGACAAGAACGTGTTTAATGGATGCCATTTTGAATTTCTCCATTTTGGGCGGGAACGGCTGGAGTGACGTCGTGGTTCCCGCGATTTTTGAAATCAGCATACCCAAAACCCCCCTAGGCCAAATGTTCATGCTTCTTTCCGGAAACGCACAACTCAACCAAAACATGTTACATATCCGCCCCACTACGTTTAGGGTATATATTTCGAACTACTTTGGTAAATTTGTATGAATATCGGTAAATTATAATGATAATAACTAGACCTGCAAGCAGCACGGAATCAGCTTTCAGGAAGTATGTCATAAAATAGCCCATTCATCAAGCTAGAAAACGATACTTTAATTGTTTTGATTCAGTGACACCTGGCTGAGAAATGTCGATTTTCGCAAGAGTACTAATTTTTTACTGTATTTTCTTTTCTTTTTTCCTTTTTTTTGTGTTTTCTTCCCAAATATCTGATATTTTTCCAAAACGAAAATGTCCATTTCGGATTAGAATTTTCTCTTTTTACTTTTAATTTTCTACTTTTTACTCTAGATCGCATTTTGAACCCGATACCCCGCCATAGAAACCCAGCTTTTTTAAGAACGCCAATTTTTTTCCCTTTTTTTTCATTTTTTTCATTTTTTTTGGTATGGAGATTATGGTAAGGATAGTTTTATAACCAGTTTGGGCTATTAAACAGCGACAGAGTTCTGTAATGATATATTACAATATATGATGAGATAAAATGGCCCTGAGAAATCCTATGTTTAAAAGCGCCAAAAATGCAATATTATACATTATTGCATGAATGAATGAAATGGGGTTTAACCTCCTACGCTTTATACATTATTGGAATCGACATTAGATCAGATATCTAAATATAACAAAGTTTTTTGAAAATCAGTAAAAATTAAAAAAACAATAGAGTATTTTACAAAATTTCACGATTTTTCGACTTTTTTCGATTTTCAGTTCGTTATTTGACCTATTACAGATATTTCAAAGTCTAAACAGACTGTTTCATACACAAGACTACCAAACGGTCTCTTGATAGAGAAAGTTGAAGAAAAATCGCAGGAGCGGTTTTCGAGATACAGGCGTTCAAAAACGCTCCAATTCAGAAAATACTTGATTTTCAGCGTACCATATTTTACTTGCTGTAAATTGGATATCATATGATACTGCAATTCTCAGGAAACCCAAGGATATCTTAATCGTTTTAATCCGTTGATATCGGACTGAGAATTCATGTTTTTCCCCAAAACATTCATTTTTTGCGTTTTTTTTCAAAATATCGGCCATTACTTTGACTATTTCCGGTTTATAGATGTTTGTCGAAATAGCTTTATACATTAGTTTTGAACTATAACTTCATGTTCCAGAAGTTTCAGAAACGTCAATTCGGCCGTAAAACGAAACTCGAGCTCACAATTTATGGGCAGATAATTTATAAAAAAATCGAAAAATAAAGGGGAATAACTCGGAATGAAACTTATATTTATGAAATCGGATGGTCGTCAGGTATCCAAAGATGTAGGTCAAATTTGAAAATTTTAATAAATGACAAAAATTGTCTCTTAAAATCTTTTTTTCATTTTTCGAACGATAGAAGTCAGCGACGAAGTTTCGAAATTTCGAAATTTTCAACTGCTATCATCCGAGAAAGGGTCTCCGAAAATGTCATTTGTATGAAAATAGGTACAGAATTGACGAATCTACTGCCGTTTTAGGATTTTTTGACACCGTACGAAATTCGGCCACTTCCGGTCCGGTTTCAAATATAGCCCATATGTTGCAACAACATGGTTTACTGATAGAAAATGATGTCCGAGATCGGAATCTGTTACATGCACTGAGAAATAGGCTCCCTCGAATAAAAAAAATAATAATAAAAAATAATAACTAGACCTGCAAAGCAGCAATGACTGGTACCACATAACCTTTGCACTTATGTCACTTTCAATTCCACGTTACCCTTAAGCTAATATCACTTGGAGTACCAATGGAACTGATAAACAGATTGCCACTTAAATATTGCACACATCAAATACAATGGTAGCAGAATCAAAACAAGTACAGTAATATTGATTCTTTTTATACATTTGTTGCATGTAAGTGTACAGTACTTTCGGTGAATGAAAATGTTCAATTACTTTTATGAAATCAGAACTGGCATAAGGCATCACATGGTGAAAATTTTATGCAAATCAAATAATACATGCCACTTTTATAAACCCACAACCTTGAAAAGTGACTTGTAGTTTTTTGACCAAATGGCGTCACTTCCGGTGTCAATTTTAAATTAATATCAATTTGATGTGACGCATACTTGCTTTTTGAATGAAATAATGTCACTATTATGAATATCCATTAATAATTGACTATTTTACAGGCAAAATTAAGAAAACAGCGACTTATGCAAAACTGCCCATTTCTCGGCAACTGCTTATATAAAAAACTAATTTTCACATACATTCTCTTCGTATGGATTATAGCTACAAGTTTATAAAAGTTACGTAGAAATATTTTAAAATCTGAAAAGCCTAAATGGGTTGTAAATAGGTCAATTTTGCGCCTTACAAGGACACACTGTTTGAGTCGTATAATTTTTCAAAAAAATGATATTTGTTTTTGTAAAATGGTACCTTACTGTCAAAATTGTAGTTTTTGGTTTAATTAAGCCACTTCCGGTGCCGACAGATAACATTTTTGGCAATAAAAAAAAAGACAATTGAGACAACAGAGCATATGAACTTTGTTTTATACAAATCGAACAAACTGAATTAGCCAATGGCGGTCAAGCAAAATTACCGAGACAAAAAAACCAAAACATTTTTGTGCAAGTCAGATGACTCTTTAATTATGTGTACAACACGACTAAAAAATATTCATAAATAAAAAAAAAAATTGTAAAATTTAAAATTTTCGAATTTTGGCGCCAAATAGCTTCGAAGATTTGCCGAAATTCAAAAATCGAAAGTAGCGTAGCTATGTGCCCTGTCACCGGCTATGCCGAAATGTATCGAAAGTTAAAATCCAATGATTATTGTTAAAATTACTGCAATACTTTTAAAAATGATAACTTCGGTGATTTGGGACATTTCGCATTGTCGCTGAACTTTCAAAATAGCTTTATCCTCTAAGTCACACCCACTTTCCCAGTGAAACCGAGGAAATCGTAATGATTCGACAAGCAGTTGCTGAGATCTACTCAAAACAAAAGAAGAATAATGATAAGAACTAGACCTGCAAGCAGCACTGAATCGGCTTTCAGGAATCAGACAGGAAGTATGCCATAAAATAGCCCATTTATCAAGCTAGAACACGGTACTTTAATTGGTTTTTTTTTAAACAATATTTATTCACAGAAACTGGATTGAAGAACAGGCAGAAGCCTATAGACCCCCTCTCCATAAGAGTACAAACAGAAATATATATTGAAAAGTGAAGTAAAATAAAGTAGAGGAACAATTAAATTATAAGATGGCTATTTACACTATATACACAATATGTACAAACCACAATCAAGATGTTTATATTTTATACATTTTTCTTACGGATTTTTAAAATCGTTTGGATATGTCGAGAAAGGTATGTACTGCCGAAAAAATTACTTCAGAATTGTTTTTGTCTTCAGTTCCGTATAATAAATGTTGAGAATTTTGATAATGTTTAGGGAGTTTTGATATTGACTCAGATCGTGCATCTGAACGTAAGGGACAGATTAAAAGAAAATGTTCTGAATCTTCAAAGGTGTGACCACAATCGCATATAGGGCTGTCAGAAATATGCCTGAGAAAACGATGCTGGTTTAAATCGCTGCAAGAGAGCCGAAGGCGGGAGTATTGAACTTGATTTTTCCTGCTGCCAGAGTAGTATAATGAAGGTATAATTCGATCAAGGTATCTGAGTTTAGATTTAAAAGAAGATAATGTACTTTAATTGTTTTGATTCAGTGACACCCGGCTGAGAAATATCCATTTTTGCAAGAGCACCAATTTTATACTGTATTTTCTTTTCTTTCTTTTTTCTTTTTTTTGTGTTTTTTTCCCCAAATATCTAATATTTTTTCGACTACTTCTGGATTTTGGATCATTGTCAAGATAGTTTTATCAAGTTGTTTGGATAGATATCTTTCTGTACCAGAAGTGTCAGAAACATATATTTAGTAGTTGTTTTTAAAAAAGATAAATAAAAGAACATTTTTAATAATTTAAGGATTTTTCAACTTTTTTCAAAGATTGAGCCCATTTTATGACACCTTAAATTATTTCAGATGAGAAATCCCGCTTTTTGCAAGAACGCCATTTTTATATCCTTTTTTTTTTTTCATTTTTTGAATACTTCCGGTATGGTGATTATTGTCGAGATAGTTTTAATAACCGGTTTAGGCAATTAAATAGCGACAGAGTTCTGTAATGATATATTACAATATATGATCAGATAAAATGCCCTTGGGAAATCCTATGTTTAAAAAGGCCAAAAATGCAAAAATGTCAAAATATCAAAAATCAAATTTCAATACATATACATTATTGGAATCGACATTAGATCAGGGTCCTGTTTCACAAAAACTTAAATCTCCTTAAAATCATTGTAAACTAAAATTCCATCCTAACTTAGGATAGAAGCGTTTCACAAAACGATTTTAAGCATTGTAGCTAAAATCCACTAAAATAATATTGTAAGTTACAATTGTATCCTAACTTAAAATAGTGGCGTTTCACAAAACTATTTTAAGGACAATTTTAACTAAAATCTATTTTAACTTAAGATAGCTGTCACGCTCTCCTAACTTAAAATCACGACATTAACAAACATTGATTAGAGCTACATTGTTTGATCTATTGCGACATACAGATATAATTGGCACATAATTTTAACATACAATCATTCACTAAAACAATTGTCATTCAATTTCTTTTCATAGCATGGGATATACAGCCACGTTTATTTTATTGTAAGGCAATTTAGGCATTGGATGGCGCCTCTGGCCTCATATTAGAACTCCAAGAAAAAACGCACCCAAAACGCCAGTAAACTACACACTAAAAGAAAATTTATATCCAATGTCATGGAAAGAAGAGCACTCTTATCAATAAAGATAATATCTTCGTGTTTAATATGGTCAATTTCTTGGTATTAGAAGGCCTAAAGGCCTATAATACTAGACATGCCATATGTAGTATTTACTCATGTTTTTGGGATTATGATGATATGTAAAAAGATAAATCAATTATCTCAAATGTCTTTATTCAAAAATGTTATAGGCCTATTTGAAATTAAATTTTCATATTTTTTTTTTTTATTATTTCTTAATGAAGTAACGCTAATAAAACAACATAAATAAAAAAAATAGGCGCCAAAACTATTTTATCTTGGGGAAAAAATCATTTAATTGTGTAAAATAGATAGACTCTTTTGCATTTTCAAAGTACCATTGAAAGGGTCTATTAGAATGACATTTATAATCTAGGTATCGGAACATTGCCTATTTGGCGTATCAATTTCAAAGTTGATAAATACTTTCAAACTACGACAAAAAAAAAATGAAGCCTAGATTAGTTGTTTGATTGACACATATCAAAATATGTTTGTGAAAATTCTCAATATTTTCTCTTGTCAATAAACTATAAAAATTCAAAATTCAAGCGCTTTTGTTTATCGATACACATTATTTCTATTGAAGCCTGCGAGGAAATCAAATGCCAAGTTCAAGGTCAACCCACCAATACATTTCGAAACTAATAATACGCAATAAACTCATTTATTACATCTGTGTGCGACTTTCTGACCATGTGCAGACATTTCTACAACGTATGAATCTCTCCCTATTGATAATGTAACAGTTAATTCAGTCTGTCAACAGTTTTCGAAGCGTATTTGCTTTCACCGTAAGTACCCGCATCGGAAATCTGCACTGCGCGGGCGCAAGCGATTTTAACTAAAATCTATTAAAATTGCATAAAATTTAAAATCTCATTTTGATTTTAGTTAAAATCGATTTTAAGGATTTTAGTTTAAGTTTTCGTGAAACAGGTCGTAGATATCTAAAGATAACAAAAAAATTTGAAAATCAGTAAAAAATAAAAAAATAATAGAGGATTTTCCAAAAATTCACGATTTTTAGACTTTTTTCGATTTTCAGTTCGTTATTTGACCTATTACAGATATTTCAAAGTCTAAACAGACTGTTTTATACACAAGACTAAAACGCAGGAGCAGTTTTCGAGATACAGGCGTTCAAAAACGCTCCAAATCAGAAAATACTTGATTTTCAGCGTGCCATATTTTACTTGCTGCTCATGGTATCTGTAAGAATTGGATATCATATGATACTACAATTCTCGGGCAACCTAACGATATCCTAATCGTTTTAATCCGTTGATATTGGACTGAGAAATCATGTTTTCCCCGAAAGCATTCATTTTTTTGCGTTTTATTTCAAAATATCGGTCATTATTTCGACTACTTCCGGCTTATAGGTGTTTGTCGAAATAGCTTTATACGTTAGTTTTGAACTATAACTTCATGTTCCAGAAGTTTCAGAAACGTCGATTTGGCCGTAAAACGAAACTCGGGCTCACAAAAAGGGCAGAAAATTCGAAAAAAGTCGAAAAATTAAGTGTGATAACTCGAAATGAAACTGATATTTCTGGAATATCGGATGGGTTTCAGGTATCCAAAAATGTAGGTCAAATTTGAAAATTTTGATAAATGACAAAAATTGTCTCTTAAATTTGTTTTTTATTTTTCGAACGCTAGAAGTCAGCGACGAAGTTTCGAAATTTCGAAATTTTCAACTGCTATCATTCGAGAAAAGACTAAGGGTTTCCGAAATTGTCATTTGTATGAAAATAGGTATAGAATTAACGTATCTACGGCCATTTTTTGATTTTTTCACACTGTACTAAATTCGGCCACTTCCGGTCCGCGCAGAAGTTTCAAATATAACCCATATGCTGCAACCACATGGTTTACTGATAGAAAATGAGGTCCCAGATCGGTATCTGTTACAGGCACTGAGAAATAGGCTACCCCGAAATTTTTTTTAATAAACTAGACCTGCGAAGCAGCAATGACCGGTTTCACTGGTACCACATTGCCTTGCACTTATGTCACTTTCAGTGCCACGTTACCCTTAAACTCATATTTTCACTTAAACATTGCACACATCAAATACAATGGAAGCAGAATTAACCAAATACAGTAATATCGATTCATTTTATACATTTGTTGCATGTAAGTGTACAGTACTTCCGGTGAAAATGTTCAATTACTTTATGGAAATCACAACTGTCATAAGGCATCACATGGTGAAAATTTTATGCAGATCGAATAGTATATGCCACTTTTATAAACCCACAACCTTGAAAAGTGACGTGTAGGAAATCGGCTATTTCTCCGCAACGGTACAAGTTAGAAACAATTTTGTGGCATCTGTATGATTGTATGGGTCCATTCTATTTAATGAATGGCATCAAATATCATAATTTTAACAACATTACATATCAGACTCATTTGAATAAAATATCTGTTTTGAAGGCTAAAAATACAGTTTTTGCCGAAATGACATTACTTCCGGTGGTACTGAAAACTTTAAATTAGTTTTATAACATTGTGCATGACATTAGGCCTCAAAAGGTGAAAAAGTTATGAAAATCGAATAATAATTTGCCCTTTTATGGGCCCAAAACCTTCAAATATGACAAGCTAGAAACAATTTTATGATATCTAAATGACCGTTTGATTTTTGTTAATATGTGAATTTAAACCAAAAGTTAATTTTAACATTACATATTAAATAATTCTTGGTTGAAAAAAAATATCGATTTAAAAGTTAAAAATGCAGTTTTTGACCAAATGGCGTCACTGCCGGTGTCAATTTTAAATTATAATCAATTTGATATGACGCATACTTGCTTTTAGAATTTTAAAATGTCAAAATATCAAAAATTAAATTTCAACAATTCACTATATATTATACATAGTTAGAACCGTTATTAGGTCGGTGTTTTCAATAGCTAGAAAACGATACTTTAATTGTTTTGATTTAGTGACACCCGGCTGAGAAATAGCGACTTTTGCAAAGGTATCAATTTTTTACTGTATTTTCTTTTTTGTGTGTGTTTTTCCCAAATATCTGATATTTTTTCGACTACTTCTGGATTTTGGATCATTGTCGGATAGTTTTAAAAAGTTGTTTGGATAGATATCTTTCTGTACCAGAAGTGTCAGAAACATCCATTCGGTAGTTGTTTGTAAAAATGATAAATAAAAGAATATTTGAATCAATAATTTAAGGATTTTTCAACTTTTTTCAAAGGTTGAGGCCATTTTTCGACCTCCTATATTATTTCAAACCGAAAAGGTTTTTTCCTTTTGGATTCACGCCACATACCACCGATAGGACTCTGCGTTAAAAAAGTTTCAGAAAAATCGTAGGTGTAGTTTTCGAGAAAAAGGCTTCTAAAAAGGCCCCAAAAACGGGAAATATTAGATTTTCGGCGTACCACAAATGTTTTTCTGACCATCGAAATTGTACCATTCAGATGCCGTATAATAGTGTATTAATAGGGCTATCCAAAGACGGGTAATATCTGACCGTGAAATTCAGCTTTTTGCAAGAGCGCATTTTTTTTAACCTTTTTTTTTTCATTTTTTGAATACTTCTGGTATGGTGATTATTTTCGAGATAGTTCTAATAACCGGTTTGGGCAATTAAATAGCCACAGGGCTCTGTAAGAATATATTACATATTATACATTGTTAGAATCGGATTTAAGTCAGCTACCTGAATGTGTAACCACTTTTTTGAAAATCTGTTAAAATAAACAAATAATTGAGCATTTTCCAAAATTTGACGATTTTTCGACTTTTTTCGATTTTCAGTTCTTTTTTTTAACGTATTCCAGACATTTCAAAGCCTTAATTCACAAGACTATCGAATGGACTCTCGATAGAAAAAGTTTAAAAAAATTGTAGGTTTAGTTTTCGAGATACAGGCGTCCAAAAACGCTCAAAATCAGAAAATACTTCATTTTCAGCGTGCAATATTTTGCTTCCTGCTCATCGTATCCGTATGAATTGGGTATCATACGATACTGCAATTCTCATGCAACACAACGATACCTAAATATGTTACATCCGTTGATTTTGGATGCAGAAATAACGTCACCAAAAACAACACATATTTGACGTTTTTTTCGAAATATCGGACATTATTTCGACTACTTCCGGTTTACCGATTGTTGTTGAAATTGCTTTATCCGATGGTCTGACCATATGGCTTTATGTTACAGGAATTTCAGAAACATCGATTTGGGCTTATAAAAAATAAAAGGGTTACAAAATTGGCAAAAAATTCGAAAAAAATCGGAAAAAAAAGGGCAGTAACTCAGAATGAATTTTATATTTCTGGAATCGGATTGCCTTTAGCTATCCAAAAATATAGGTCATATTTTTATTTTTCTTTAGCTAGAAGTCGGCGACGAAATTTCGAAATTTTGAAATTTTCAACTGCTATCACCCGAAAAAAGATTAGGTGTTTCCGAAAATTCCATTTGTACGACAATAGGTTAGGAATTGACGAATCTACGGCCGTTTTTTTAATTTTTAACATTCGGTCACTTCCGGTCTGCGCAGAAGTTTCAAATATAGTTCATGACGTGGCCACCCCATGCTTCACCTTAGAAAATGAGGTCCCAGGTCGGTATCTGTTACAGGGACTGAGAAATAGGCTCCCCGAAAAAAAATTATAATAATTTAGTAATCACAAAAGGCTATCAGTCGAAAGTCTGAAAGCCTAATAATAATTTTAACAAAAACAATAGTGTTTCACACAAGCTTCGCAGTGTGAAACCCTAATAATTTTAGTAATCACAATAAGCTTTCAGACGAAAGTCTGAAAGCATAAAAACTAGAACAGCGAAGCAGTAATGACGGGTTTCATCTGTGCCATGTTACCCTTGAACTCATGTCACTTCCGGTTCATCTATACATTTGTTACCATGTGTTACATAGCCTATGTCAAAAAGTGATCCTGGCAAAATATGTTACTAATCTACTAATAAGTTACCTAACTTTCTAATAGGAAATTAAAATCGGAACAAAATCTGTAAAGTCATCCTGACAAATTTTGGTTATTTCTTGACAAGAAAGAGGCTAGAAGCCATTTTTTGACATCTATATATGAACGTATTGATCCAATCTATATGTGAATTGGAATCAAAATATCATACAGGTTTTGCCGAAATGAAAATTAGTTCTATGAAATCATAAATGGCACTGGTCATCACATTTTATGAAAATCGAATAATAATTTACACTTTTATAGACCAAAAACCTTGAAAAGTTACTTGAAAATTGTCCATTTCTCTGCAACCGTACAAGTTAAAACCATTTTTGTGGTATCTGTATAAATGACGTCATTTCCGGTGATAGTAAAAATGTAAAACTGGCTTGACCTAGTCCATATTGGCATTAGGCATCAAATGGTAAAAACAAATTGAAAACTAGACCTGCGAAACAGCAATGACGGGTTTCACTAGTACCACATTACCTTTGCACATATGTCACTTTCGATGCCACGTTACCCTCAAACTTACTTGCTATACCAATGGAACCGATAAACATATTTCCACTTAAACATTGCACACATCGTGGAAGCAGAATCAACAAAACACAGTAATATCGATTCATTTTATACATTTGTTGCATGTAAGTGTGCAGTACTTCCGGTGAATGAAAATGTTCAATTACTTTTATGAAATCAGACCTGGCATAATGCATCACATGGTGAAAATTTTATGAAAATCGAATAATATATGCCACGTTTATAGACCCACAACCTTGAAAAGTGACTTGTAGCAAATCGGCTTTTTCTCGGCAACGGTACAAGTAAGAAACAATTTTGTATCATCTGTATGATCGTATGAGACCATTCTATTTAATTATTCGCATCAAATATCATAATTTTAAAAACATTACAAATCAGACTCATTTGAATAAAATATCTGTTTTGAAGGCTAAAAATATAGTTTTTGCCGAAATGACATTACTTCCGGATATACTGAAAACTTTAAAATAGTTTTATAACATCGTGCATGACATTAGGCCTCACAGGGTGAAAAATTTATGAAAATCCAATATTAATTGGCCGTTTTATGGGCCAAAAACCTTCAAAAGTGCCATTTAGAAAACCGCCTATATTTCGGCAACCGAACAAGTTAGAAACATTTTTATGATATCTAAATGACCGTATAATTTTTGTTAATATGTGAATTTAAACCAAAAGTTAATTTTAATATTTCATATTAAATAATTCTTCGTTGAAAAAAATATCGATTTTAAAAGTTAAAAATGCAGTTTTTGACCAAATGGCGTCACTTCCGGTGTTAATTTTAAATTATATCAATTTGATATGACGCATACTTGCTTTTTGAATCAAATGATGTCACTATTATGAATATCCATTAATAATTGACTATTTTAATTGGCAAAATTAAGAAAACAGTGACTTATGCAAAACTGCCCATTTCTCGGCAACTGCTTATATAACAAACTAATTTTCACATACTTTCTCTTCGTATGAATTATAGGTACAAGTTTATAAAAGTACCGTAGAAATATTTTAAAACCTGAAAAGCCTGAATGGGTTGTAAATAGATCAATTTTACGTCCTTTTGCACCTCTTTATCCACTTCGGTAGAAAATGAAATTGAATTTAAAAAAACTGCTTCCGACATTTTTTGCGCCTGATAAGGACACACTTTTTGGGTCATGTAATTTTTCAAGAAAATAATATTTGTTTTTGAAAAATGGTACCTAACGGTCGAAATTGTAGTTTTTGGTAAAATTATGCCACTTCCGGTGCCGTCAGATAACACTTTTGGTAATAAAAAAATGACACCGGCTATGCCAAAATGTATCGAAAGTTAAAATCCAATGATTATTGTAAAAATTACTGCAATATTTTTTAAAATGATAACTTCGGTGATTTCGGACATTTCACATTGTCGCAGAACATTCAAAATAGCTTTATCTTTAGGTCACACCCACTTTCCCAGTGAAACCGAACAAATCATAACGATTCGACAAGCAGTTGATGAGATCTACTTAATTTTTTTGTTCATTTTTCGAACGCTAGAAGTCAGCGACGAAGTTTCGAAATTTTGAGATTTTCAACTGCTATCACCCGAGAAAAGACATAGGGTTTCCGAAAATGTCATTTGTGTGAAAATAGGTACAGAATTGAAGAATCTACGACTGTTTTTTGTTCTTTTGACATCGTACGAAATTCGGCACTAACGGTCCGCGCAGAAGTTTCAAATATAGCCCATATGTTGCAAACACATGGTTTAATGATAGAAAATGAGGTTCTAGATCGGTATCTGTTACAGGAACTGAGAAATAGGCTCCCCCGAAAAAAAAAAATAATAATAAACTAGACTTGCTTAGCAGGAATGACGGGTTTCACTGGTACCACATTACCTTTGCACTTATGTCACTTAAGTACCACGTTACCCTTACACATATCACTTGCAGTACCAATGGAACCGATAAACAGATTTCCACGTAAACATTGCACCCATCAAATAAAGTGAGCAGGATCAACCAAATCCAGAAATATTAATTCATTTTATACATTTCAGACAAAATTACATTACGTCCGGTAATCGTGAAAATATTCAATTAGTTTATCGTAATCAGAAATGGCATAGGGCATCACATGGTGAAACGTTTACGTAAATCGAATAATAATTGCTACTTTTATAGAACAAAAACCTTGAAAAGTGACTTGTAGAAAATCGTCTATTTCTCTGCAACCGTACAAGTTAGAAACCATTTTGTGGTATCTGTATGATCGTATTTTAACAAAAACAATAGTGTTTCACACAAGCTTCGCACTGTGAAACCATAATAATTTTAACAAAAACAATAGTGTTTCACACAAGCTTCGCACTGTGAAACCATAATAATTTTAACAAAAACAATAGTGTTTCACACAAGCTTCGCAGTGTGAAACCCTAATAATAATCTTAACAGAAACAATAAGCTTTCATATATAAATAGATGAAAGCTTAATAATAATAATAATATTAATCTGAGTAATAACAATAGCCTTTCACCATTTTCAATGGTGAAAGCCTAATAAGAATAATAATTTTAACAAAAACAACAGTGTTTCACACAAGCTTCGCAGTGTTAAACCCTAATAATAAGAACAAGACCTGCAAGCAGCACTGAATCGGCTTCAGGAATCCGACAGGAAGTGCGTCATACAATAGCCCATTCATCGATCTACCAAACGATACTTTAGTTGTTTTGATTAAATGACACCCGGCTGAGAAATAGCGATTTTTGCAAGAGTACTAATTTTTTAAAGTATTTTCTCAAAATATCGAATATTTTTTCGACTACTTCCGGTTTTCGGATCATTGTCGGGATAGTTTTAACAAGTTGTTTGGATTAAAAAATAACTTTCTTTCTCTTACAGTTGCTGAGAAATAGGCAAAACGGAAAAAAAAGAATAATAATAATTATACTAATCTGAGTAATAACAAAAGCCTTTCACCATTTTCAATGGTGAAAGCTTAAGAAGAATAATAATTTTAACAAAAACAATAGTGTTTCACACAAGCTTGGCAGTGTGAAACCCTAATAATAATTTTAGTAAAAACAATAGTCTTTCAGACGAAAGTCTGAAAGCCTAATAATTTTAACAAAAACAATAGTGTTTCACACAAGCTTCGCAGTGTGAAACCCTAATAAAAAGAACTAGACCTGCAAGCAGCACTGAATTAGTTTTCTGGAATCAGACAGGAAGTGCGTCATACAATAGCCCAATCATTGATCTACCAAACGATACTTTAGTTGTTTTGATTCAGTGACACCCGGCTGAGAAATCGCGATTTTTGCAAGCGTACTAATTTTTTAAAGTATTTTCTCAAAATATCGAATATTTTTTTGACTACTTCCGGTTTTCGGATCATTGTCGTGATATTTTTAACAAGTTGTTTGGATAAATAACTTTCTGTACCAGATGTGTCAGATACATCTATTCAGTAGTTTTTTTGTAAAATAGATAAATAAAAGAACTTTTTCAATAATTTAACGATTTCTCAACTTTTTTCAAAGATTGAGGCCATTTTATGACCACTTATATTAATGCAAACCTTTTCCTTTTGGATTCACGCCACAGACCAGCGATAGGACTCTGTGTTAAAACAGTTTGAGAAAAATCGTCGGTGTCGTTTTCGAGAAAAGGCTCAAAAAACGGAAAATATTAGATTTTCGGCGTATCATCATTTATTTTCTAACCATCGAAATCGTACCATTGAGATGCCATATAATAGTTCTTAATGGGACTATCCTAAGACAATTTACTTCTTTTGGTTCGGTAATATCTGACCGAGAAATTCAGCTTTTCGCAAGAGCACACATATTTTTATCCTTTTTTTTCATTTATTGAATACTTTCGGTATGGTGATTATTGTCGAGAGAGTTTTAATAACCGGTTTGGGCAATTAAATAGCCGCAGGGTTCTGTAAAGATATATAACATTATCTTATCAGATAAAATACACCTGAGAAATCCTATATTCAAAAATGCAAAAATATCAAAATGTCGAAAATTAAATTTCAGTATTTCAATACATATTATACATCGTTAGAATAGGAAGTAGGCCAGCTATCTGAATGTGTAAACATTTTTTGAAAATCTTTTAAAATAAAAAAAATATAGAGTATTTTCAAAAAAATTACGATTTTTCGACTTTATTCGATTTTCAGTCCCTTTTATATCCTATTCCAGACATTTCAAAGTCTTATTAGATGGCTTCATGCACAATATCTCCGAAGGGACTCTTGATAGAAAAAGTTTAAAAAAAAATTGTAGGTTAGTTTTCGAGATACAGGCGTCCAAAATAGCGCCAAGTGGAAAATACTTGATTTTCAGCGTGCCATATCTTGCTTCCTGTACATTGTATCCATACGAATTCGGTATCATACGATACTGAAATTCCCATGCGACGGAAAGATACCTTAATCGATTTAATCCGTTGATATTGGACAGAGAAATCATGTTTTCAACAAAAGCTTTCATTTTTTGCGTTTTGTTTAAAATTATTTCGACTACTTCCGGTTTATAGATGTTTGTCGAAATAGTTTTATCAGTTGGTTTGGAACTATAACTTCATGTTCCAAAAGTTTCAGAAACGTCGATTCCGACATAAAATGGACAGAAAATTCGAAAAAAGTCGAAACATAAGGGGCGATAACTCGGAATGAAACTTATATTTCTGGAATCGGATGGTCTCCAGGTATCCATAAATGTAGGTCAAGTTTGAAAATTTTGAAAAGTAACAAAAAATATCTCTTAAATAACATTTTTCATTTTTCGAACGCAAAAAGTCAGCGACGAATTTTCGAAATTTCAAAATTTTCAACTGCTATCGTCCGAGAAAAGACTAATGGCTTTCGAAAATGTCATTGGTTTTAAAATAGGTGAAGAATTGTAGTCTCGGTCACCCACAACCTTCTAGTCTTCAACGTACAGTTCCCAATATTTGACGTAAAGCCCATTGGTCATGCGAAACCGGGAGTTTGTTTATTAATGTGTTTTATTATCCAGTCTCTTTAGCTAAGTCATGGTGTAAACATCTTTTTTTAAGAGGAGTTAACCCCCTTACACGTTGTTTATGATAAGCCAATTTTTGTCAAATGTTGACAACGGATCCAGACTAATATTCGTAGAATATTTTTCTGGATGATAGAGACTAGAAGAATTGAGGAAATTATGGCCGGTTTTTGATTTTGGCCATTGCGGCAACTTCCGGTCTGCGCAGAAGTTTCAAAAATAGTTTTTTGAGTAGCCACCACCTTGTTTCCCGGTCGTAAATTTAGTTTCAAATCGATATCTGTTAGAGGCACTGAGATATAAGCTCCCGCAGTATATAATAATAATAATAATTTTAGTAATCTCAATAGGCTTTCAGACGAAAGTCTGAAAGCCTAATAATAATTTTAACAAAAACAAAAGTGTTTCACACAAGCTTCGCATTGTGAAACCCTAATTAAATGATAACTGACTCTTTTACCGGCAAAATAATGTTAAAAATGACGCATGCAAACTTGCCTATTTCTCGGCAACTGCGCATATTATTACAAATTAATTTTCTTCGTATAAATTATTGCTACAAGATTAAGAAAGTTACGAAGAAATATTTTTAAAAATGAAGGCGCTGGATGGGTTGTAAAAAGCTCAATTTTACCGATGATTTTTGACTTTTATGCAATGTGCATCTTTTTGTTAATATCAAATTTTGAAAAAATCATATTTGCTTTCAAAAATGATACTGAAGTGTCAAAATTATAGTTTTTGGTAAAATTATGTCACCCCTGTTGCCTGCCGACAGGAAACTTAACCGGTAACAAAAAAAAATTAAATTTCGGAAAAGGGACCTTGTGAACTTTCTATTATACATATCACACAAAAGATAATTAATCTAGGGATCGAAAAACCGATTTAGCCAATTGCGGCTTACTTGTATTACTGAGACAAGAATTGTTCACATTTTTTCTTAAAAAGAATAATAATAATATTTATTTTAGTAATAACAATGAAAACTAGACCTGCGTAGCAGGAATGACGGGTTTCACTGGTACCACATTACCTTTGCACTTACGTTACTTTAAGTACCACGTTAGCCTTAAACTCATATCACTTGCAGTACCAATGGAACCGATAAACATATTTCCACTTAAACATCAAATACAATGGCAGCAGAATCAACCAAATACAGTAATATCGATTCATTTTATACAATTGTTGCATGAGAGGGTACAGTACTTCCGGTGAATGAAAATGATCAATTACTTTTATGAAATCAGAACTGGCATAAGGCATCACATGGTGAAAACTTTATGCAAATCGAATAGTATATGCCACTTTTATAGACTCACAACCTTGAAAAGTGACTTGTAGCAAATCGGCTATTACTCGGCAAAGGTACAAGTTAGAAACAATTTTTTGGCATCTGTATTATCGTATGGGTCCATTCTATTTATTGAATGGCATCAAATATCATAATTTTAAAAACGTTACATATCAGACTCATTTGAATAAAATATCTATTTTGAAGGCCAAAAATACAGTTTTTGCCAAAATTACATTACTTCCAGTGATACTAAAAATCGTAAATTAGTTTTATAACATCGTCTATGACATTAGCCATCACATGATGAAAATTTTATGAAAATCGAATAATAATTGAAAATTTTATGAACCAAAAACCTTGAAAAGTGACTTGAATAAAACTGTCTATTTCTCGCCAGATGCTTGACAAAAGACTACCGGTTTGAGATTATAATAATAATAAAAATAATCGCGTTATTTTACAAGGGTAGCAAATTAGGCCGGAGGCCTGTGTTCGATTTGGCCCTTGGCACAGATCGTGCGAATGATTTTGATCATTACTGCAGGAAGAACTCGGGGGAAACCTGCCTGATCGGACAGGAGACTGAATATCCCTCTCACTTACAACGATAAAGTTGTTGCCCTGAGCTGGGTTTGAACCCTCGATGCATTGGTGAGAAGCCGCCTCTCTATCGCCACGGCTATCTGACCAGCTGACATAATTATGGCCGATTTTCGTACTCGTTAAAGACTTAAACCATAAAAACTATGTTTAAAACATAGAAAAAAAATCAGTTTTCCGAATAAGACAAAAAGATTATCTTAAGTGACATTTAATAACCAAATCCCAAATCCTCATAAATAGCTGCATCAGAGAGCTTTATTTTCACTGTACCCCCCACCCCCCACCCCACCCCACCCCCCAAAAAACCCCCGACACACTTGCAAACTCGGATATTGACATATTTTTTTCCTGCGCATTACGAAAGAAGAGAATTGAAAACTAGAGTTGAACAACTCACATCATGATAATCCTAGATCAATAGAATCGGACAGACGCCTATTTTCAATTTCCATGCACATTAAAGATTTACTCCACTACCGGTCTCTTCACAACTTTCACAATAGTAATGATGTGTATCGCACACTGGTCCATTCATCGAGCTACCAAACGATACTTTAGTTGTTAGGACTCAAAGTAACAGAAGTTTAAGAAAGGAAATGCGAGTAGTTTTCCTGATAAAAGCTTCTGAATAGGCTCCAAAAAGGAAAATACTAGATTTTCAGCGTCCCATTACATATTGCCTAACCAGCTATCGAATGACATTTCAGTTGTTTTGATTCTGTTAAATCTTGCGTAGTAATCCCTTTTTTTTTGCAAGATCAACATTTTTCAAATTTTTCCCAAGATTGAGGCTCTTGTTGGACCACTTATATTATTTCAATGCTTTTATTTTTGGACTCACGCCATGTTGTTCCAAAAAACTGTGAACGTGTCATGTGGTGGCATAAACAGTAACACACAGTAACTGTGAATACCAAACGTGACAGTGCAGCTCAGCCCCATCGATTAGAACAGTTTTAGATAGGAGGCGCTATACAAATTCAGTATTATCATTAGTCCAATTCGTGATGCGTATTAATCATTTTGTTCTCATTTAAATAAAATTAGAACAATACAATGTACATGTACATCAAAAATAATTACATATCTCTAATCTACGCAAAAAGTCACTCTAAATAGACACGTTTCAGGAGTATAGGTCAACAATTTTGATAACAGCTTTAAAAACTTTATCACCGCACAGATTAAGTCATCAAATACCAGCATGGACTTTAATGTATGTTATAGTAATTAAAGTTTTATACCTAACTTTTTCAGAATTTTCATGGCCCAAATTAAAGGTTATAATGGGTATATTTTGTACGTTTTCAGTGTTGCATTGAATATCGAGACTGAATATTTGGAAAAGTATATATCCCATCGAATTGATATAAGACAAACTGACATTAACTATGTCAAGTTTGGAGTTTGTGTATACAATAATGACTTTGCCAGAGGCTGTGGAAATCCTGAAAATAAAAGTGAATAATTCATTTTTATACGCCCACATTGAAATGTGGTCGTATATTGCCGTCGCCCCCGTCCGTCGGTCCGTCCGTCGGTCCGTCCGTCCGTCCGTCCGTCCGTCCGTCCGTCTGTCGGTCGGTCCGTCCGTCCGTCCGTCCGTCCGTCCATCGTCCACAATTTCTTGTGAACACTCTAGGGGCTAAAATTAATATCCGATTTCTGATAATTGAATCCATAGTTATGGCCCTTGATCACTTCAAAAAATCTTGTGAACGCACTAGAGGCTAAAGTTAATATCCGATTCAAATTTTTCCCAAGATTGAGGCTCTTGTTGGACCACTTATATTATTTCAATGCTTTTATTTTTGGACTCACGCCATGTTGTTCCAAAAAACTGTGAACGTGTCATGTGGTGGCATAAACAGTAACACACAGTAACTGTGAATACCAAACGTGACAGTGCAGCTCAGCCCCATCGATTAGAACAGTTTTAGATAGGAGGCGCTATACAAATTCAGTATTATCATTAGTCCAATTCGTGATGCGTATTAATCATTTTGTTCTCATTTAAATAAAATTAGAACAATACAATGTACATGTACATCAAAAATAATTACATATCTCTAATCTACGCAAAAAGTCACTCTAAATAGACACGTTTCAGGAGTATAGGTCAACAATTTTGATAACAGCTTTAAAAACTTTATCACCGCACAGATTAAGTCATCAAATACCAGCATGGACTTTAATGTATGTTATAGTAATTAAAGTTTTATACCTAACTTTTTCAGAATTTTCATGGCCCAAATTAAAGGTTATAATGGGTATATTTTGTACGTTTTCAGTGTTGCATTGAATATCGAGACTGAATATTTGGAAAAGTATATATCCCATCGAATTGATATAAGACAAACTGACATTAACTATGTCAAGTTTGGAGTTTGTGTATACAATAATGACTTTGCCAGAGGCTGTGGAAATCCTGAAAATAAAAGTGAATAATTCATTTTTATACGCCCACATTGAAATGTGGTCGTATATTGCCGTCGCCCCCGTCCGTCGGTCCGTCTGTCCGTCAGTCCGTCCGTCCGTCCGTCCGTCCGTCCGTCCATCGTCGGACTTTAAATTTATACACAGTGTTTAAGGTCATCAGAGGAAGTCCCCTATTGATTTTCAGCGATATCCGATAATTGAATCCAGAGTTATGGCCCTTGATGACTTTGAAAAATCTTGTGAACGCACTAGAGGCTAAAGTTAATATCCGATTGACTTTAAATTTATACACAGTGTTTAAGGTCATCAGAGGAAGTCCCTATTGATTTTCAGCCATATCCGATAATTGAATCCAGAGTTATGGCCCATGATCACTTTGAAAAATCTTGTGAACGCTCTAGAGGCTAAAGTTGATATCTGATTGAATTAAGATTTATACAGAGTGTTTAAGGCCATGAGACAAAAAAGCCTACGGATTTTCAGCGATATCCGATAATTACTGCCAGAGTTATGGCCCTTGGTCACTTTGAAAAATCTTGTGAAAGCTCTAGAGGCTAAAGGTAATATCCGGTTGAATTTAAATTTATACACAGTGTTTACGGCCATGAGACGAAGAAGCCTAGGGAATATCAGCGATATCCGATAATAACTGCCAGAGTTATGGCCCTTGATCACTTTGAAAAAATCTTGTGAACGCTCTAGAGGCTAAAGGTATTATTCGATTGACTTTAAATTTATACCAAGTGTTGAGGGGCATGAAACAAAGAAGCCTGGGGATTTTCAGCGATTCTCGATAATTACTGTTAGAGTTTCGGCCCTTGATCACTACAAAAAATCTTGTGGATGCTCTAGAGGCTAAAGTTAATATCCGATTGACTTGAAATTTATACACAGTATTAGTTTAGTTTAAACAATATTTTATTCGTTAGAAAAGGATTGAACAACAGGCAAAGCCTATATAAGTTCTTTCCCATGGATACAGAATATAATAAATGATAAATATAAACATATACATAAAAATAAGATTAAGTATAATAAATTGTAAAACCGAACATATATACAGTTACATGTGGAAATGGTATATGCAAAATATAGCTGGTGCAATTATTTAGTATTGTTCAACAATATGTAAAATCAAATCAAAACCTTTTGGTACTTTTAATAAAATTATGGACTTTTTCAAAAAAAATAATATTAGAGGTATTCGAAAGATCTTTAGAGCCATTCAAAATTAGATCTAGATTAATAGTTTCTGTGAGTACCTTTAATGAATTTAATAGTTCGACTCGAATAGATGAATACGATGGACAAGTAAAGAAGAAGTGGAAGTTATCTTCATTCAAAGATTTACATTTTGGACATATTTTTGATTCAGATAGATAATGATGAAAAAGGTGATTATTGAGATTACTAGATTTATTCCTTAGTTGGCAGTGGATGATATTTTCCTTACGGTTTCCATAATGAAAGTAACTAGGTTTTTTATGTATAGGATAATGATTTAGGAGACCGGTCTTAAAAGTTTTGAGAGATGGCGAAAACTGCAGCTGCGCAGGAAGACTATTCCATAGTTTTATTGTGTTTGGGAAAAAACTTTTTATATAAGCAGACGTTTTACATTGTGGTATTTTAAGTTTGGGGTTTCTAAGGTTGTAATAATTCGATTCAGGTTGTATTTTAGTTAGAATAGTATTGAAGGTCAGGAGACGAAGAAGCCTGTTGATTTTAAGAATATTAAGTGTTTCGTATACTAAACGTTAGCACGGAGGAGAACTTTATCAAAGCCAAACAAATTCGAATGATTTTCTGATAACTACATAATGAGTTGTTACTTGTTTTATGATTTTAGTGTATTATAAATGTTTCATTACTGAAAAAAGTAAAATATGCGACAACTCTTGTCGACTGCCCGGACGATTAAGCTGCTGTGGGCGTATTTTTCGTTGCCTGGCAACCTATTTTCCCCCACATTTTGTGACGTCGTGGTGCGAACAGTATGCACTGGACATTGCATGCGATGATAAATTCATAATCTACAGTTGTCTTAGTTTACAAAGTTAGAGAGTTCTACCGCTATGAGAAATGCGAGTTTAAATCATCCGAAATCCTGAAAGAAATGACTGAATTTGTGATCTGTTTTAGTCCCTAATATCAAATGTATTTGGAGGGGGGGGGGCATGTTTCATTGTTCCAATTATTTATCCAGTTGATATGAAATATGTCCATAAAGCTAAGCAGAGCTAATCAATTTCATTGGTCGATGTTTTGGGCAAGATAATATTGATTCTATCTGATAGAAAATAATATGTTTCATCTTTTTTTTTGAGATTTCGGCAGCGGACAGCAGTCTCAATGTTGGCTTTTCATTTTAATTTTGCTGTATGGGAATGCCACAGTATAAAAATTCTTGGAAGTGTACATGCCAAATGGCATTCCAAATGGCATTCCATTTATGACTTTATTTGTATGGCACGTAATATGTAGGGCACATAGTAAAGTCAGCTGTTTAAAATATGAGGTAGTAGTATTGTTTTATAATGTTAATGGATTTTCTTTTTTATGTATCACAGGAATTATGAATCTTCTGATCCAAGTTACCCAACTAAACATAATTGTCCTCTTGCATGTTGATATCATTACCATTGTTGATACATTATGAAATATTGTCACTAAAACATTACTTCAGATAGCAAAGGTGCTATATTATTATATGCAGGGTAAAGCCAATTCGTAAAATTTGGTTATCGGTAGAAGATTGTGACTGGGGGGGGGGGGGAGAGGGCTAATATGTTCATCATACATTAATGGGGTCTTCAAAACCAACCATTTAGATTTTTAGGCAAATGTCTGCCGTCTTGGATTTTCTGCATCAATTAAGGGACCAGTGAACACTACAGGATATGTATTCAAATGAAAAAATAATCCTAAAAACATTGATTTGCATGTGCATATTACACTTATAGTGTCTTAAACCAAATGTTTAGGTCAAAATTTGGTAAACTTTTGGAATTTTCTAAAGTAAACCTAAATAAATGCAAAAATACATTAACAACTATTCTTGCAATTTCTGCGGGGTAAAGTAGTAAATTATCTGGACAAGGTGTCTAGAGATCTGGATTTTCCCCACACATAACATAGTTTGTGATCTGGATATGTAAATGAGTCAAAGGGATACAATGACGATGTCAGCGCTACTGCACTTTCGTACCTCTAACAGTTCCTGTGGTCGTAGAAACTTAAAATTTTCAGGGGATGTTAAGGATGACTTCCAATGCCCACACACCACAAATTTTTATCCGAATCGATCAATAACTTTTTATTTTACTGACCTTTAAATATATTACGAGAGAGAACTTCATCCGCTTGTCACCATTTGCTTTGTGTACTATTTAGACTCGAATAACAAGATCCTAAGACGGACCCCGACACACTGCGCTAGCTGCCTAAGACTGCAGTTCATAAAGCTTAATAATAATTTTTCGTATATTTTAACTTTTGTGCTAAGCCACCAATTTCTATAAAATATTTTTGGGTGATGACCAGATGGATTGGCTGTAACGTGTGAATAGTGACATGACCTTGAAGCTAACCTCGAGTCCAAACTTTCCATCGATCTCGGGTCTTTTGAGTTAATGCTTGCCACGGCCTTATTTTTTGCCGTACTTACGACCGTGAACCCATAACCTTTTTTTAAGCGCATCGTCTTGGCTTGGACCACCGACGTTCAACTTTGCCCTATCGCACACTGTTTGGTCAGTAAATGGTCAAACGCAGAAGGCCCGTGTCTAATAGAAAGTCAATGGGCCTGGTCAATGTAATTGGTCGTGCTGACATTCACTACTCAAAGCCAACCAACCGTGACCTTGACGAGCAGTGTGCGACAGGCCAAAGTGAATCATTGGTGGTTCAAGCCAAGATGATGGGCTTTGTAAATAATTACGGGGTCAAGGTCAAAGGTCAAGGTCAAATGTCCCAAAACTTTGAATTCAGTTTTCTGTAACATGACCTTGACATACAACTTTGATCCAATCATCTGTTCTGAAGGACGTCGTCTCTGCTTTAACGTCGAACCTTAACTTTGATAATACGGCAAGAATTTTTTTTTTTTTAAACAATTTTTTTTCAGGTTGTCTGAATGGGATTGGGGAACAGGCTTAGCGTAAACGCAAAAACCCGGAGATCGGTGGAAGTTTAGACTCAAGGTCAAGGTCGTGGTTGGTTGGCTTTGACTAGTGAAGGTCACCAGTACCTTTCATATTTGCCCCGCCCATTGACTCCCTTTCGGACAGTCTGCGATAGGGCAAAGTTAAACATTGGTGGTACATGCCAAGATGATTGGCTTTAAAAAACCTTATGGGGTCAAAGTTGTAAGTTAAGGTCAAATGTCCGAAAAATGACTTTAAAAAGTTAAGTTCAGTTTTCTGAAACATGACCTTGACCTACGACCTTGACCCAGTTATCTTTCCTAAAGGACGTCGTCTCTAATTTCACATCGAACCGTAACTTTGATAATACGACAAAAAATAAGGCCACGGCAAGCATAAACACAAATGACCCGAAATCGATGGACTCAAGGTCAAAGTCAAGTTCACTGTTGGTTGGCTGTGACTAGGGAGGGTCATCATGACCTTTCACATTGACCACGCCCATTTACTTCCTTTCTGACACGGGCCCCTTTCGTTTCACCGTTTTCTGACCGAGCGGTGTGCGACAGGGCAGAGTTAAACGTCGGTGGTTCAAGCCGAAATGATGGACTTTAAAAAAAGGTTGCGGGGTCAAAGTTGTAAGTCAAAGTCAAATGTCGGAAAACTGACTTTGAAAAGTTTGAGTTCCGTTTTCTGTAACATGACCTTGACTTACAGCCTTGACCAGTTATCTTTTCTGAAGGACGTCGCCTCTGCTTTCACGTTGAACCTTAACTTTGATTATACGACATCAAATAAGGCCACGGCAAGCATAAACGAAAATGACCTGAGATCGATGGACTCAAGGTCAAAGTCAAGTTCACTGTTGGTTGGCTGTGACTAGGCAGGGTCATCATGACCTTTCACATTGACCTTTCACATTGACCACGCCCATTTACTTCCTTTCTGACACTGGCCCCTTGCGTTTCACCGTTTTCTGACCGAGCAGTGTGCGACAGGGCAGAGTTAAACGTCGGTGGTTCAAGCCGAAATGATGGACTTTAAAAAAAGGTTGCGGGGTCAAAGATGTAAGTCAAAGTCAAATGTCGGAAAACTGACTTTGAAAAGTTTGAGTTCCGTTTTCTGTAACATGACCTTGACTTACAGCCTTGACCCAGTTATCTTTTCTGAAGGACGTCGTCTCTGCTTTCACGTTGAACCTTAACTTTGATTATACGACAAGAAATAAGGCCACGGCAAGCATAAACGAAAATGACCTGAGATCGATGGGAAGTTTGGACTCAAGGTCAAAGTCAAGGTCACGTCACTATTCACACGTAACGGCCAATCCATCTGGTCAAAACCAAATAATATTTTATAGAAATTGGTGGCTTAGCGCAGAATTTAAAATATACGAAAAATTATTAATAAATGTTATGAACTGCGCAGTCTTAGGCAGCTAGCGCAGTGTGTCGGGGTGCGATTAAGTGCCTTGTTATGCGAGTCTAAATAGTTCACAAAGCAAATGGCAACAGGCGGATAAAGTTCTCTCTCGTAATAAATTAAAAGGTTGGTAAAATACAAATTTATTAATCGATTCGGCTGAAATTTGGTGTGTGGGCATTGGAAGTAAGTTTGTACAACCACGGGAACTGGTAGAGGTACGAAAATGCAGTAGCGCCGACAATGTCTGTAGAAAAATGGTTTCCTTCCACTGCTAAAGACCCCTACTTGCAAGCGAATTATTGAAAAACAATTAAACCATATGTTAGTCCTAAAATGACCTGTTGTGTTGAGTGGACGTTAAACCCCATTCTCTCTCTATCTCTCTGTAGAAAAATAATACTTTTTTCTAAAGTACATTATTTGACAATGGATTAAGCTAAGGTATTTATTTATTGAATAGATGATGGGGATTGATTATGGTCAATTATTTGGTAATATGGAAGAAATAGCTGATGTATCACAGCGTTTTTTAAATAGTCTAGAAACAGCAGTATTAGGAAAGCGTTTTGATGAACAAATTGTTGGTAATTATTCACATAGATTAATAAAAAACAAATCACAGAACTTAAAATTCAAATTATTTGCTTCAGTTTCAGAAATTGTAAACTAATTTGAAATTATTGTTTTGAACATTGTTTATTTGTGAAGGTTGTAAAAGAATATTAAAATAATATGTTACCTTATTTTGTTGTAGGAACAAGTTTTTTAAAATATGCTGAAGATATGAAGAATACATATGCACCATATTGTAGAAATCATGATGAAGTTGTTACCATATTAGAAAAGGTGAAATATGTATCTATATATATAAAAAGATGTATTACAAGATACTTTGAATTGAAAGTGAGCTACAAAATGGATAATCCATTCACCTGATTATTCTTAAATACTATTGTTTGTTTTGTCCGCAAGTTTGTCTAATGTCTTTTCTTTGTGTGTTGTGTGATTCTCCAGCAATTATCATTAAGTATTGAGTAAATGTAATGAAGATTAAAAATTTAACTTCTTTTCAACAGAATTCTTTAGACATTTAGGGACTAACATACTGTTGGAGGGGTATTAGGTAAGATTAGATAAAGAAATGACAGGTCTCACTATAATAGTTAAAAGATGGATAATGAAAAGCGAATATTTAGAAAATTTCAGTCAAATTACCTCAATCAAATGTTTCTAGATTGTCATTGCTACAGTTGTTACGATGGTATATAAAATCTTGATTGTCCATTTTTACGGAAAATCAGCAATCGTAAAACTTATTTGAATCTACTCAATAGCAGAGCCATCAATGGCACCGAGAGTTGATGATGGTCTTGGCAAGTTAATGAATGTCTAATTACTAATTTATGTAACATTCAAGACCTAAAGAAAAACCTGCAATAGGCAGATTTAGCTTTTGCACAATGCATGTTTAATTTTAGTTTCATGGTCACAAGTGCAATGGTAGTATCATCGGGGGTTTAAGGACCTGCTTCTAGTCAAATCTACAACGATGGGCTGTATGTTCAATCAAGTGGGGATGTACGATTGAACAGACAATACGTCAACAACTCACTTTATCTTTGTATAATCTTATATTCTGTAACAATACTTAACAATAATAATATATATATATATATACAATAATGATCCACATGCTAGGTAATCTAATAAGGAACAGCATCTAAGAAATAACTTATCAGAGACCTGCCCTACAGTATGTCCTGACCTGCCTGTGGTCAACTACTTTACAATCTACAATGCTCCTCTAATATACTAGAGCTTTATCACCGAATAGTGATACTAATTTTTAGTTCTATTTCAAATTTTATTTTAAAAATTCATAATATATTTATCAACCTTTTATTCATGTATAGAGACAATATAGCCTATCATTCTGTCTTTATTTATAATGTTAATGTTTTGATTTAAACTTATTTAAAGTCTATAAATTAAGTAATTGCCTAAAAGCTTGATTAGTCCTGAATGTGTTATAATCTTTGATGAGCAACGAGTTATACAAATAACAAAAGTCATATCATTGACAATCAAGTCAAAGCTTTTACCTTTGTTTAGGACTTAAAGCTTTCAAATGTCAAAGCTTTAATTACCTTTGGTTATAACTAAAAGCTTTTTAACATTCTATTTATTATGAAACTTAAACCAATGAAATTTATTTATATATATCAATTTAACCTTTTTACTTATCTATCATCTGATTTGTTGAAATAATATCTTGTCTGTATGCAAATTAGTTGCTTTAAATACCCCTACAGACAGAACATGACGACATTCAGATACAAAAATATGGAGATAGGAGATAGGGTTAGGAGTTAGGACGTTTAGTACCCATTTAATATGATTTTGTAAATAATTTATTTTAAAAACTGTATATAAAGAAATATTGAAATGAATTTAGAATTGGACTTCTAATGTACAGAGACTGCCTTCACAAGAAAACTTCTTCAGTAATGAGCTATACACCCCCAATCCTAGCTCATCTACAACTTATCCCTATGTGTCACCTGGGAGCATATTCTAACGAGTAATAGCCCCGAAACACATTGGTGATAGGTTACTTATTAACAATAAACAATAAAGAATAATTATATACATTAAAGACTAAATATTTTATGGTTGTTAATGGTCGTGTTTGAGTGACATCCATTCATTCATTTGCTTAGGTGACTATATGGGCCTTGATTAGGTTCTGTTTATACATAGATTATCTCATTACTACTATTGTCTATATATTATCTCATTACTACTATTGTCTATAATCTCTGTCATAGCTGACCATTGATAATTTACTATAGATGATCCATCGTGTGAGTCAAGTTGTGGTTTAAGTCTATCCTTTTATTGGGTATGAATGAATGGACGTATTTATTACTACCTGGTCATAGTAGGGAGGTGAGTTTTGCCAAAAGAGTGGGAATTCAACCAACCCTTCGTCGAATTCAAACTGTCAAGGGTTATTTTACATCCAGACAAATGTGCGGACCTTGGTTTACAATCCCATGCGGTCGATTAGGCAACACTTCACTTGTTCACCCATCAGGAAACTACCCCTAATAAAAAACAACCAGGCTTGAAAAAAAAGAGGTTTTTCTGGCCCCAAGGCCTGTTCCCCAATCCTATTCAGACTACAGCTCTCCCCGTACCTTCTTTTGCACTTACTATTTGAGTATTTCGATGTTCTGTTGACATAATGGCCTTAGACATAGTTGATATGAATACAAACAAAATAATCGACAGGTTGAGAAATACAGACCAAAGAATTTTTTGTTATCCTTTTCAGTATAATGCAGTACCAGTAATAAAAGAATATTTTCAGAGAATAATTACAAAAATGAAAGAGAAGTGTAATGTATTTGATCTAGATGCTTTACTTATTAAACCTGTACAAAGAATACTCAAATACCCTTTACTACTTGGTGAGCTATTGAGGGTATGTAGAAACGAGTTTAAATAATAGATATCGATTGACAACCCTAACCCTAATAATAGATATCGATGTACTAATGAACCCGCGGACAAGTGAGCATTCCCCTATATGCCTGTGTGGTACCACATTCCACAATCTTTTCGATACAATGTTTTGTGTCTGTGGTATTTTTTACCACAATAGTTCTGCAAGAAATTTGACTTAGATGAGAAAATCATTTTTTTTCGAAAAATTTCTTCTCAGACCTCCAAAAGAGTTTAACAAGATATTACACTTAGAAATATTTTATTTTCAGCCCCCCTATATGCCTGTGTGGTAGCACATTCCACAAACGATTCGACGTAGAATAATTCTGATACACTGTTTTGGGTCTGTGGTATTTTTTACCACACTATTTCCTCAAGCAGTGGTTAAGGGCGCAAAGGCAGTGCTTCAAATAGGGGTAGGGGGTCTCCCCCAGAAAATGTTTGAAAAACAGGCTGACGTAAATGCAGCCTGGCAGTATTTCAGGCACTGATCGTTGAGATAAAGTGTCAAACGAGCGGACTTGCGAACCACGACGAAATCCACTCACAAGTGCCAAGGTAGGGAGTCCTTGTGGGGGATATTGGGACCTCTCAAAGAAATTTTTGAAAAATAGAATAATAATAATAATAATGTACATTTATATATCGCTTAATCCATCCATGAGCATGCTCTAAGCGCTGTAAGTTAATAGCTCCTGTGGATAATACACCGTGAACATATGTGTCTTAAGTCTAGATCGAAATTGAGCAACTGTTTCTGAACACTTTATATTGTCAGGTAAGTCATTCCATAATCGTGGACCATATACACTGAAGGCCTTATCAGCAAAAGATTTTAATTTAGTTGAAGGTACAACAAGTGTTGAGTTATTCTGTGAACGGAGTGGTCGTTTTGGTACATAAGGCTGCATATATCTGTGATATATGATGGAGCTGAATCATGCTGAGACTTGTAGACCAGTGTTAGGATTTTAAATTTTATACGAGCCTCTATTGGTAACCAGTGAAGCGATTTAAGGACAGATGTTATATGTTGACGTTTTGCTGTTCTTGTGATGATTCTGGCACAGTTGTTCTGAATTATTTGAAGTCGCTTTAATAAATGTTGAGATATTCCAGCCAGAGCACTATTACAATAGTCACATCTTGAGAAAATTAGAGAACGCACCAAAAGATGACAAGCAGCTGTAGTCAATAGATGACGAATGTTTCCTATACTACGGAGATGAAAATTACAAACACGGCACAGCTGATTAACCTGTTCTTCCAGATCAAAAATAACACCTAGATTTTTAACCCTTGTTGCGAATTCAATACTAGAGTCGCCAATTACTAGACATGAATCGGGAGTTGATGCAAGACGCTGTGGTGTTCCAACAAGTATTGCTTCTGTTTTTTTCGTCGTTTAAACTTTAATTTATTATTATTCATCCAGGATTTAACAGCTTTGGAGCAGCGAGTTGTATTTTCAAAGGAATCATGAGCATTGTCTTGTTTAAACTTACTGATTAACTGTGTATCATCAGCGTATGAGAAATGATTTATATCAAACTGGTCTATAACATTCCCCAAACATCGTGTGTACAGAATAAACAGTACTGGTCCAAGAACTGGTCCAAGAACAGATCCTTGAGGCACTCCGCAATAAAGGTTTACAAACTCGGAATGAGATTTGTTTATAATGATCTTCTGTCTTCTGTCAGTAAGATATGATTTAATCCATTGTAAGGCAGTACCAGTTATGTGGAAAGTTTGATAAAGTCTTCTTAAAAGAATTTCGTGATCGACAGTATCGAATGCGGCAGACAAATCTAACAGGGTCAAAGACACAAGTTTACCATTATCTACGGAGCGCAGCAGATCATTTAGCACACAAAGGATAGTTGTCTCAGTGCTATGATGTGGTCTGTAAGCAGACTGAAATTGGTCGAAAAGATTTCGAGAAACTACGAAGGACTGTAGTCGATTGTTTATTGCCTTTTCAACGGTTTTGGAGAGGAATGACAAATTTGAGACGGGTCTGTAATTCTTAAGCATATTCCGGTCAAACGAAGTTTTCTTAATAAGGGGTCTTACAACTGCATCTTTATATATTAAAGGAAATACTCCTGTACTAAGACTTGTGTTCACAATCTGAGTAATGACTGGAAGAAGCAGATCAAGATATTCAACAAGGATATTTGTTGGAAGAGGATCGAGAAGACGAGTTGTCTTCTTGGATGATATGATAAGTTTTTCAATTTCATCGTTGGAGAATAACTCAAAATCTGTTAGATAATCTACACATGTGGCTGAAAAAACTGTAGTGCCTTCAGCTTCTTCATTTTCAATAGAGTGATCTAATTGGTCACTGTCGGAAATGCTGTCTGGGAGTATTCAGGCACCGATTGTAGAGATATATAGAGCTGATCAGATACCGTCTGTCGCCTGATCACTAGTCTATCCGACCCCAGAGAGGAAAGTGAACGGACTTGCGAACCTCAACAAAGCACCCGAAAATTTGAAAAGTAGACTGCCCGAAATGCAGTATCTGGCAGTATTTCAGGCACTGATCGTCGAGATAAAACAAGCTTACCAGATACCGCCTGTCGCCAAATCACTAGTTTATCCGACCAGAGAGGAAACTGGCAAACCGACGGAGTGAGTGAATTAAATTGAATGAATATTTTCGCCACAATATTTTATTAAATAAACTGCCGGAAATGCAGTCTGGCAGTATTTCAGATACTGGTCTTCGAGATAAATAGAGCTGACCAGATACTGTTCGTCGCCAAATCACCAGCATATCCGAAAAAAGAGGGAGGTGTCAAACGAACGGATTGAGTGTATCAAATGAATGCATATTCACGACGCGTTGAACCTATACCCAAAAAACTTTGAGGATCGTAAAAAAGCACTTTTTAAGTGATTAACATGTTATTGTTTAAAGTTTGTGATACGTTTCGGTAATCATACCTTCTACTGTGATTAAATCTCACATCCCTACTCTGTCAGAGAGTGATTTCTTACAAGCCAATCCTGCTGTAAACCTACTATAAATTATTTAAAAATTATTGGGGGGGGGGCAAACAGGGGGCATACCAGATACCCCCCCCCCCTAGGCGCCGCCCCTGTCCTCAAGATATTGGATTTAGGGAAAAAAATCAATTTCTTACAAAATTTCTTCTCAGACACCCCTGTATGCCTGTAACTTACAACCCACAATTGGAAAATGTACATTAGGATAACGTTTTCATGTGTTATATATACAATAATTAATAGAATACAGTATCGTGAAAAACATTGTTTTATCCAACGTCAGTAAAAATACTGACTTCTTCAGGATGATGAATTAAATACAAGATAGGTTGACAGGCAACGAAACATACGCCCTCAACAGCTATGCGTCTGGGCAATCAACACTGGTTGTCGCATATTTTTTCTTTTGTCAGTAAGGAGAACGTTTACAACACATGAAAATCTTATTGCGAGTATGTAGCCCATTAAGTAACTATCAGAAATGATTAGAATTGTTTCGATTGTTTGTCTCATGGCCTTCGTCCACAAAAATGTCCAAAGTGATCAAGGGCCATAACCCTGGCAGTAATTATCAGAAATTGGTGAAAATGTCTAGGATCCTTCGTATAATATATGACCTTAAACACTGTTTATGAATTTAAAGTCAATTGGGTATTGACTTTAGCCTCTAGGGCGTCTACGAGATATCTCAAAGTGATCAAGGGCCATAAGTCTGGCAGTAATTATTGGAAATCGCTGAAAATCAGAAAATCAAAAAGATTCTTCATCTCATGACCTTAAACAGTGTGTATACATTAAAAGTCAATCATATATTAACTTTAGCCTTAAGAGTGCCCACAAGATTTTTCAAAGTGTTCAAGGGCCATAACTCTGCAGTAGTCATCAAATATCGCTGAAAATCAATAGGATTCTGCAAATCAGTAGAATTCTGCAAATTAATAGGATTCTGAAAATCAATAGGTTTTGCAATTCAATAGGATTCTGCAAATCAGTAGGATTCTGAAATCAAATAGGATTCTGAAAATCATTAGTATTCTGAAAATCAATAGGATTCTTTGTCTCATGACGTTAAACACTGTGTATAAAATTTAAATCGAATATTTACTTTAGCTTCTAGAGCATCTACGAGATATTTCAAAGTGATCAAGGGCCATAACTCTGGGAGTAATTATCGGAAATCGCTGAAAATTAATAGGATTCTTCGTCTCATGACCTTTAACACTGTGTATAAATTTATACACAGTCAATTGAAAATTAACTTTAGCCTCTAGAGCGTTCACAAGATTTTTCTAAGTGATCTAGAGACATAACTCTGGCAGTAATTATCGCATCTTGCTGAAAAACTATAGGCTTCTTCGTCTCATGGCAAAAACATCTTCGAAGACCATTAAACTGAAATTGTGTAGCCCGAATGGGTTTTTATCCACAGAACAAGATAAATGTCACGATGACACGTCTCGGTGTTTGTGATAAAAATAGATGGTCTTTATCCAAACTACGACTTCTGGTAGGGATGGTAAAAATGTTCACATCAACGCGTCGAATAGAGTAAATGGCATTGCGTTTCATCAGTGCACTTTCGTGGGCGATAGTGACAGAGGGATTCAATTTTAGCCTTCGAATAAATAGAGATGCTTTTTCGATAACCACTTTGAAATTGTTATTGGCAGCCATGAGACAAAAGGTACCTTTAGTACGAACCATATGAATTCGCATGTCAACGCCATTTAAAGGGACAATAACACTCTTGCTGGCTTGACAGGTCCAGAAAATAAAAATTAGCCTTATTCTAACTACTAGATGTTCAAGTGTCCTACCTGTTGTGTAAATTATCCATTACATCCTATTTTACTTGTCCAGAGGGTTCGGAAATATGTTTAAATCCAAGTTGAATTTGAAAGTGCTTACGTAAGGCTTTTCAAACCATGTTACGGCATGTAGCTGAATTTGTCTAATTTTTAAAATTAGGTGTGTTAAGATGAAATTTGTATCATTTTTTAATTAAAATATTGTAAAATAGTACAAATTGTTGACCAGAATAAAAATTGGAACATATTATTCAGTTACAACAAGAGTGGTATTTGGGCTCTAATAGGTATTTATTTTGACTAAACATGTCCAGGTGCAGTTTTCCCATCATATCTTAGGCTGGTAGGAGAACTTCAGATTTTGGTGAGCTGGAGAAAAAAATCCGAAACAAATGATTATTGCTTTTTATGAAAGGTCTATATGAGTACAACTTCAGGAAAAAAAATCCTCTCAAATCCGCCTTGGGCAAAAAAAGTTACAGACGTCTTGGTGTCCGTGTCCATTCGACTTATAAAATCCACAATGCTGATAATAAATTCCATAATGTTACATATTACTGAAAAGCATGTTCATTGATCTTTTCAAATATGTAAATAATTTTCTGGCACATTCATATTTACTTAGCTTACAGAACGATCAATGTTAGGTGGTCATAAACTCTGTTACCGTGATTACGGGGGAGGGGGGTTTCAAGGTAAAAATACGTGTCATAATAACAAATTCCAGATATAATGATACATATCACTGAAAAACACGTTTATTGCTCTTTTTAAATATGTAAATTATTGTCTGACATATACATATTTACTTAGCTTACACAACGATCAATGCTGGGTGTTCATAAACTCTATTATCGTGATTACGGGGGGGGGGGGGTATTCAAGGTAAAAAATATGTGTCTTAATAACGAATTCCATATACAATGTTACATATAACTGAGAAGCACGTTCATTGATCTTTTCAAATATGTAAATAATTTTCAGGCAAATTCATATTTTCTTACCTTACAGAACGATCGAAGTTGGAGGTACTAAACTCTATTACCGTGATTATGGGGTAGGGTATTCAAGGTAAAAATGTGTGTCTTTATAACAAATTCCCGATATTATGTTACATATCACTAAAAATCACGTTAATTGCTCTTTACAAATATGTAAATAATTTTCAGGCACATTCATATTTACTTAGCTTACAGAACGATCAAAGATAGGTGGTCATAAAACTCTATTACTGTGATTACAGGGGAGGGGGTATTCGAGGTAAAAATATGTGTCTTAATAACAAATTCCAGATATAATGTTACATATCACTTAAAAGCATGTTCATTGCTCTTTTCAAATATGTAAATAATTGTCTGGCACATTCATATTTACTTAGCTAACAGAACAATGTTTGGGTGGTCATTAACTCTATTAATATGATTATGGAGTGGGTAGGTGTATGCAATGTCAAAATACGTGTCTTAATAACAAATTCCAGATATAATGTTACATATTCACTGAAAATCACGTTCGTTGTTGTTTTATACGCCCACATTTTCATGTGGACGTATTATGTCGTCGCCGATGTCCGTCCGTCCGTCCGTCCACAATTGTTTGTGGACCCTCTACAGGTCACAATTCTTGTCCGATTTTGACGAAACTTAAAATATAGCTTTATCTTCAAAAGATCTCGGCTGCTTTCGATATTGGCATGTATCGGATCGAAACTTCATGGATCATGGCCCCTGATTGTACGAAAAATCACGTTTTTAGCTTGTGGACCCTATAGAGGACACAATTTTAAGCCGATTTTAATGAAACTTGACGTGCATGTTTATAACCCGAAGATCTTGGTTCCTTTCGATATTTGCGCCTATCGGAACGTAATTTCCTGAATTATGGCCCCTGATTGTCCGAAAAATCACCTATTTTAGCTTGTGGTCCCTCTGGAGGTGACAATTATTATCTGATTTGAAAACCCGTTCGATTATATCACTGTTACACACTAATAGTTAGTGCAGGGGGACTGCGCCACATATGATTTACATAAAGGATAAATATAACGACAATACATCATACTCCGAAACAGCAAACGAAACAAACAATAAAACAACAATTCAAAAAAGAGTAAATGGATCCGGGGGCTAGCCGTAAGCGTCCACTGCGCTGTACAGTCCCGGGTCTGAAGCAACTCAGACTTCACTCAAGATTGAACATATTGACTCGTACAAGAAAACGCACAAACAGCCCAACACAATGAAGCAAAGAAAATGTAGACCGCCTCGGGAGGCAGTCGTCTGCTAACTGAATGGTGTGACGTAAATACGTCGTAATGTTATCAATGACGTCAATAGAATTTCTTAACAAAAAGGGCGATAATCAAGATTCAACAATGCCAAAAGCCATGAGTCCAAACAACCAATCAGAATTTCTAAGTTGTATAATTGCACAAAACATAATACTAAATACCCTATACAAGGTTGAGTTCAAATTTCTGGAAAATCGGACCAAAATTGCCATACAAAATGACCGCCGTTCGTACTCGAATACTGTTTAAAAATGGTATATCAAGGTTGTGGACCCTGTAGAGGTCACAATTTTAATTCGATTTTGATGAAACTTAAAATGCATAGTTATAACCCAAAGATCTTGGTTCCTTTCGATATTTGGGAATATTGAATCGTAACTTCCTGAATTATGGCCCCTGATTATACGCAAAATCGCCTTTGTTTAGTTTGTGGTCCCTCTGGAGGTCACAATTATTATCCGATTTGAAAAACCGTTTGATTATATCACCGTTACACCCTAAGGAAGGTTGAGTTCGAATTTCAGGAAAATCGGACCAAAATTGTCATACAAAATAACCGCCGTTTGTTCGCGAATCCTGTTAAAAAATGGTATATCAAGGTTGTGGACCCTGTAGAGGTCACAATTTGAATTCGGGTTTGATGAAACTTGAAATGCATGGTTATAACTCAAAGATCTTGGTTCCTTTCGATATTTGCGCATATCGGATCGTAACTTCCGGAATTATGACCCCTGATTGTCCGAAAAATCCCCTATGGTCCCTCTGGAGGCCACGATTATTAACCGATTTAAAAAAACGTTTGACTCTATCACCGATACACCCTACGGAAGGTTGAGTTCGAATTATAGAAAATCGAATCATAATTGCCAGACCAAATAGCCGCCGTTTGTATGCGAAAAGGGTAAAAATATGGTATATCAAAGTTGTGGACCCTGTAGAGGTCACAATTTTAATTTTGATTTTGATGAAACTTTAATTGCATGTTCATAACCTAAGATCTTGATTCTTTTTTCGATATTTGTGCATATCAAATTGTAATGAATTATGGCCTTTGATTGTAGGAAAAATCACTTTCAGTTTTGCTTGTTCTCTATCCATCTCTCGAAAATGTGGGCGTATCCTGCCTGGCAGTGCCAGCTTACTATCTTTTAAATATGTAAATAATTTTCATGCACATTCATATTTACTTAACTTACAGAACGATCAAATTTGGATGGTCATAAACTCTATCACCGTGATTACGGGGGAGGGGGGTATTCAAGAAAAAAATACGTGTCTTAATAACAAATTCCAGATACAATGTTAGTGTTACATATCACTGAAAAGCACGCTCATTGTTCTTTTCAAATATGTAAATAATTTTCTGGCACATACATATGTACTTCGCTTACAGAACGATTTCATATTTACTCCGCTTACAGAACGATCAAAGTTGGGTGTTTATAAACTCTATTACCGTGATTACGGGGGGGGGGGGATATTCAAGGTCAAAATACGTGTCTCAATAACAAATTCCAGATATCATGTTACAGAACGATCGAAGTTGGGAGGTATTAAACTCTATTACTAAGATTATGTAGGGGTAGGGGTATTCAATGTCAAAATACGTTTTTATTATGTGAATTCTGGGATATTCTCATTTTGTGTAAACATAGACGATGTAAAAGCAAAACAAAGTCATTGACTTCGATTATGCTTGGGAAGAAAAACTTTAGAAAAAAACCTCGACAGAAAAACCTTGGCCTGTCGATCATAACCCCAATCTTGTAATTACACATAATGCAATCTCAAACAATTGTTTTCGAAATGTAACCAAAATCCTGCTACTCAGCACCACAAAGTCAACAAAAACTGAGCCATCACCCATCCGCGTCAGCACACAATTAAATGACGGTTCATCGAGTATGTTGGATATAAATAGTTGCGCTAATAATATTTTTAAAAATAAAAATCAAGGTGTTGAGTGTGTTTATGGTTACTTGCAATTTGATAACACATTTAGAGTGCGTAAAGTTGGTGATAATTTAAATAATGTGTTTTTACAAGGATAATTCATTTTGATGTCGGAAACCAAAACTAAATCGTCCATAAAAAAATTGCCCAAGGTAGATTGCGGTGGATTTTTCTCTGTTGGTACTAGATACATACCTCCTTACAAAAAAGCAAAAATCATTTGTTTCGGATTTTTTTCCACAGGTCGGAGTCTCTCCTACCAGCCTAGTCTTCTGATTTTCTCTCTTTAAAATGTTTGGTTCTGTTCTTGAACCCCGTATTCGTGCCGTCGTTAGACACATCGTTGCTATCGAATTGTACTGATGTGTCCAGGTGCCACTAACAAGATAACAGGTGAGATTTTTGGGCATCCGATCCATAACTCAAAAGATTCTCTAGATAGCAACAGTATGGGTTGATTGGTGCTGGTTATGAGATCCACCTCCCGTTTAATGACACGTCGATTTGACTAAACAGTTTGTAAGAAATTATGTACAGGCCCCACATTATCGTCGGCAGCTATATTGGTATTGTTGTTATATACGATCTTAGCACGGACAGTGAAAAAACTCTGGACCAAATCCAGATACTCGCCTCCTGAACCCGACAAATAAAATTCAAGAGGCTACTCGCTTTCCACATTAGAAATTGGATGATATTCATGCCGGGATTTCAGCTGAAGATGTCTGGCTTCTTACCACTGGTGTTTTGTAGTCGCTTGACTGACCCTCTCGGAGTAGACGCCTTTATATGTTCATCAATTGACCGAAGAGCTTTAACACTAGGATCTCGACTCGCTCGTAATATGTTGTGTCTTTAAATTTTTCCCCTGAAGAACGTCGCCAAAAATCTGTGTACCCGTCGTTAAGGCTCTTTTACCCACAGCTTTGGCCACTGACTTTAAGAGTGGTGTTCCTGCAAAGACTGGAAATCCGTCCCCCGTTTGACTTAGATAAACGACGTATCTTGGCTTCGTCACATCGATATGGATGTAAACAAGTCATTCTTCTCGTTTAAATTACACTTTGACTAAAACGTGACCAAATTGAAATTGCACCAACTGTTCTAATTCAGTGTACAATCCTAGCTCTATGACTTCTCAAATTATTTGTAAATTCATTTTCTTTCATAAAGCCAAATATCTTTGCTAAATTCGTGGATAAATGAACTTTTCGACCCTCTTTATCTAACAGTAATAAAAGACCATCCTGATCTTTCAGGATGGTTAATGAGGTCCCAACTTCCAACTTCGTTTTATTGAAGTAATTGGTGACATCTTTCCCAGTATCATTTTGATATTTGCGCCTATTGGAACATAATTTCCTGAATTATGGCCTCCGATTGTCCAAAAATTCACCTAGTTTAGCTTGTGGTCCCTCTGCATGTCACAATTGTTATCCGATTTGAAAAACCGTTTGATTATATCACTGTTACACCCTAAGGAAGGTTGGGATCGAATTTCGGAAAAATCAGACCAAAATTACCATACAAAATGTCCGCCGTTTGTACGCAAATGCTGTTAAAGCATGGTATATAAAGGTTTGGACCCTGTAGAGGTCCCAATTTAAATTTGATTTGATGAAACTTGAAATGCGTGGTTATTACCAAAAGATCTTGGTTCCTTTCGATATTTGTGCATATCAGATCGTAACTTCCTGAATTATGGCCCCTGATTATACGCAAAATCGCCTTTGTTTAGCTTGTGGTCCCTCTGGAGGTCAAAATTATTAACCGATTTAATAAATTGTTTGATTATATCACCGTTACACCCTAAGGAAGGTTGAGTTCATATTTCGGGGCAATCGGTCAAAAATTGCCATACAAAATGGCCGCTGTTTGTACGTGAATACTATTAAAAAATGGTATATCATGGTTGTGGACCCTGAAGAGGTCACAATTTTAATTCGATATTGATGAAACTTGAAATGCATGGTTATAACCCAAAGATCTTGGTTCCTTTCGTTATTTGCACATATCGTTGGGTAACTGACGAACTGACGAATCTAAAATATATAAGTATTGAGAATTTGGCGTTTGAATTTTGCGCTCTGTTGTTATCTCTATGTACATCAAATAATAATGTTTATGTAAATGACGTACAGTTTCCTGATGTATATGTATGAAATATTATATGATAAATAAATGTTAGTATTTAATGGCTACAAAGATAACAACAGGGCGCTAATTTTAAACTCATAATTCTCAATACTTAAATATTTCAGATTCGTCGGTTCGTCAGTAACCCAACGATATCAGATCGTAACTTCCTGAATTATGGCCCCTGATTTATACGCAAAATCGCCTTTGTTAAGCTTGTGGTCCCTCTTGAGGTCACGAATATTATCCAATTTAAAAAATCGTTTGATTATATCACCGTTACATCCTAAGAAAGGTTGAGTTCAAATATTGGAAAAATCGGTCCAAAATTGCCATACAAAATGGCCGCTGTTTGTACGCGAATACTGTTAAAAAATGGTATATCATGGTTGTGGACCTTGTAGAGGTCACAATTTTAATTCGATTTTGATGAAACTTGAAATGCATGGTTATAACCCAAAGATCTTGATTCCTTTCGTTATTTGCACATATCAGATCGCAACTTCCTGCATTATGGCTCCTGATTGTCCGAAAAATCACCTATGATCCCTCTGGAGGTCAAAATTATTATCCGATTTAAAAAAAATGTTTGAATCTATCACCGTTATATGCTACCGAAGGTTGAGTTCGAATTTCTAGAAAATCGGATCATAATTGCCAGATAAAATGGCCACCGTTTGTATGCGAATAGTGTCAAAATATGGTATATCAAAGTTGTGGACCCTGTAGAGGTCACAATTTTAATTCGATTTTGATGAAACTTGAAATGCATGTTTATTACCTAAAGATCTTGATTCTTTTCAATATTTGCGCATATCAAATTGTAACTTAATGAATTATGGCCTTTGATTGTAGGAAAAATCACTTTCGGTATTGCTTGTTCTCTATCCATCTCTCGAAAATGTGGGCATATCCTGCCAGCTTACTACCTTTTTTGTAAAGAATGTCTAAAACTCTATCTTGGTTGGTTAATGAAACATCAACAGGTGCCATTTGTATACTGCGATGTTTTGATTTGTTGTAACCATTGACTAACTTTTGTAAAACCCCTGTGTAGTTGTACAAATTGTTTTTCGTAAAATAACGAAACATACGACCCTTTGAGTACATTGAAAACGTTCAACAATGGAAGCCTTCACATCCGCACTTTGACTGACATAAAATCCAATCCCCTTTTTCTTGAGCATCAATTGAAATGATTTGTTCAAAAACGCTGACCCTTTGTCCGTCTGTAGGGCAATAGGCTTTCTCTTTGAGCTTTCCAAAATGTGTATAAAGGCTTGGACGAGACTTTGGGCGTTTTTAATTTTCATGGGGTAAACCCAGGTATATCTACTTAAATGACACATAATATAAATGTATGACCGTGATTGTGTTTTTCAAGGTTGATAGATCACTCAGGTCAGTTTGCCAGATGTGGTCGATATCATGTACGATGACTCTGTCTCGTTTGTACCTTCTCCTGGGTGTTACTTAGTGTAAGTAGGTTGCTCCGCTAACAATTCTCGGATGTCTTCGAGCGAATTCGCGTGTTTGTTCTGTCTAAGATATCTATGAATATTGTACAGACCGCCGTACCCCGCATGATGCTCTGACTGGGTCATAGTACATCTTTGTCAGAACTTCTTTTACGCCCTTTCTCATTTGTTGTGGTATGGTAACCAGTCAGGTGACACTTGTCTACACGTGTTTTTCATCGTGTAGGTGTGGATTCAAGATCCCCAACCCCATTTGACGTATTGATTATAATATGTGCAGGGGAAATTGCACGGTTCATCTATCCCCTTCTTGACATAAACTCAACCAACTGTGTTCCCTTGGGCGTACTCTTGGGTGGTGGATTAGTCATGTAATGGTATCTGTCCGCGTTGCCTTCCAAGTCTTGAGGTAAATTATAGCTGGATAATACCTTACCTAGTTCTAATTAATAGCAAGTGCACGAGGACCGCACTACGTGCAAATAAAAAATCTATAAGTTAAACCGGCGGACAAGACAGAAAACAGACATTGCAAAAAAAAAACAATTTTATAAAAACAACTGAGTGAGAGTGATGACACTTAATTGGTGTATGATTTCATCACTTCGTTAACTTGATTAACTTCGATAACGAGTCCGTTCTGCTCAGGATAAGCAGAGCGATAAGCAATTTGATTGGTCGAGACTTTTGATAACAATAACTTGCTTGAGGGATAAGCAATCTGATTTGTCGATGCTTTGGTTATAATTAAGTGAGAGTAATGCAACTCTGACAAGGACAAGATAACGTTGATTCTAAAATGCCATTAAGTTTTTCTTTTGGTATTTCAGATTTCTTGCTTTTCAAATACAAAATATGTTTTCAATCTAAGCCACCAAGCAACACCTCTCTGTAAGCGATTCCACTTTAAATAATGTTTGAACTACTGACTGACACATTTTTATAAGCCCACATTATCATATGGTTAAAAACCAAAAAACGGGTATCACAAAACCATCATTTTTAGCATCTAACCTTGTACTTTAATTGTATGATTTGTAGAGTTGTATTCTCTGAGGAAGTAAGTTTTTGCACTTACAAAACGTTATAAAAGATGTTATAAAAGATGGTTTTGTGATACCCATGACTTTGTTTTTAACCACTCCTACTACTGGTGTCATTGTATCATGCTGACACAGTTTATAAAAAATGATGAAAACTTCTAAGAAACACCTTTTGAGCTTGGATTATCATGGGACACTGTTTGAATAATTCATATTCCTCACCCCGGGTGTATTTAATGAGAAGTTTCTAATTTATGTGCATCATCAATAGTATAGTTTTCAACGACGCACAGGCTGTGGTAATACTGTGACATTCAGAATATTTTGAGGTTTGCAAGTAATTTTAGGATCCGTTTGCATGGCAACCATTTTATCCACCTCACGTGCTGCCTATAGTTTGGCTGCGACGATTATCTCCTCTAGCCGTTGAGTGAGTTTGGTGGTTTTTCTTTGTAGAATTTGATTTTGTCCCCCGCCTTTCGAAGAAAGCAGGGGACTATTAAAATGGGTTCCCCGTCTGTCTGTCTCTCTGTCTCTCTGTCTCTCTGTCCTGTCCATCACAATTTTTAGGACACACTAACTATCTTTCTAATTGAGCTAGAATGTTCAAACTAGGTGTTTATTAGGTCCAAACCTTGGTGGAGTTCGAAGATGAGCACTTTCTGTGTAGGGTTAGCAGAGATAAGCAGTTTGTTTGGGACACGATAACTTTAGTTCTAATTAGGTGAGAGTGGGGACACTTGGTGAAGTCGTTCAATTGGTAATTCTGCAGGAAACTCTGAAAACGCACATAAATTATTATATCAACATTTTAAAAATAGTCCCTGTAAGGATTTTGGGTACAGTGTACAAATCATTGAAAAACTTCCCGGTTCCGGACATCTCACCAATGGTAAAATTGACCGTGGTGATACACAAAAAAGAACTCACACAGAAGAAACTTGGATAACAAAATTACAGACCATTTTCCCTTATGGTCTCAATGATAGATTCAAAAACATCGATTATAACAATCGTGATGAAAACACTTTAATTACTAGAAACTGTTTTAAAAAACTTGACCATAATTTCCATAATAAAAAACGTTCCATAAAAAAGTTGAAATTTCAAAAAGACTCGGAAAGTATTTTTAATGAATTGTATTCTGTGTGCCAATGCCATACTTCCGATAAATTATCCTGTGCTGCCTGTGTACTGAACTTAACCCGACACATTGTACACAGTTTGAAAAATCTACAGCCAAAAAACTCGGTGTCCTCATACAGGACATCATCCATTCTAATCAACTTAATGAACGCTTTCTTCCTCAATACTACGATGTTATAATCGATTTGAAAAATAGTAAATTTTCACCTAAGTATTCAATACAGCCTCATAAAGTGCATAAGAAAAAACCCGATGTGCTATGTAAAATCCTTTTCACGGATAAACATATACAAGACATTGGACTGAATAGAATCTTTAGAGACCGTTCAGTAATAAAATCTATACCAAGTACTATTCCTAAAATTTCACCTACAGTCGTATACAAATTTTTACCTCCTATCCGTAATAAAATATTTAACTACCATGAAACTATCGAAAACCTAAACGTACAAGAATTTATTGAAAATTACGATAATACTACATGTCAATGCAACCAACTCTCCCTTTAAAGATACATTTCATGACCACATACTGACAGGAAACTTTGACATTGTCGAAGACAAAAATCTTAGAAATCTTTTCAGATTGGGACCACAATTTCGGGAACAGCCAAATAGAACTAATTTTAAAAAATTGCATAATGATCTCAAATCCAAAATTAGGAAATGCATTGTAGCTTGGTCTGATAAATTTCGTGCACCTCTCGAGTCTTTTGGAGAGTGGAAAAATACTGTTTTTGATCTCTTGTCAAATATATCAAACTCAAACCAAGACACCCACCACCAGAGGTTCTAAAAAATGCATCCGCAGTTGAGTGTCTTGCCACTCTCCAAGAGAGATTTGTCCTAACACCTGTCGATAAGGCCAGTAATAATATTGCCTTTATTTGCAAAAAATACTATATTAAAAATATTCTGACTGAAGTTGGACTTTGGCCCAACACAAATAATGACACTTATAAATGTATAACGGATTTAACTAAACAAGATATTTTGCACAACCAATACTCTTTTAACAGGAGTAATGATATTAAAGACAATGTAAAAATAGATGCACTACCGTACATTGATTCGATTCCTAAATTTCATAAAAACCCAGTAACATTCAGATATATAATATCCTCCAGCGTTTGCCAGACAAAACCACTTGCACAGACGATCACTAAAGGCCTTAAATTATACCAAACCCAACATGCAATTTGGTGCAAAACACTTCGAAATTATACTGGAATTAATAGTTTTTTCATTATTGATAAAAACAAACCTATAGTAGGGACTATAGATAAAATCAATAATAAAGATAATGCAAAAAAAATAGAAATGTTCGATTTTTCTACTTTGTATACTATAATGCAACACGCAGATCTTAAAAATAATTTGGATTGGTTTGTAGATAAAGCCTTTTATGGAGCTTTCGGAAAAGGCAGAAACTTGATGGCCATTTACTCTCAAGATGCTGGATGGATCATAAAACGTCGCAATAAAACGTCGCACTGTGATCTTTGATAAAGAAAAATTTCAAAAAATAATAAATTTTCTCATTGACAATGCCATATTTGAGGTTGGGGATCAGATAATACAGCAAACTATTGGTTTACCAATGGGAACTGACCCCGCCCTGTTTATGGCAAATGCACATTTACATAAATATGAATTCTACTTTCAGGACCATAAAAGAAAAACAGATTACAAAGTAGCTAAAAGTCTGAACTACGACTTCCGTTACATTGATGACATAACACCCATTAATGATAATGGAAATTTCAATAAATATAAAAGCGAAATATATCCCCTTGAACTAATATTATATATAGAAAAATCCGGCACCCAAAATGCATCTGTTCTTGACCTAGACATCAATATCATTAACATTAAATTTAATGTTGGTATTTTCGACAAAACAGACAAATTCGGTTTTGAAGTAGTAAAATATCCGTCAATTTATAGTAACATACCAGAAACCACGCTATATAATGTTTTCTATTCACAAGCATTACGATTTTTGACCATATGTAACAATAAAGAACTATTTCTTTCCCGAACAAAATCTCTGTTTTTTAAATGCACTGCCAAAGGCGGTACACAGTTACGCATATTTAAAGAAATTTCGAAACTTCCGTTTCTTCAACATACTAAGTTTAACATTTCTTATAAGGATATAACCGAGTACATATTGGATAATGGTCCAATTTAATTTAAGTTTAAAATTTCTATAGTTACGTAATCCTGTCTGGACTATCGCCCTTATTGTTATTATTTTATTACTTTATAAATACACTATAATTGTACGATTTCTTCTGCATTCCTGTTTTGCATTGCTTGTATAGGGTATTTAGTATTATGTTTTGTGCAATTATATAACGTAAAATTGCGACTGGTTGATTAAACTTATAGCATTATTTCATTGCCCTTTTTGTTAAGATATTCTAGAAGCTTCTAACTTTGACGTCATTGATAACGGATCGGCGTATTTACGTCACACCATTCATTCAGCAGGCGGCTGCCGTCTGAGACAGTCTACATTTACTTTGCTTCGTTGTATTCGGTTTTGTTTGTGCGTTTTCTTGTGACGGCTGGAATATGTTCCCTCAATATATTCACTATACATCTATTTAATTTAATATTTAAATACATCTTTATGTTTTAGACTACCTTTTTTATACATTTCACCGATGTGGTTGCTTGTATAGTTGAAATTTTAATACAATATGCTTGCATTCGTATTTCTTGTAGCATATGGCAGACCATGACTCATGCTGACATATAATGTTTTCTCTTCTTCAGGTTGTATTCCAAATCATTCTCAATTTGAGTGAAGTCTGTGTTACCTCAGACCCGGGACTGTACAGCGCAGTCGACGCTTACGGCTAGCCCCCGGATCCATTCACTCTTTTTGAATTGTTTGTTTGTTGTTTTTGAGTATGATGATTTGTCGTTATATTTGTCTTTTACGTAAATCATATGTGGTGCATTCCCCCTGCACTTACCATTAATGGAGTTCAATGATAAACATTGCCTGCTTATAGTATAGTTGATGCTTTGGAGCACAATAACTTTGGTTGTAATGAATATTTTTGCTTAGGCTTAAGGAGCAATAAACAATTTGATTGGTCAAGACTTTGGAACATAACAACACTGCTTTTAATTGAGGTATAATGTGTAAACTTGAAGTAGATGTTCATTAGGTGAATGTCTTCACTGAGTTCATTGATTAACATTTCAAGCTGAGGCTAAACAGAGCTAATCAATTGCATTGGTCGATGTTTTGGTACAAGATAATCTTGATTCTATCTGATAGAGAGATATGAAACTTAGTGTATAGTTTGATTGTTCAATAATTTAAAAAAAATAAATGTGTGATTAATTAATATGTGTCATCTTTTTATTTTGGGATTTCGGCGGTAGACATCAGCCTCACTGTTGGCTTGTTCTGCTTCAATTGCATGACAGCAAGTTGTAGCTGTAATTCAATTTCTTTTTGTTGATTTCTAAGTTTCATCTTCGAAGCTGTTGTGGATGTTTGAGAAACATTTTGATACATTGTTGTCGGGACATACTAACTGTTGTCAGGACATACTTCATTGTCAGTATCTTGGTTCACTTGATTAACAATCACATTGATATAAACTTCGGGACGTTTTGATCAGTACCAGGATTTTCAGTATTGTTCATTTGGTTACCTTTTTTCGCATGATTATCGTCTGAAACAACATTACCATGATCGTTTGTTGAGGCCATGATTTCACATTCCCAAAGTTCACGATTTTATGTTATAGCACATCCACAGACGTTTTTTCACTTGTATGTACACAATATTTGGTATGGTCTAGGGAGAGGGGTTTTAGATAGACCAAGCCTGTTCCCAAATCCCATTCAGACATTCTGAATTAACAAATTGTTTATAAAAAATTGGTATGGTCTGAGTCCCAAAAAGGCTAGATGGTCGACAATCAGTTAACAACATCAAAAAAGTCGTAAATTTCAACAATAATAAATGTAAATAAAAGACTTCACAATTGAGTTGTTTAATTATAGAGAGTTCTACATACTACACTACGGAATGTTCATTGTTCATGTTTGACTAACTGTTGCCAGTGTTGGCAATTTTCTTGACAGATTTACATACAGTTTATCATTGAATATTACATCATAACCCACTTGGCATGATTCACGAATGCTACATATTGTTCACTAATCATCTGTTCACAGATTCTCTCATATAATTTTCACTAGTTGCCGTGCGTCATCATTTGTCGTTAAAAAAAAACGATATGAGATTGGTCCTACCAAGCCATGATGGCTGGATCACAACATGTGAAGCCTGCTGCTTCAACGAATGCGCAGGCGTCAACCAATGCGCAGAGAAAAAATGTAGAATATACAAATTCTTAACAAGACATCAAATTCGTACCAAATAATGAAACTCAAAACATAACACCAACGTCACCAACCTATTATCGACAACAATCAAAATTAGTAATACCAGTAGTTATACCTCAGTACAGTAAATATTTTCGAAATTTTGAATACGATTCACCGTATCTTGATGTCTGATTGGTCAGACGTTTGATTGAATAGTTGCGTAGGACATGTCCAGAATATACGAGCGAAGTATAAAAACTTGAATTTTGACATTTTCTAGAATACAGATGATGATCATATAGATAAACTAGAAGTAGTAAAAGCTATCAATGCCATGACAGATGTAGCGAAAGCTATTAATGAATATAAACGCAGAAAAGATTTAGGTAAGTAAACCATATTTTAAATTTATGATTTTTGAAATGTGGTCGTATGATGTCGCCTCCCCCGTTCGTCGTTCCATCCGTCCACCCGACGTCCACGAATCCCATTCCAGAGTGTGTTTGGGTGTCATTTGTAATGAAGCAGTTCCAAGAAGGAGGCTAAACATATCACACAGGAGAATACTATCGGAGTAGACTGGAATAACTAGTTATTTTTCATTGCCATTGACCATTGCAGCGATATGATCTCTTAAGTGGTCGCTTTGTCAACAGCAAGTCATGTAAATGTGTTCACCAAGGTGACAAAATCATGCGACAACCGCAATTTGTACATGGGACATCGGTTTAACCCGTTTACTGTGTAGTTTTTAAAACGTTAACTACCCCTTATTGTGTAATTAATTTGACGAAAAACATCATTGTTGGACCATTTTATTCCTGAATACAAAAGACAATAGTTTTAATCCATATTAAAACGAATGTTAAATAGAGTTATCGCCCTTTAAAAAGATTTTCTCTTCGAGAAGTTATTTTATGTCCTGCACATGCTACGATTGTATGGTTGTGAAAGTACCTCCAAGACGTTATATTACATCCTACGCACACTGTGTGACAGTTGTCCAGGACGTAATTTAACATCATACGCAGTTAACAGGTTAAAGTGCCCAAAATGTGAAAATGTCAAAATATCAAAAATTAAGTTTCAATAATCTTTTTTGAAAAATCTTTTAAGATAAACTAAATAATAGAGCACTTTCCAAAATTTCACGATTTTTAGAAGTTCAGTCGGTTATTTGACTTATTCCATATGTTTCAAAGTCTTAATGGACTGTTGCTTACACAAGACTACCGATGGGTCTCTCAACAGAGAAAGTTTAATGCAAATCGCTCGAGCAGTTTTCGAGATACAGGCGTCCAAAAATCCTCAAATCAGAAAATACTTGTTTTTCAGCATCTCATATTTTGCTGCCTGGTTATACACTGGTAACCAGGTATGGTCTAAGTTGGCGTAAATAGCCCTAATTTCTGTTGCGTGTCTTACGTTTACATTCTTATTTATCATCTAACAGATTGTATGGTCAATTTCAGTCTGCTTATCAAGAGGGACATAGCACCGAGACTGCACTCTTACGAGTGCTGAACGATGTTATATTTGCTTTTGATAGGCAGCATGATGTAATATAAGTATTACTTGATCTTTCTGCGGCTTTTTATTCCATCGACCATGACCTACTCATGGACAGATTGCGCTCTAGGTTCGGCATCTGTGGCTTTCCTTATAACTGGATAAACTCATTCCTTAGAGGTAGGACCCAGAGAGTGTCAGTACGGTCCATGGTGTCGGAGGACCACGCCCTTGAATTTGGAGTCCCCCAAGCTCGGTCCTTGGACCGGTACTGTTTGCACTGTACACGACTCCTGTTGAGGACATTATCACCCGCCATGGTCTGAATGCTGTCATTTATGCAGACGATTATCTACTGTACATCGCCTGCGATTCTCAACTGTACATAGCCTGCGATTCTCGAACAGACTCTGCCACAGTAGGTCGAATTGAGGCCCGTGTTGATGAGATCCGTGACTGGATGCTAGCAGCAGCAAATTTGCTCGCATTAAATTGTCAGTAAAACCGAAATAGTTCGGTTCTCATCACACAGCAAAGACGCAAGTCTGCGAATAGTCGAGGGCGGTGTGTGCTTTGGAGAGGTAATTATATCACCGTCCGTCCGAGATCTGGGAGTGATGAGGAGATCAAGAGTGTTTGTGGTAGGGCGTTTCACTCACTATGGCGCATTAGTAAAATCCGACATCTTTTAGACCAAGTCGGCACTGAGAAATTAGTGCATGCTTTTGTGACATCGAAACTTGATAATTGCAATAGTTTGTTCTATGGTCTTCCAACCTACAAAATCAAAAAAAATACAGCATATTCAGAATTCTGCAGCTAGGCTGGTCATCAGATGGAAGCTAGATTGTCATGCTGACATGACGCCTATTTTAAATGTGCTACACTGGCTTCCAGTCGAGCAGCCAACATTTTTGCCCCTGAAAATAATTTTATATTTATATTTATATCCTAATGTTATTATTTTCATGTTTTTCATGATTTTATGGGTTTTTTAGTTACCATTAAAATGCTTGTTCTTATAACTTTGTACAGACTGTTGAGACATTTGTGTAACGGTCTATAAACAATAAATATTATTATTATTATTATTAATAATTCATAATAGTTTAATAACGGCTAATAGCGTTCAAATTGTACTTGTGTCTAACTTAAATCATAGTGTCTAATATTGATTACCAAGTGTCTAATAAACTAGTGTCCCGCTTAATTATCACGACCGTACTTACATATTATTATTACAGTTCAATTTTGTATGCGGTGTTCAGATTTTAACGATGTTTAGTTTTGTCGGTCAGTGTCTATTTTACCGTACGGTGTACGGCAGTGTGAAGTTGGGTCGTTTTTCGTTATTCGTTATTCACCAATAACGAATAACGAGGTGAATCACCTCGTTATTCGCCAATAACGAGACAAGCTACCTCGTTATTCGTTATTCGTTATTCACCAATAACGAATAACGAGGTGGATCACCTCGTTATTCGCCAATAACGAGACAAGCTACCTCGTTATTCGTTATTCAACTTTTTATTCGGGATTCAGACATAAACCTAGCCATAACTAGAATAATGGATGTCAACTGGGGGATACTGGGGGATACTTGGCATCCATCATTCTAGTCATGGCTAGGTTTATAACTGAATCAAAAATAAAAAGTTGAATAACGAATAACGAATAACGAGGTAACCCAACTCGTTAATCGTTATTCGTTATTCACCGCTGGAATAACAATCTGGTTTATGTACCGACTATACGTCATTTTATGAGTTTTCTACTGCTAGGGGATACTTTGCAGACCATTTGCTGTGTTTTATACTACTGAGGGATCTTGGCATCCATCATTCTAGTCATTGCTACGTTTATATCTCAATCCCGAATAAAAAGTTGAATAACGAATAACGAGGTACCTTGTCTCGTTATTGGCGAATAACGAGGTGATCCATCTCGTTATTCGTTATTCGTGATTCACCGCTTGAATAACAATCTGGTATACTTACCGACTATACGCCATTTAATGAGTTTTCTACTGCTAGGGAATACTTTGCAAACCATTATTCTATTGTTATCTAGTGATGGTTTTGAATTAAATCTTGAATTTTTTTCATTAAAGATACATAAACACGTTCATATCTGAATCACGAATAACGAGGTGAAAAACGAATAACAAACTGCTCGTCATTCGCTACTTGAATAACAATGTGGACTGTTTTCGCCTCAAAGTCGTTTTGCTGTGTTTTACACTACTGGGGGATACTTGGCATCCATCATTCTAGTCATGGCTAGGTTTATAACTGAATCAAAAATAAAAAGTTGAATAACGAATAACGAGGTAACCCACCTCGTTATTCGTTATTCGTTATTCACCGCTTCAATAACAATCTGGTTTATGCACCGACTATACGTCATTTTATGAGTTTTCTACTGCTAAGGGATACTTTGCAGACCATTTGCTGTGTTTTATACTACTGAGGGATACTTGGCATCCATCATTCTAGTCATGGCTAGGTTTATATCTCAATCCCGAATAAAAAGTTGAATAACGAATAACGAATAACGAGGTAGCTTGTCTCGTTATTGGCGAATAACGAGGTGATCCATCTCGTTATTCGTTATTCGTGATTCACCGCTTGAATAACAATCTGGTATATTTACCGACTATACGCCATTTAATGAGTTTTCTACTGCTAGGGAATACTTTGCAAACCATTATTCTATTGTTATCTAGTAATGGTTTTGAATTAAATCTTGAATTTTTTTCATTAAAGATACATAAACACGTTCATATCTGAATCACGAATAACGAGGTGAAAAACGAATAACAAACTGCTCGTTATTCGCTGCTTTAAAAACAATGTGGACTGTTTTCGCCTAAAAGTCGTTTTGCTGTGTTTTATACTACTGGGGGATACTTGGCATCCATCATTCTAGTCATGGCTAGGTTTATAACTGAATCAAAAATAAAAAGTTGAATAACGAATAACGAGGTAACCCACCTCGTTATTCGTTATTCGTTATTCACCGCTTGAATAACAATCTGGTTTATGCACCGACTATACGTCATTTTATGAGTTTTCTACTGCTAGGGGATACTTTGCAGACCATTTGCTGTAATTTATACTACTGAGGGATACTTGGCATCCATCATTCTAGTCATGGCTAGGTTTATATCTCAATCCCGAATAAAAAGTTGAATAACGAATAACGAATAACGAGGTAGCTTGTCTCGTTATTGGCGAATAACGAGGTGATCAACCTCGTTATTCGTTATTCACCGCTTGAATAACAATCTGGTATATTTACCGACTATACGCCATTTAATGAGTTTTCTACTGCTAGGGAATACTTTGCAAACCATTATTCTATTGTTATCTAGTGATCGTTTTGAATTAAATCTTGAAATATTTCCATTAAAGATACATAAACACGTTCATGTCTGAATCACGAATAACGAGGTGAAAAACGAAAAACAAACTGCTCGTCATTCGCTGCTTGAATAACAATGTGGACTGTTTTCGCCTAAAAGTCGTTTTGCTGTTCTTTACACTACTCGGGGATACTTGGCATCCATCATTCTAGTCATGGCTAGGTTTATAACTGAATCAAAAATAAAAAGTTGAATAACGAATAACGAGGTAACCCACCTCGTTATTCGTTATTCGTTATTCACCGCTTGAATAACAATCTGGTTTATGTACCGACTATACGTCATTTTATGAGTTTTCTACTGCTAGGGGATACTTTGCAGACCATTTGTTGTGTTTTATACTACTGGGGGATACTTGGCATTCATCATTCTAGTCATGGCTAGGTTTATATCTGAATCCCGAATAAAAAGTTGAATAACGAATAACGAATAACGAGGTAGCTTGTCTCGTTATTGGCGAATAACGAGGTGATCCATCTAGTTATTCGTTATTCGTGATTCACCGCTTGAATAACAATCTGGTATATTTACCGACTATACGCCATTTAATGAGTTTTCTACTGCTAGGGAATACTTTGCAAACCATTATTCTATTGTTATCTAGTGATGGTTTTGAATCAAATCTTGAAATATTTTCATTAAAGATACATAAACACGTTCATATCTGAATCACGAATAACGAGGTGAAAAACGAATAACAAACTGTTTTCGCCTAAAAGTCGTTTTGCTGTTCTTTACACTACTCGGGGATACTTGGCATCCATCATTCTAGTCATGGCTAGGTTTATAACTGAATCAAAAATAAAAAGTTGAATAACGAATAACGAATAACGATTTAACCCACCTTGTTATTCTTTATTCGTTATTCACCGCTTGAATAACAATCTGGTTTATGTACCGACTACGTCATTTTATGAGTTTTCTACTGCTAGGGGATACTTTGCAGACCATTATTTTGCTGTGTTTTTTACTACTGGGGGATACTTGGCATCCATCATTCTAGTCATGGCTAGGTTTATATCTCAATCCCGAATAAAAAGTTGAATAACGAATAATGAATAACGAGGTAGCTTGTCTCGTTGTTGGCGAATAACGAGGTGATCCATCTCGTTATTCGTTATTCACCGCTTGAATAACAATATTCCTTGCAAACCATTATTCTATTGTTATCTAGTGTTGGTTTTGAATTAAATCTTGAAATATTCTCATTATTGTTACATAAACACGTTTATATCTGAATCACGAATAACGAGGTGAAAAACGAATAACAAACTGCTCGTTATTTGCTGCTTGAATAACAATGTGGACTGTTTTCGCCTAAAAGTCGTTTTGCTGTGTTTTATACCACTGAGGGATACTTGACATCCATTATTCTAGTCATGGCTAGGTTTATGTCTGAATCCCGAATAAAAAGTTGAATAACGAATAACGAGGTAGCTTGTCTCGTTAATGGCGAATAACGAGGTGATCCACCTCGTTATTCGTTATTCGTGAATAACGAATAACGAAAAACGAGGTAGCTTGTCTCGTTATTGGCGAATAACGAGGTGATTCACCTCGTTATTCGTTATTGGTGAATAACGAATAACGAAAAACGACCCAACTTCACACTGCCACGGTGTACAAGCTCTGACAGTGTGTTTATTAATGTTTTTCGTGTTGAAATGAGTACCACGTAAACGTTAAATCAGCGCCAGTTTATTGTTTTGCGAGTTGAAATGAGTACTGCGCAACCTGTAACTCATAGCCATTTTACCGTTTTGCATTCGTAATTTTATGTCCGGTCAAAATTCATGTCTCACTTAGCAGTGTTACATTCTGCTAAATATGAAAAAAACCGCTTTAAGTTTCGGTTTTAGTTAAAACTCTATTTATGGAGGATCTTACCTTTAAACATGCATTATTCAAGAGCTAAATCTGCCTAGTGCAGGTCTTTATTTGGGCCTGAATTGTTTTCTAAAGTATTAATTAGACATTAATTAACTGATCCAGGCCTTAATCAACTTAATAAAACGTTTCAGTGATAAATCAAATATGGCGCGCCCAGACGCTTCGAGTCTTAGCTTTGATCAACCAGGACCGTGGTTGAAATTATTGCACAGGTCGGCCAAATCTTCAAATGCCAATATCTTCGCTTGCAATAGAGTAATTTGAATGAAATTTTCAAATTATTCATTTTACATCATCTACTTTCGAACTAGTATAGTAAGAATGGCTAGTTCCTATCTATATCTTGAATAATGTAACTTTTATCGAAATAAAATTTATAAAATTATAAATTTCCATGTGTATGAATATCTCAACTGACGAAATTAATTGGCTGGAAACCTTATAATACCTCAATTTTCTTAACATGCCATTCCCGACAATGAACTTTTGAGGTCAGGCTGGGGGCAGAGAATTTTGCGCAAAGAAATGAGATAACATTCAGTTTCATAACCTTAAATCGTACTAGAATAGAACTAAATTTCAATATATAATCGGTACACTAGACGTGTTTTTCAATGGTTATGTGAACCACCGTAAATTCTCGGTTAATATGCATCTGACGTCGTCAAAACGTATTATGCACTGTAAGAACTTGTAACTTATAATAGCCAATAGCCGTTTTTATGCAATTACAGAATTGTCACGTGATTTCAAAGAAACATATAACGCCCAAATTGACACGTAATCATTTTCCCAGTGTTCGTAGTAATGTTGGACTGGTAGTGTTTTTGTTCCATTTCGGCTAGCAAAAATAAACTAACGACTCGTTTCTAAATTATTTATGGTGCCGATAAAAACAACAACTACATGTATTTGCATACCAGCATTCGAATTAAAACTGATCGACTCCTCGGTAATTGTTCTCTGACATTGAGGTCAACCGTGAGATATGTTTTATTAGATATAAGACCCTTTTCGGGCAGCGTGTAAGTTATACATTACGGTCAGCATAATAAATACATTATAAAAGTGGATAAAACATATATAAAAAAAATGAATGGAAAATATGTAAAAAGTTGTTGAAAATTACATAAAAAGTGGATGATATCTACATTTATATACATTGAGGGAGTATTACTTATGAATACTGAACGATAGGTCTGCTCCCGATAGAACTAGACGATATAAATACTTGGGATATTTTGTGAACATTTAAATATTTCATCAAGAACATCAACCATATTTCTGATCGTATTTAAATACAATATTATAGCACTAGTATTCTGTATATACAGTCAAACAGGAGGAAAGAAGTGTCATCATTTTTTTTTTATGCTTGATTGATCAAAATGTTTGAACTAAATAGTTGTTGCGTAACAAATGCGGTGTTTTGATACTTGATTGGGGCCATAAAGTAATCAACAAGATGGAGGATTTATTGCAACCAAAATGTCTATTATCAAACTAAACTATCTCTTGACCTAGTTTATATTAGAATAATCTAAGTTAGTTTAAGATGTTGTACATATTTTTTTTTTTTAAATATTTAACCGACACTACATGTCACTTATTTTTTTTGTATAATTAAATTGTCACTGTGTAAAAAATGACAAATTTTATAGTTTAATATCAGTATCTTCTCAGATAAAGCAACCGAACAGTATTCCAATACTATCGTTCAGTAATCATAAGTTTGTGGAACTTTAAAATTTTGAAAACCAGACGGCGGTAAACGCGATTTCCAGGCATTTCAAATACTGTCTAGTAATTTGGAGTGGGTAGTAAATTATGTCAGTAGCAGCATAAAAACTGGGGTAGAAAGTCATCTTTAAAATACAAGCTCTATTACTACAAAAACAAGAACAAGTCGAACGATTTACTTTTGCCACATTTTTCATTTTATGAAACTTCACATTTTGACAAGATGTCAGATGTATGACTTGTATATACTTTATCTACTTTTAATATATGAAAGACCATTTTAAAAGAGTTCAAATTTACAATCTATATATTCCATATTATGATTTACTTTTGCCACGTTTTTCATTATATGACAGTTCACATTTTTATCCATATCTAAAAGTAAGTGCAGGGGGACTGCACCACATATGATTTACACAAAAGACAAACATAGCGACAAGACACCACACTCAAAAAACAACAAACAAACAATTCAAAAAAAGCGAATGGATCCGGGGGCTAGCCGTAAGCGTCCACTGCGCTGTACAGTCCCGGGCCTGTGGTGACAGAGACTTCACTCATATTTGAAAACAACTTGGAATGCAACCCAAAGAAAAAATTATATAGTGTCAGCATGAGTCATGATCTATTATATGTTGTAAAAATTACGAATGTAAGCATATTGTTGTATAAATTCCGCTACACAAGTAACCACATAGTTAAATGTATCAGAAGTAGGCCAAGTTCAAACTAAATCAAATCAATAAAATGATTGAAGTATATTAAATGCATTTAGGACACACATTACAACCGTCACAGAAACAAAAACAAAACTGATTACAATAAGCAAAGGAATATAGACTATCTAGGGAGACAGCCGAGCCGTCTGCTGACTGAGTGGCGTGACGTGAATCTGCCGTAATAGTTGTTATGACGTCGTGGTTTAGAAGGTGCAATTTCCCGCTAAAAGGGCGATAATCTAGATAAAATAACATTGAAATATAAAAACTATTAGTTTTTAAGACCATGCAATTGTACAAACCATAGTATAATTATTATATAATGTCCCACGTAAGAAATGCAAAACAGGAATGCTAAAGAAATCGTAAGTTATTAGTGTAATCCTAAAGGCATAAAAATAAGGGCAATAATCCAGATAGGACTAGACATCTAGAAGCAATTTATATAGAATCATTATCCAATATGTAGTCAGTAATATCGTAATAAGAAATGTCAAACTTATTATGTTGAAGAAATGGAAGTTTTGAAATTTCTTTCAAAATGCGTAATTGTGTACCACCTTTGGCCGTGCACCTAAAATTAAGAGTTTTTATTCGGGAAAGAAATAGTTCTTTATTGTTGCATATTTTTAAAAATCGTAATGCCTGTGAATAGAAAACATTGTATAGTGTCGTATCTGGTATGTTACTATGAGCTGACGGGTATTTTACTACTTCAAAACCAAATTTGTCCGTTTTATCGAATATACCGACATTAAATTTGTTATTAATTATATTGATGTCCAAGTCAAGGACAGATGCATTTATAGTGCCCTAATTTTCTTTATTTAATATAAGTTCAGGAGGATATATTTCATCTTTGTATTTATTGAAATTACCATTATCATTGATTGGTGTTATGTCATCAATGTAACGGAAGGTATAATTTAGACTTTTTGCTACCTTGTAATCTGTTTTTCTTTTATGGTCTTGAAAGTCGAATTCGTATTTAAATAAATGTGCATTTGCCATAAATGGGGCGGGGTCAGTTCCCATTGGTAAACCAATAGTTTGTTGTATTATCTGATCCCCAACCTCAAATATGGCATTGTCAATGAGAAAATGTATAATTTTTTTGTAATTTTTCTTTATCGAAAACTACAGTATTGGCATTGCGCCGTTTTATGATACATCTTGCATATTGTGAGTAGATGGCCATTAGATTTCTGCCTTTTCCGAAAGCACCATTAAAGGCCTTATCCACGAACCAATCCAAATTCTTTTTAAGGTCTGCATGTTGTAGCATAGGATATAAGGTAAAAAAAGTCGAAAGTTTCTATTGATTTTGCATTGCCTTTTTGATTGATTTTATCTAAAGTGTCTACTATTGGTTTATTTTTATCAATTATGAAAAAGCTATTAATTCCAGTATAATTGCGAAGTGTTTTGCACCAAATGGCATGTTGGGCCTGGCATAATTTAAGTCCTTTCGTTATAGTCACTGCTAGAGGTTTTGTCTGGCAGATGCTGGAGGAAATTATGTATCTGAATTTTACTGGATTTTTATGAAATTTCGGTATAGAATAAATATATGGAAGGGCATCTACTTTTACATTGTCTTTTATATCATTACTCCTGTTAAACGAATATTGATTTTGTAAAATATCTAGTTTAGATAATTCCGTAATACATTTATAAGTGTTATTATTGGTGTTAGGCCAAAGTCCAACTTCGGTAAGGATATTTTTAATATAGTACTTTTTACAGATAAAGGCAATGTTATTGCTGGCCTTATCGACAGGTGTTAGAACAAATTTCTCTTGAAGAGCAGAAAGACATTCAGCTGCAGATGCATTTTTTAGGACTTCGGGTGGTGGATGTCTTGGGTTGTTTTTAATACGTTTGATTCTCTTTGATAAGAGGTCAAAAACAGTGTTTCTCCATTCTCCAAAAGATTCTATTGGTGCACGAAATTTATCTGACAAAGCTACTATGCATTTCCGGATTTCTGTCCGTTGCCTTGGGGATGATAGGGTTTGGTTCTTGATTTATCTATACCCGTTAGTTGACACAATTCTTTGACGATTTTTATTCCTTCGAATTGTTGACCTTGATCACTGTGAATTCTTTGGGGAATGCCATAGTGAACAATAAAACCATCAAAAAACGCTTTCGCTGTTGTTTTCGCTGTGGTGTTACGTACAGGAAAGGCTTGAACATATCGGGTAAAATGATCTGTAACTACCAAGATGTTGTCGTATCCTCCTTTGGACTCTTCAACGCACACATAGTCCATACACACTAACTCTAATGGCTGACTTGATGTGATGTTCACTAGAGGACATGTTGTTGCTGTTGCCTTTCTCCTAAGACATCTGGGACACTGTTGGGTGTACTCTTCAATGTCAGTTGTCATCCTAGGCCAGTAAAGTATGTCTTTCGCTAAACTGACAGTGCGATCTCTTCCTTGATGTCCAAGATGATCGTGTATCCCATTGAGTGCTTCACCTCTGTATGCTCTAGGAAGAACAAGCTGCAGCATCTCTTGATCTTTGTACACTGTCCGTCGAAAAAGAGTTCCGGATCTAAGGACGAAGTGTCCATATTCCCTCTGCAGACCTGCTTCTTCAGGATATGTAAGGTTTAAGGCTTGGTCTCATATTCTTCTCTATGTCATTTAAGACAAACCTCGGCAAAGGATCTTCAAGCTTCTTTTGTCTCCAAGTCTTGGTGTCAACTATTGGTGATGTATCCTTGATGGCATTAGGAATCACTTGCTGGGACATACTGATGGAATGGATGTACCCGCTGGCAGTTTCAATATCTTTCAGTGCTCCTATAATTTCTTCTTTGACCTCAATAAATGTATCTTTCCCTGCGCTGTTGGTATCTCCTAATCTACTTAGGACATCTGCATCTCCACTCTTCTTGCCAGGTCTGTATTTGATCGAAAAATTGTAGTTCGTAAATGCAGCGATGGCCTGTGGCATCTAACTTAGCGGTGGTAAGAATGTAAGTTAAAGGATTGTTATCTGTAAACACAGTAAAGCTGTTGCTGTAAAGATACTGATGGAATTTTTCCGTGACAGCCCACTTTAAAGCCAAAAACTCTAATTTATGTGCAGGATAGTTCTTTTCGGCTTTAGATAGTCCTCTACTGGCATACCAGATGACTCTTTGCTTATCGTCCTGTTCTTGATAAAGCACAGCTCCTAACCCTTGACCGCTAGCATCAGTGTGTACAGTAAATGGTTTGGTAAAGTCTGCATATCCTAGTATGGGTGGATTAACTAGGCAACTTTTCAGTTTCATAAAGGCTTCTTCTTGTTGTTGCTTCCAAGCCCATTCTTTCAGAGAGTTCTTGTTCGGCACCTTTCTCCCCCCCCCCTTTTTCTTAGTTGGTCCTCCAACTCCTATCAGCAGATCATTCAAAGGTTTGGCTATGGTTGAAAATCTTTCAAAAAACGCCTGTAGTTCCTCTACATTGGTTGGTTTAGGCCAAGACTATACCTTCTCTGCCTTCTGCGGACCAGTACGTATTCCTTCAGCAGACACAATATCTCCTAAATATTTCACTTGCTCTTGAAAGAACTGGAGCGAGTTTAACACCATGTTGTCGCAATCTGTTGAAAACCAAAGACATACGTTCCAGATGTTCTTCGTAAGTCTTGCTAAATATCATCAGGTCGTCGATGAATATTGCACAGATATTAAGGTCACCTAATTAATCCTCCATTACGCGTTGGTATGTGGCCGGTGAGTTGGACAAACCAAACGGGAGTCGAACGAACTCGTAAAATCCAAGAGGCCCAACAGTAAATGCTGACTTGGCTCTGTCTTCTTCTGTGATAGATACTTGGTGGTAACCGCTCTTCATATCCAACACAGAAATATTTGGCACCAACTAAATTGTCCAACATCTCTTCAATCCTTGGTAGAGCATATGCATCTCGAACAGTACGCTGGTTGAGCATTCTATAATCTACGCACTTCCGAAGAGATGAATCTTTCTTTCGCACAAAAACAATCGGTGATGCCCAAAGACTTCTACGTTATGATGCCACCTTCTAATAAGTCTTTTAGATGTTTCTTCACCTCATTGTACATGGATGGTGGAATTCTTTGATGAGGTTGCTTAAACGGAGTCTCATTTGTAAGTCTGATCTTATGTTCCACTAAATTTACACATCCTATATCCGTATCATGATGTGAAAAGATTGATGACCAACTACGAAGAAATTCCTTCAACTCCGCTAAACGACCCCCACTTACAGGCGACGATGAAAAATCGATCGAATCCATGAAGTCTTTTGCAGTAGCTGTGGAACTAGCTGTTATATTCATGTCGGTAGCACTTGGTTGGTCGACTAAATCAGCTATCTGTAGCTCACACATCACAGAATGCGGGAAAACACTAATTGGAGAAAGAGATAAGTTGGAAATTCTCACTACAACTGGTTCCACATTGTCAAAATCTACCTCAAGGAATTCTGGTGTTACTTCCATTGGTGATGGTAACATAGATTCTGATGTAGGTTGGAATATAACATGATGTTTACCACTAAGTTGAAAATCACTGATGTTCCCTTTTAAACACATAGATTTGTTGCTGCCTAATACTAGAGATGATGTTTCTGCACACCTAACAAGTCCTACTCTTCCATCTGTCTTCTTATCCTGAATCTTCATGCATCTAAAAGTACAACTCCAGGTAGCAGGCATCCCAGTTTGATTTATATAATCATGACAATACTTGGCTAACACCTGATTCCGGATAGGTCGCAGAATGTTGGTTTCGATCAAGACTGGAAAAGCTCTACCATACGGTGTGTCAGGCCCAACAAGAATAAATTCCTTACAGCAGACAAGTTTAAGCTGGGAACTCTTAAAGATAAACAGGTAACACCTAAATATGGTAATCTATGACCTCCAGCACTCTCTATGTGAATTATCTATTCCAAGGGTGTTATACAGCATTCGTCTGTTTCTATGAATGACTTGAAGAAAGACTCTGTGATGGTAGATACTGTAGAACCGGTGTCTAACAGTGCTGATGTGTTATTGTCATTTACTTGAACAGCAGTAACATTACTCTTTCCAATGATCTGTGGGGGACTACTATCAACCGTGTCTCCAGAGTGTCCCTCGTCGGAGACACCTAACAGTTTAACTGTGGTGTGTTACAAGTAGAAGTGTGTTGTCTGCAACCTTTGGCCACATGACCAGATTCACCACATCTGTAACAGGACACACTGTGCTGATGAGTGGGATATGTCGAAACAGGTTGAGAACATGCATCTGACTTAAAGCTGCTCATTTCATTCTGTAAATCCTGAATAGACGATATCAAGCTTGCTATGTCCTTCATCAACTCCTTGTCCTCGGCATCTTCAGATGTGTCACCACAATCCATTTTTGATAATAGTAAAACACGCAACCACAACATTCACAACACTATAATCGGATATCCAATCACATATGATTAATCGCATTAATCAAAACAAAAAAATAATACGCAAATAAAACAATCAATGCACAGGAGTATGATTTTCAAAATATACACACAAAAGTATCACCATCAAAACACAACACACACATGAAAATATGAAAATTATTAACACAAATGTGTATGTCGTGAAAAATATAATCACAATACACAGGAGTATGATTTGCAAAATATACACACAACAATATCACCTTCAAATCACACACACGTGCTAATATGAAAAATATTAACACATAAGTGTAAATCATGAAAATTATAATCACAATACACAATATATCACAACAAATGGAATAATACAATCCATAAATTGCAATATTACAACACCACAATATCATGATTCTTGAACGCAATATCCAAATACTATTGTAAACTGACGCAGCTAACAATATATAAACGCATTAATATTCACAAACTAATATAATCACAGCAGATATACGCACCAGCCATATCATTATACATGTAGCTCAACAACACCAATGTGAAAATTCACTGATCACATCCAAAAGTCAAAGTCAAAAATGAAAACATCAAAACAAACTTGATGTTAAATTACAAAGTACCAACCAACAATCAAAACCAAAACAAATGTCCAAAAAACAAGTCCAATATGTGCAAATATCTTTACTGTGAATGTTATGCGTAGATAAGAGGAAATGTAGACGGAAAAATAAAGCTGAAAATAAGAGTAAGTGGTTATCTGAAAAGCAAAATCTGAAAAATAAATGAAGTTGCTAGGAAAATAAAACAGAGTAGACAAAAAAGAAAAACAAACTGAAATCCAAACACTTCTTTGATAAACAAAATCAAAGAAAGACAAAAACCAAATAAGCAATGACCAAAATCCAAACTCAAATCAAAATCAAACTCCAATATGAATACAACCATAAACCTTCAAAACCTAAATTCCAAAACTCAAAAATATTCAAAGTTCCCAATTTGAAAATCCAAACAATTAAATCTAAAGAATCAAAGTCAAAATTCAATAAAGTCTTAAAAATGAAAAACACTTGCATAAAAACTAATCAAAATACTAATTTTGAAACAAATGAAGTGTATGTCTGTGTTTGTAATGTTATATTTTCTAATGTATCAAAATGATTTATTTAAGATTATTTTGTTCAATTTAGGTGAATAAAAATATAGGTTAATTACAGGATGTTGTCAAAATGTGAACAGGAAGTAAAAAATAAATATGTCTTCTGACCTACAGGAAGTAGCTAAATTTAGACAACAGGAAGTTGAAAATGTAAACAAGTTACATGACACCAAAATTCAAATTGCAAAGAAAAAAAAAAATAAATAAATGACCTAAATAGCAAGATAAAGGGTGGTCTATAAACATTATCCTCATCATAAGCAAATGATTATTAACTATTCTAACTATATCTACACCTATTTAAATACTAGGATTATAATATATGTATTTTATATATATAAAACAAAATGATAGTAAGCTGGCACTGCCAGGCAGGATACGCCCACATTTTCGAGAGATGATTAGAGAACAAGCAAAATCGAAAGTGATTTTTCCTACAATCAAAGGCTATAATTCATTAAATTACAATTTGATATGCGCAAATATCGAAAAGAATCAAGATCTTTAGGTTATATATATGCATTTCAAGTTACATCAAAATCGAATTAAAATTGTGACCTATACTGGGTCCACAACCTTGATATACCATATTTTAACACTATTAGCGTACAAACGGCGGCCATTTTGTCTGGCAATTATAGTCCGATTTCCCTGAAATTCAAACTCAACCTTCCGTATGGTGTAACGGTGATAGAGTCCAATTTTTTTTATTTCGGATAATAATCGTGACCTCCAGAGGGACTATAGGCGATTTTTCGGACAATCAGGGGCCATAATTCAGGAAGTTATGATCTGATATGTGAAAATAACGAAAGGAACCAAGAATCAAAATTGTGACCTATACTGGGTCCACAACATTGATATACCATTTTATAACAGTATTCGTGTACACGCGGTGGCCATTTTGTATGGCAATTTTGTTCCGAATTTTTCCGAAATTCGAACTGAACATTCCTTAGGGTGTAACGGTGATATAATCAAACGATTTTTTAAATCGCATAATAATTGTGACCTCCAGAGGAACCACAAGCTAAACACAGACGAGTTTGCGTATAATCAGGGGCCATAATTCAGGAAGTTACGATCCGATATGCGCAAATATCGAAAGGAGCCAAGATCTTTGGGTTATAACCATGTGTAGGAGATTTTACTACCAACGGGGCGAGAACACTAATGCGTCTATTGTCATAGGTTAAATGATGACATACGATGCTCGTTATCAATATTTAGTTGTAAATTATAATTCTACATATTTCGTTAAGTATCACAGTGATTCAAAAAACAAATACACAGCCATCAAGATAATTCAGATGTTGGATTTTTTAATTGATAACATCTTTGTTGAATTTGGAGGGGAAATATATCAGCAAGTGGTTGGCATCCCGATGGGCACCAACTGTGCACCTTTGCTTGCTGATCTGTTTCTCTATTCGTACGAAGCCGAGTACATACAGATGCTCGTAAAAACAAACAAACGATCAGTCAGACTTTTTAATTTCACTTATCGATATATTGATGATGTTTTAGCCCTTAATAATCCTAAATTTAGTGATTATGTAGACTTCATATATCCTGATGAGCTCGAAATTAAAAATACCAGTGACAATTACGCTTCCTACTTGGATCTGCGTCCCGAATATGACAATTGCCATAAACTGAGTGTTAAATTGTACGATAAACGGGATGACTTTGACTTTCCGATTGTTAACTTTCCATTTATCAGTAGTAACATTCCAATATCACCAGCTTATGGAGTGTTTGTGTCTCAGCTAATTCGTTACACGAGAGCTTGTTCCTTTTATTCTGATTTTTTAAGTAGATCGAGGCATTTGTCATCTAAGCTTCTACTACAAGGATACTTGCGCACTAAACTTATTAAGGCCTTTAAAAAGTTTTATGGCCGTCATATTGATTTGATTGGTAAATATAACGTGTCTCTCTCGGCTATTATTCTAGATATATTAATTGACACGTATACTGTTACTATCACCCTGTTAAGGTCTACAACATCGTTAAGACAGTTCATCACGTGCATTTTGCATACTATAGTTCATTGGCCAATCACGCTATTTGACTGACATTCGCCTAATAGATTGGATGCAGCTATGCCGGTGTGGCGCCAGGCAGGGTAAGCTTACTCTTCCGGACACCTGTTACCACTGCTTGTCGTGTATTTTTGTACACGAGGAGCAGTCCATTTGCTGATTACACTATTTTGCTTGAATACACTATTTTGCCTATAACGTTTTTAGGACTTCGAATTCTGTCTTTTGATTTGGATTGTTCGTACTTGGTTTTTATTTTATTATTATTAAAGTTGAAAAGACGTTCAATTATTTAAACTGTACATTGATCGTAGATGATGTGACGTATCGTAAAACGATGACATAAAATGTTGACATAAAACGATGACTAAACCATGACTAAACGATTAACTGAAATACACAAATACACAAGAGTAAATATAGGAATATAATTATGAAAGTGTGAAATCAGATAATAATACTGGTACACAAGGTAATCAACTTTTCAAGCCAAGGGGAAGGCTCATGAATGCTGACAGTAGGGTACATAATGCAAACATGGCTTTACTAAGTTAAAAGACCAAAACATTTAACAAACATTTCTATAAATGATCATAGAGCAAAACATAATACATGTACTATCATTCTCCAGTAAACGGAATACGATTAATGGGAGATAACTCCTAATATTAACTTTATCCAATCGTTAGAACTTTGGCAATCTATGAACATGCTATAATACAAAAAACTGTAGACTAGTGGAATGCATTTTCCTCCTAAGATCAACACTATAGTTTAGATATATTAATTAGCTCACTAAAACAGACTACACATAATAACAATAAAGATACGACAAGCGACCAGTCAGATAGCATTCGAAGCGGGCCTGGCGAGAACCTGCTTAGCCCAATGCGCGACTCACGAGTGTGGAGCGTGATGACAATGTTGCAATAGTACATATAAACTAAAACAATTAACATGTAAATAATATATTAAATTGACACTACAAATACCGTGTTTTTATGCGATTCCCCTTCAAATCTCTTACATAGCTGACAAGGTCTGACAAATGATAAATAACTGACAAAATGCTATGTTCTACCAAATAGCTACTGCCATGAAGCGCTTCTGCCATGTGCTTTGAACTTCCGTTCCCAATACAACAAACTTCGGAATACAAAAATTGCGGAACGAAGTATTACGAGTACACACGGGTCATGTAAAATTACGGAATCAACTAAATAATTAGAAATCGTATTTCTGGCCATAACACACCGGCCTCCTAATTATAATACTTAGAATTATTAATATGCAATATGGCAAGAAATAATATAAACATTCAATAATAATTTCAAATACGATGAACACAAACAACAAATAATAAATGTAGTTTAAGATATGTTAATGTGGCAACAGATGAAACTAATTAATCTATATGTCTATTAATTTACTAGTAATGTACCAATTCTAGCTTAAGTCTACTGGGGTTCATCTGCTTCAAACAGTAAGCATAACTTAGCAATAGGTCTTTCAAAAATGTTTGTTTTAGACTTCACTTTAACTGTTCTAACTAAACCATTTTTGTCTGTCATAACGTTCGTGATACGACCCATACACCAAGAGTTTCTAGAAACTGTGTCATCGATTAATAACACTATGTCGTTAATTTGGAAGTTTCTCCTAGGAATTAACCACTTTTGTCTTTCTTGGAGTGATGACAAGTATTCTGAACTCCAACGTTTCCAAAATATGTCCGATATATATTGAACTTGTCGCCATTTCCTTCTAACAAAATTATCAGTTTTAAGAAAGGTTCCTAAAGGAAATGATCCAGTATTTTCAAATAGTAACAAAATATTCGGAGTTAGCACTGTTAAATCGTCGGGATCCTCAGATGTTCTTGTAATTGGTCTGCTATTAATAATATTTTCAATTTCTACAAATAATGTTTGTAAGGCATCATCAGAAAGTTTAATAGTTTGTTCTTTCATTAGGGCGAATAGTATTTTTCTGATTGTTCTTATTTGTCTTTCCCAAATACCTCCAAAATGGGATGCTGTTGGGGGGTTGAATTCCCATTTTATTGATTGATTCAGTAATAGGTGTTGCATTCTGTTATGATTTAACTTCCTAAATTCTTCTTTAAGTTCTCTGTTTGAAGCTATAAAATTGGAACCATTATCGGACTTCATAATTTTCACTGGTCCCCTTCTATTTGTAAATCTTCTTATTGCATTTAGAAGATGGTGAAGATGACACAGTGTGGTTCATTAATATTAACATTGCTTTAATCAATCATATGATTTACATATCGTGTCTTTTTGTTACCTATAGTTTTAGCTAAAATTGAAATTTCGGGAATGATTTATAAAAAATTCAGCTGTGTGAACTTTTTTTTCTTCTATTTTTCGCCTTCATGATGGGTCTTATGTTGAAAATATGTCCGAATTCGAGTTAGTAGGGCGAAATATGAAATTCTTGTACCCCCCGTCGCCTTTTTTAGTCGCCATTTTAATTAAATTGGTCGGATGTTAAAAATATGCCCTATTTAGTGTTGAGCGACCCCGAAAACATATAAAACGATATATTACACAACCTAGGATTGTGAACAATGATTTTTTTTTGTATTTTTCCCACTACTTTTGGTCGCCATCTTGAATATTTAATTTTCCCCAAGGGTGACACGACCACACCCACCTGGGAAAAATCGAGGGGACCCTACCCAACAGTAATCCACCGAGAAACATTCTATATCAGGCAAAAGTTGGTTCAGTGATCATTTGGCATTTGACGTCTGGACTAAGGCTAAAAGCACAAGATTAAATGGTCCCATATTTACAGTGTATATAGTTATGGCCTTTGTTCACTTTGTTGAATCTTGTGAACGCTCTAATGACAACAGTTATCAACCGATCTGTATGAAATTTATATCCATCATTTAAATTAGTGAATCAAAGAAGCCTGTCTAATTTCAGCACTTTCCGTTGATTACACTTGGAGTTATGGCCCTTTATTCACCTGGTTGCACCTTGTGAACGCTTTAACAACAAAAGTTATCATCTGATCGGTATGCAATTTATATCTATCATTGAAATTAGTGAACTGCAGAAACCGATTGAATTTCAGCAATTTCCGTCAATTTCCGTCAATAACTTCTAGAGTTATGGCCCTTGTTTCACTTTGTTGAATCTTTTGAACGCTCTAATGACAACAGTTATCATCCAATCTGTATGAAATTTATATGTGTCATTTAAATTAGTGAACCAAAGAAGCCTGAAGATTTCAGCAATTTCCAATAATTATGCCTGGAGTTATGGCCCTTGATTCACTTGGTTGCACCTTGTGAACGCTCTAACGACAAAAGTTATCTTCCGATCTGTATGAAATTAATATGTATCATTTAAACTAGTAAACCAAAGAAGCCTATTGAATTTCAACAATTTCCATTAATTACATCTAGAGTTAAGGTCCGTGTTTCACTTTTTGGATCTTGTGAACGCTCGAACGTCAAACGTTATCGTCCAATCTGTATGAAATTCATATGCATCATTTAAATTAGTGAAATGGAGAAACCTATTGAATTTCAGCAATTTATGTCCATTACTTCTAGAATTATAGCCTTTGTTTTAAAAAGGTTATCATCTGATATGTATGAAATTTATATGCATTATTTGAATTAGTAAAACGAAAAGCCTGTCAAATTTAATCAATTTGTATAGATTACATCCAGAGTTAAGGCCCTTGTTTTAGTTTTTAGAACCTTGTGAACTACGAAAATTATAAGGTCATCTGTATGAAAAAGTCAATAAAATGCGCCTAATTACCTACAAAAGAATACATATCTGGACGATTTAGCTGATGTGGGCGTGTGTTTTGTTGCCTGGCAACATATCTTTAATTAAATTAAGGTATGGCTGAACCCGTTCTAATCTGTTTAAAATTAGAGAAATCCGATGCCATTGAGAGTTGATTATGGCCTGGACGATTTAGCTGATGTGGGCGTGTGTTTTGTTGCCTGGCAACATATCTTTAATTAAATTAAGGTATGGCTGAACCCGTTCTAATCTGTTTAAAATTAGAGAAATCCGATGCCATTGAGAGTTGATTATGGCCTACTTAAAGTTTAATTAATAATTTAGATAATATTTCAGGCTTAAAGAAAGACCTGCAAATATGCAGATTTAGCTCTTGCATAATGTATGTTAAATCTATTTTAGTGTACAAGTATAAGAAAGAATCAGATGCCAGTCTTGGTGATAAAATCTCTAAGATTAATATTCATACCTTAAAAAAGAAATCGGGCAGAATAAGAGGCAGATTATCTAATACAATTGGCATTAGTTTACAGGCAAGTTACCTTACATAGAAATACTCATTGCTTACCTGTAAACATTGAATGTATTAGTTCAGCATATGCACACACGTAGTTCGAGCATGTCATTACCGCTCGTCCGTCTGTTGGTTCGTCAACAATTTCTTGTTAACGAGATAGAGGTAACAGTTTTTGATGTATTAGTTTAAATTTGGTGTAATGATGACCATCCTTGAAAAGATGATCTCTATTGATGTTTTTGACTGATTTTTTTTTTCAAATTTAGTCAATGTCGTTCCCAGAGTCAGCCGCGGGGCCAGAGGCCTGTTGAGCCATATACCTTCCATTTTCTCCAAATTTTTCCCGTCCTAAACCCCGCCCATTCTGACCTGATTGGTCAATCTATTTTGGGTCGATTTCCCGAAAACTACAGGTCGGATCATAGTTTCGCTTGTTGTAAAATGATCCTTGAGTCAAAGTCAACTCGCGGACACGTACACATTCAAGTTTTTGTAAAGATCTATTTTTCTACGCGTGGGTATATTCTTAAGTGATTCGGTCATCCGGGAACGTAAAATAACTACGCGTGGTATATTTTTAAGTAATTCGACCATCCAGTCACGTAAAATAAATACATGTCACGTGATTCGTCACTTTTGGGAAAATGGCTACCGGTACCCCGAGTCACCTGAGAAATTTCCTAACAATTTTTCTGGTTTCGAAGTTGAAATTTAGTGTGATTATCGCTAAACTATGAAAAAATAATTTTTTAAAACTATATTTTATTCTATAAGAATTTAAAGAATATGATTGGGGACAGGTTAGGCCTATATCACTCCTATCCCTTGAACAAAACAGTATAATTACTTAACACTGAGAAATAGGTACAGGTAAAAACGTACGTTTGCCTCATAAGAAACAAGCAAAAGGATTAATACCTACGTATCTCGATAAGAAAATAAAATTCGGATTATAGCTCTAAATAAGGTGTGTTGATTAACAAGGTGGGTTAATTATCGCTAGGGGTGAAAAACTCTGGGACGGTGTGTTTTCTGTACTAGGTATGTTAATTAACCGACGTGTTAAAAACGAATGACCCCGTTAAAAACGAATGACCCGCTGTGTATTGTTTAATTGGTGTGTTTTCTCTATAGTTGGTATAACTGAATCAAACGGGTATAATCAAGGAACAACAGGCTTTATCTTACGCATGAATGATGGAAACAGGGAAGGCAAATTTTTTTTACTGTGCGATTTTTCATTCGCCGGTGTGTTTTACTCAAATAGGACTTTGTCTAAGGACAGGTCTTTATATGTCTATGCGTCTTATTGGGGGATCACGGTGGCTAAGTGGATAAGGCGCTGGTTCGCTAGCCTGGAGGTTGAGTGTTCGATCCCTGCTTTGGCCGAGAAAGTTCATCTCGATTTTCCGGCGTGATTTCCCCTTGTCAGTGATGCAGAAGGAGGGCCTGACAAGGACAGCTGCCTAGTCGTTCGGATGGGACGAAAAACCGAGGTCCCGTGTACAAATTGGAGTGCACGTAAAAGATCCCTTGGCAGTTGGAATTCGATACATGTATTATTAAAATATAAATGTGGGCCGTAATCTGTCGTAAACAATGTCGTAATTTCTAATTAGTTAGCTTGTCGTTGTATACCCCGAATAGCGACAACCTAAATTTACCGTATGTCTATATATATTTTATTTTGACAATTTATCGTTTTCCATGTTGAAATGACGGTAACTCATTGTCAGTTTATTGGTTTGCGTGTTGAAATGAGTACCGCGCAACCCGTAACTCATAGCCACATTTATTGTTTTGCATTCGTAATTTTATGTCCGGTCATAATTCTTGTCTCATTTGGAAGTGTTACATCCTGCTAAATATAAAAACGCTTTAAGATTCATTTTTAGTTATAGAGTATCTTACTTTTATCGAAATAAAATCCATAAAAAAGAAATTTCCATGTGTATGAATATAAAATTAGAAATCTATGAGTGGCGAGAAGCCGTATCAGATTTCTCTCAAGAAGCTACTAGTTTCGTTCATTTTGAACTCATCAGACTTGAATGAAATTGTGCGGATGATCCCGTTATATAGTCGTCGGGTACCGGAGCACAAAACTGATCTCGGATAGACCTGCCCAGTGCTGTATTACCGAAGCAACTGCTTCCGTTTAATAGTGAACAGAGAGACGGCTAAAGAATTGCCGTTTATAAAATGCTTATTTGCGTAGACTCCGAGGCTTCTAACACACTTGACTGTGTCGTTTAAAATAATATAAACAAGTGGGATTATTTGGATAACCGGACTTGGTTGTCGAATTTGTGTGATATGCGTACTAAGCTTTATTAGTGTTGGATTGCATAATTTGGAACTCGTCCAGACATGCACACTAAGTCTACAAATAAACTTGGTTTTCAATTGATATTTGGCTATTGTGCTGTCGGGTAATATTATCATGACGTGATAGAAATGCCTAGTTGTCTTCTCTAAGTTTTTGAATTGCCATATATATCGCATATGTTAGCGCGGTTAAATGTCCGGGTCTCTAAAATGAGGAACCGATCAACTCTGTCGTTATAGGTACTCCGTTACTAAATGTCGGGTGAGGAATATGATGTGACGATCTGTCACGTAATTCTTCTGCTGGTTTGCTAAAAACATCTAAAGTAATAGCACTAGGGTTTTCAGTGATATTACGAAGCTTAAAAACCTTTCCTCGCGTTGAGAATTGGTGGGCGACAGCCGCCATTGTGACGTCACGGGAATTCCCATACCTATAAGATTTAGATTAATGGCTATGTGCCAAATGTAGACAAGAATTGATAAATGGAGGTCCTGAAAATAATGTGCACAAGAGAGAAATAATAAACAGAATTTCAAGAAAATAGTGCAAAAGGGTCAGTGAGAAGAAGATATAAATATAAAGTATTAGGGGACGCTCTTAAATCCATTTCGATTAAAAATGATTCAAAGAAGATCCTGTATGAATATAGCAACACACCTAACCGTATTAGATCACAGGAAATTTTAAAATCACAAATGAATTATCAATAACGTTCAACTGTCGCGTTCATCACCCCCAAAAGAGTTTTTGATGCAGAACACAAAGTAAATTGTATGTGAGTGGCTTCAAGAGAATGTAAGTTGTCAAATCACCCTTTGAGCTTTCGGTATTCCTATGATAGGAAGGAATACTAATATAAAAATAGCCAACTGCACGGTTCTTGCAAGACAATGCGCTTTGATGCGTAGACATGTTGTCTCCCATATTTAACAATTGATTTGCTTATGTGCTATTAATATCTGCTGCAAATACAGGCCACGTGTCATTAGGCTATTTGTATTTTGATTTGCATAATAGGCGGACCCTGGTGCAATGTTCGTTTTATTGGTATGTGCGACCTGGGTATGGTCTTTTTTGCATGATCAACCAACGAAATTAATTGGCTGGAAACCTTATAATACCTCAATTTTCTTAACATGCCTTCCCCGACTATAAACATTTGATAACATATTTAGTTTCATAATGTTAAATCGTACTAGAATAGAACTCAATATTGGTCAATTTCAATATATAATCAGTACACTAGACGTGTTTTTCAATGGTTACGTAAACCATCGTAAAATACTAGCTGAATTACCGGTAATTAAATTCTCGGTTAATATGCGATATTCATACACATGGAATTTTTTTTTATGGATTTTATTTCTATAAAGGTAAGGTACTCGATAAGTAGAGTTGTAACTAAAACTGAATCTTGAAGCGTTTTCTAATTTAACACTTACAAATGAGACAAGAGTTATGACCGGAAATAAAATTACGGATGCAAAACCATAAATGGGGCTATGAGTTACGGGTTGCGCGATACTCATTTCAACATGCAAACCAATAAACTGCCAATGATTTACCATCATTTCAACACAAAAACAATAAATTGTCAAAATTAAATATATATAGACATACGGTAAATTTAGCTTGTCGCTATCCCAGACATATTTCAATTGCTTGTTATAATTATAAATTGCGACATTGTTTCTCATTTTTACGACAGATTACGGTCCATATTTATATTTTATTATGCAACTTGACTATAATACACGTACCGTGTCTTATATTCATCGACAAATACATAAGACGCATAGACGAAACGGCCCGTACATAATACATGTACGTTGTCTTATGTTCATCAACAAATACATAAGACGCATAGACATATAAAGACCTGTCCTTACGCAAAGTCCTATTTGCGTAAAACCCACCGGTGAATGAAAAATCGCAGGGTAAAAACAATTTGCCTTCCCTGTTTCCATTTAACTCTCACGCGTAAGATAAATCCTGTCGGTCCTTGATTATACCCGTTTGATTCAGTTGTAACAACTATCGAGAAAACGGAAAACACACCAATTAAACAATACACAGCGGGTCATTTGTTTTTAACCCGTCGGTTAATTAACTAGAGTTATAATCCGAATTTTTCTTTTTTTTATTGAGATCCGTAGGTATTTATCCTTTTGCTTGTTTCTTATGAGGCAAACATACGTTTTTACCTTTACCTATGTGTAAATACATGTATATAATCAAAACTATTCACATTGTGTTATTAATTATTTAATACAATTCTGAAAGTATACAATAATATTTTCAAATAAAACAGTTATTTGATATACTTTGGTTTAAGGCCTGAAAGGATATAAATATGTAAACAGAATCGAATGATGGTAATGATAAGTGACGATTACAGTACTTGAAATCTATTACCTAATTTTTAAAAGTTTTGCACCTCAGAAAATATTTATTTAATTTGTTCAAGTGAAATATCCGTAGAGCCATACAATAAATTTTTTGTGTTGATGTATTCTGTTGGTAATGTTTTTGTGGTTGTATTTCATGCTTCATAATTGTGTCCACATCGGCAGGTTGGAGAATCAATTTTGTGTCTTCAAAATGCATGTCCATTTAGATCACTGTTTGATAAACGAAGTCTTTAATGGATGATTTGAACTTTTCTTTTACCAATATTGTAATAAGAAGGTTGCAAGTGATAATGCTTTGAGAGTTTTTGTTTAAAAATGAATAACGTATCTGAATTACATATAGAAAGATCAAGATTGTTCCAAGGTCGTTTAGTTGAAAGAAAGAAAGAATTATAAAATAGATTAGTTTTACAAAAAAAGTATGGTATGTTTTTGTCATTTCTTTATGAATATTTACTTTGTTTTTGTTTAGGTTGTCATAAAGGTAATCAGGGGTTAAGTGGTTTATTATTTTATATAAAAATATCAACATATGCCTTTGCGACATTGTTTTAGAGGCAAAAATACCAACTTCTTTATGTAGCAAATCATGGCTAGTTCCCTTCACAGCCCCACGTATTGTGCGTATAACATCTAATTGTAATTGTTCTAACTGGTTAGCTAAGTAATCCATGCACCCATCCCAAATAATGTCAGCATGGTCAAAGTGTGGTAAAATATAGGAAGTATATATTGTTTTGAGTGATTTCCGTCCTAAGGGGTACTTGAGTATTCTTAAACGGTTAATAAACCTTGACACTTTATTACAAATTTTCTATGTATGTTTCATTGAAGATTGTTTTGAAAAATAAGCCCCAATTGTTTGTGTTGGGATACTTCATTTATTTAAACCGTGTTCATACACAGAGTAATCGAATCGTGCTTAGATGTGGTTGATATCGTTAATGTTTCATTTTTTTAGGATTAAAGGAAACTAGCCATGTTTCAGCCAATGTGTATATTCTCTGAATATCTGAATTTAAATTTTAATCAGCATATATAAAGAATTATCATCTGCAAATAATTTTATATTTGACTGTAATTTTTCGACAATATCATTTATGTAGATTAGAAAAAACAAAGGACCGAGAACCGAGCCCTGCCGAACACCGGCAGTGATAACTGAGGTACCAGAGGAGGCAATTTCGACGACGACACTTTATGTTCTATTAGTTAAATAGCGTTGAAGCCACTCCAATAAGCCCTCTAATACCAACAGCGTCCAGCTTTCGACAGAGACCAGCAGACTCTGTCGAAAACCTTGCTGGTGTCACAGAACACAATTCCCACTTCGTGCCCGTCATCTATCGCTTTTGAAAAGAAATGGTTTATGTCTGTAAGTTGATTTATAGTTGAGTCTCCTCACATAAAACCACTTTGGAATTTTGTTTGTAGTGAATTGTCGCACAGGAAGTTAAAAATATATGCTTGTGTATGCATTTTTCAAATAATTTAGAGTCCAAACTTAAACAATGAGACAGGTGGATAGTAAGAACAATCAGATTTTCTCCCTTTTTTGGAGAGCCAAAGCGTTTGTATGTTTCCAATTTTAGGGAAAAGATCGAGTATTTAGTGAAAGAAAGATTAAAAAGAGAACATAGTGGAATAGACATTTCTTCGAGTATTTAGTGAAAGATTAAAAAGAGAACATAGTGGAATAGACATTTCTTCTGTCCGCAACTGACTTAAGTAATTGACCACTAATATTATCGGGACCAGAAGACTTTGATTTATCAATACAACTAAGCATATCTTAAACTTCCTGTGGGTGTAATGTTAGTTCATTAATTGAATTCTCTTTGTGGCTAGATCAAGGCGGAGGGTGATTAGTATCATTCAATTCGGTCTGGTTTATGAAAAATGTGTTTAATGCCTCTGCTTTATCGTATGGTGTAAATGCTGTGTTGTTGTTGTTGTTAGTGTTGAGTGGTGGGATAGTGTGTGATGTGATGACCAATGTTCTTCTACAAACAAGTTGACAAGTTTCATCATGATTTAGAGCCAAAATTTAAATCATTGTTTTTTATACGCCCACATTGAAATGTGGTCGTATATTGTCGTCGTCCCCGTCCGTCGGTCCGGCGTCCACAATTGCTTGTGGACGCTCTAGAGGCCAAAGTTAATATCCGATTGACTTTAAATTAATACACAGTGTTTAAGGTCACAAGACGAAGAAGCCTTTTGATTTTTAGCGATTTCCGATAATAACTGTCAGAGTTATGGCCCTTGATTACTTCAAAAAATCTTGTGGACGCTCTAGAGGCTAAAGTTAATAACCGATTGATTTTAAATTTATACACAGTGTTTAAGGTCATAAGATGAAGATGCCTATTGATTTTCAGCAATTTCCGATAAATACTGTCAGAATTATGGCCCTTGAACACTTCAAAAAATCTTGTGGACGCGCTAGAGGCTAAAGTTAATATCCGATTGACTTTAAATTTATACACAGTGCTGAAGGTCATATGAGGAACAAGTATATTGAGTTTCAATGAATTTTGATAACTTGAACAGCATGGAGGAGAACTTTATCAAAGCCAAATAAATTAGAATGATTTTCTGATAATTACTTAATGAGTTCTTACTTTTAATCAGAATTTAGTGTATTATAAATGTTTCATTACCGAATAAAGTAAAATATGCGACAACTCTTGTTGACTGCCCGGACGATTTAGCTGCTGTGGGCGTATGTTTCGATGCCTGGCAACCTATGTTTTGTTCTTCAGTTTACTCACCTTCTAATTTCAATTTTCATCTAGGGTTTATCCCGAGGTTTTATAGTCACATTCTTAATAGGGATATTATTTTTTGCAATGTTAATCAACCTGGGGCCTGTTTCACGAAATTTTAACTTAAGATAAAATCCAAATTCTAGTACATACTTAAATCTGATTGGCTAAGCGCTAAAATCAATCTAATACTATCCAATCGAATTACTAAAATCGGATTTTATCTTAGTTAAAATTTCGTGAAACAGGCCCCTGTTTGTAAATCTGAAGCACGCTTCGTCAATAGTTTTGCTTGCAATGATTAAGGTCCAGTCGGTATTTGTTTTATCATATTCATTTTTGCATAGTCCCATATTAGTCGGTTATTCCTGTGTTTGGACATGGAATGAAATGAAAGTTGACAACCGGTTGTCTTAACAAAACTTGGGCAATTAGTTAAAATTAAATTAAGTAATGAATTTCTACCACGTTCGCTATATCTAGTTGGTGAGTCATTTAACTGTTTTAAAATTAGAAATCTATGAGTGGCGAGTAGCCGTCCCAGATTTCTCTCAAGAATCTATTAGTTTCGTTCATTTTGAACTCATCAGGCTTGAATGAAATTGTTGTTGTTGTTGTTGTAAGTAGGCGTATTTTACGTCCGCTTCCACGTAAGTGATATCGCAGACAATTACGTGTTATATGTTGCTTCTTTTTTTTTCTTTTTTTTTTGTTGTTTTTTTGGGGGGTTTTTCTTTTTTTTTTTAAATAAAAATTTAATCTTCGACGATGCTGTATATTCCGATTATGCTTTGTTCCGTGCCAATACTGGACTCATGAGGTGTTGATATTGACGGAAGGGAGCTGCAGTCGTAGATTTCGATGCTGCTTTCATTGATTTTGATGGGTGGGGGTCTTGGCTTTCTAAATTCAAAATCTTTTTCTGTTATTGCTGTGCTACCTTCGTCTTCTCGTCTTCTTTTAGGTGCCTTAGGTTCTGTTGGTGAAGACTGGGTTACTAGTGTTGACTTTGTTACTGTTTTCTTTACGTCTGGGACTGTGTCTGGGACTTCGTTACTGCTTTGACTGGTTTCTTTACTGCTGGAGCTGGAGGCTTTACTGCTGGTTTTTTTTCTTCTCTGGGCCTCGAAGAGGGCACTCTTTTCGAGAGTGACCAATCTTCTCGCATCTAAAGCATGGAGAAGGTTGGTCTGGGGTTGTAACTCTTACACGGGCGTCTCCGTATTCTGATTTTAGAAGTATAACTTGTGGTATGGTTTTTAAATTCTCAATCTTTATTTCTATTTCAACATCTCTAATTCTTTTGTGTACGTTGGTGCCCGGTAGTTGTTGATCTTTGAAGTCTCGGACATAGCCAATATCACCCATGATTCCTAAAAAGTAATCATCGGAGTACGATACAGGAAAGTCGTATACAGTGAGTGTAACTACTTTCCTGAAGCGTTTGTGAAATTGATAAGTTGTTCCCATGTATGTATGATTTTCTGTATCTAGGATTAAGTGTTTTACTTCTTGGGTTTTTACATGGACGTGCCATCGTCTTTTTGGTAAATGGTTACTATATCATTCGGCTTGCCGAGTAGGTCGGTCAGGCACTTTCAGATTCCCCTGTAGGTTAATTTCTCCGTGCTGCTGACCTCCACGTGGTAGGACACCCCACTGGTCTCTTCTTCGGGTACTTGATATGTTTTGATGATAGGGTCCATGATGAGAAGTATTGATTGGAATGTTGAGATACTGGATAACTGGATAACTGGAGCACTGGATAACTGAAAGACTGGATAACTGGAACACTGGATCACTGGAGCTGCAGGTGTTAACAGGGCTAACACTAATTAACTAATTTAGTGAGTGAATGAAATTTTGCAGATGTTTCCTTTATATAGTCGTCGGGGACCGGAGCACAAAACTGATCTCGGATGGACCTGCGCAGTGCTGTATCACCGGAGCAACTGCTTCCGTTTAATAGTGAACAGAGAGACGGCTAAAGAATTTCCGTTTATAAAATGCTTATTTGCATAGACTCGAAGGCTCCTAACCCATTTGACTGTGTCGTTTAAAATAATATAAACAAGTGGGAATTATTTGGAAAAAGGACTTGGTTGTCGAATTTGTGTGATATACATACTAAGCTTTTTTTAGTGTTGGATTGCATAATTTGGAACTCGTCCAGACATGCACACTAAGTCTACAAGTAAACTTAGTTTTCAACTGCTATTTGGCAATTGTGCCGTCGGGTAATATTATCATGACGTGATATAAATGCCTAGTTGTCTTCTCTAAGTTTTGGAATTTCATTCAAGCCTGATGAGTTCAAAATGAACTCTAATTTTAAAACAGTTAATTGACTCATCAACCAGATATAGCGAACGTGGTAGAAATTCATTATTTGATTTAATTTTAACTAATTGCCCAAATAAAAGTTTTTTTTTAAACGACTCCGCAACTGAACAACAAATTTACCCAGTTATACTGGAGTCAATTTAAATAGCAAATTTAGACGATTTTGATTCCATGTGTATAGACCGAAAATTTATTCTGGTCCTTATACGCCATATAAAGATATGAGCGCTTAAAGCGAGTGAAAATTATTATTACCTTATCAAAACGAAATTTGATCGTTTATATAACGGTTACCTGGTTACCATTGTTCAATTCAGTAAGCCCTCCCGAGAGAAATGACATCTATTATCCTACTCGGAAATAGCCTACATCCTCTGAAAAGCCCATTCAAATCATTTAGAAGGCTGGTATGTAGGTAATGTTACGATACAAATAATTGGGCTTTCAATGACTGATCTCGACTGAGACATAAATCATATGTCCCGTGGCAGAATTTTCTTTGAATCATTTTTAATCGAAATGGATTTAAAAACGTTGCAACGAACGGCTATACATTTTTATACGCCCACATTTTCATGTGGACGTATTATGTCGTCGCCCCTGTCCGTCCGTCTGTCCGTCCACAATTGTTTGTGGACTCTCTACAGGTCACGAAACTTGAAATATAGGTTTATCCCCAAAAGATCTCGGCTGCTTTCGATATTGGCATATATCGGATCAAAACTTCATGGATTATGGCCCCAGATTGTACGAAAAATCACATTTTTAGCTTGTGGACCCTATCGAGGTCACAATTTTGAAACGATTTTGATGAAACTTTACATGCATGTTTATAACCCAAAGATCTTGGTTCCTTTCGATATTTGCGCCTATCGGAACATATTTTCCTGAATTATGGCCCCTGATTGTCCGAAAAATGGCCTATTTAGCTCGTGGTACCCCTGGAGGTCACAATTATTATCTGATTTAAAAAAAAACGTTCGATTATATCACCGTTACACCCTAAGGAAGGTTGAGTTCGAATTTCGGAAAAATTCGGAACAAAATTGCCATACAAAATGGCCGCTGTGTGTACGCAAATACTGTTATAAAATGGTATATCAAGGTTGTGGACCCAGTATAGGTCACAATTTTGATTCATTTTTGATGAAATTTGAAATGCATGGTTATAACCCAAAGATCTTGGTTCCTTTCGTTATTTTCACATATCAGATCATAACTTCCTGAATTATGGCCCCTGATTGTCCGAAAAATCGCCTATGGTCCCTCTTGAGGTCACGATTATTAACCGATTTAAAAAAAAACGCTTGACTCTATCACCGTTACACCATACGGAAGGTTGAGTTTAAATTTCAGGGAAATCGGATCATAATTGCCAGACAAATTGGCCGCCGTTTGTACGCTAATAGTGTTAAAATATGGTATATCAAGGTTGTGGACCCATCACAGGTCACAATTTTGATTCGATTTTGATGAAACTTGAAATGCATGTTTATAACCTAAAAATCTTGATTCTGTTCGATATTTGCGCATATCAAATTGTAATTTAATGAATTATAGCCTTTGATTGTAGGAAAAATCGCTTTCGGTTTTGCTTTTTCTCTAACCATCTCCCGAAAATGTGGGCGTATCCTGCCTGGCAGTGCCAGCTTACTATCTTTTTAAGATATAGTCCTGAAGGGTCCCCTAATACTTTATATTTATAACTGTTTTAAGTCGAAAATGTTGATAATTTCATGAATAAAAGAATCTTTTACCCGGCAAAAATCGATATTAAAACATCCAATGATAAAACATTTCGTTATATCATCTAATAACGGCAAACTAATAGAATTTAAAATAGAATAATTTACCGAAGAAGAACTATTGAGAGACATATAAATTGTACCTAATAAAAAAATTATTGTTTTTTGTGTGAATTCCTATCCAAATACACTCTGTATTGTCAACTGCCAAGTCATAGTGTATCTTTTATTTCAAAGTATTTCTAACATAAACCGCTACACCACCACCCTTGTTAGTTGTGCGGTCTTTCCTTATTGTTGCTTGGTAAGATGAAAAGGAGACTAAACTACCAGGGATATCTGGTTTTAACCAAGTTTCAGAGTTTGAGAGAATATCATAACTATCTAACCCTGGAGAGATCAAGTCAATTTAACCCGGATACTTCTTACACTCAGATGCACAGTGGTTAAATAATTCTTTTTTAGATTAGGACCCAGATTCTGTTCAATATCACCACAGAGTAATATGATACTGAGTATGCATATAATATATAAATTACAAAGCCTTATGAGTGTATACATATTTTATGTTTAGTCTTTAGTAATACCATACTACTATCTGGAGAAACATCATTATAAACATCACATATGAAAACAGTTATATAACAATTATCAATAACTATACAATTTCTAAATAATCTTATATCATAATACATTTTAATAACTATAAATGATCATAAGCATTCTACGACATTGTGTTCCAGAGTTATTAACCCTGTCCTTCTGACAAAAAAAATTCTTGTTAGAGCAATAGGCCAATTGCAAACTTTGAAAGGTTGATCCTTATGACATCGTGTTCAAGAGATATTGGCCACAAATAAAATGTCAGGAGATTTTTGTAAAAATGTTAGGAGAATAAGGGTCAAAAGAAGGAGATTTTATCAAGTGTTAAAATTACCCATCCGGCACCCACCATGAATAAGAGACAAATTTATTTACATATTTTATATATTTTAATATCATTTGATTGTTGTAATGACACAAACTTAACAACACACATGAAAACACACAATAAAGCACTTGTCATACTCATGTCTCTATATTCATTTTCAAATATTTTCTGAAAGTAGGTGCCACAGCTCCATTGCTCGCGTTGGAACAAAGTATTTTTTTCCCGATGTGTAACCCCTTTTCAACTTAACGTCATACACTGGCTATTTAATCTTTTGTAATAATTTTTGAATATTTTGGAAGCAGATATCTTGTTCTTTTTTTGATATAAGTTTTATGTATCTGTTCATTTTATCATTTTCATAAACGTAAGTTAAAAAAATGTCAGTTTCCCGTGTTTTGACACTACGCTGAAAATTTTTGTCACGTTTTTAAATGAGGGTACCCAACTTCAAGTGCTCGGCGGGCGCAATTATTAATAATATTATTATTACATTTTACATGTAATATCATTAGAAGAGAAAAGAACGATCTGTCGATCGTTCGGGGATGCTTTGTTTGGATTCCTTTGTTTGTTGGCATTTCGAAATATCAGGCAATTTTTGTAAGTTGAACACTTCAATTCACAAAATCTTTTTTTGAGGCGATTTTTCAATATAGCACCCCCGACAGATCAAAACTTTTATTGTCGTTTCGATGCTATTAAAATCAACAAAATCGGAGCATGGTAAGTCTGGCCGCCGAGCACTTAAAAATGGTATACAATGAATAATTTTTTAGAAAATTATTAACGTAGTTTGGCATGTGACGACATCATTTCAACACAAGAAGTAAGAATTAAATTACAAGTTCCTGAGCCCATAGTCGCGGTAAATTACGTCGAAATACAACTCAATGTTCATTATGTTACACGAATAAAGGACTTGCCTGGAAAGACATAATATCATTCGATTTGAGAGAGCCTGCACGATATTTATATCATGTGACTCATATTCACGCGCTTTTTATGCGCCCACATTAGAAATGTGGTGGTATATTGGAGTCGCCCTGTCTGTCTGTCCGTACGTCCGTCGTCCACAATTTCTTGTGAACGCTCTAGATGCTAAGGTTTTTTTCTAATTGACTTTTAATTTATACACAGTGGTTAAGGTCATGAGACAAAGAAACCTATTGATTTTCAGCGACATCCGATAATTGATGACAGAGTTATGGCCCTTATCACTTTAAAAAATCTTGTGAACGCTCTAGAGGCTAAAGTCAATATCCGATTGATTTTAAATTTATACACAGTGTTTAAGGTCATGAGACAAAGAAGCCTATTGATTTTAGTGATTTCCGATAATTGCTGTCGGAGTAATGGCCCTTGATCAGTTAAAAAAATCTTTTAGACGCTGTAGAGGCTAAAGTTTACATTAGATTTACTTAAAATTTATACACAGTGTTTAAGGTCATGAGACAAAGAAGCCTATTGATTTTAGTGATTTCCGATAATTACTGTCGGAGTTATGGCCCTTGATCAGTTAAAAAAATCTTTTGGACGCTGTAGAGGCTAAAGTTTACATTGGATTTACTTTAAAAAAATTTACACAGTGTTTAAGGTCATGAGACGAAGAAGCCGATCGGTTTTCTGTGATTTCTGAGAATTGCTATCAGAGTTATGGACCTTGATCACTTCCAAAAATCTTGTGGACACTGCAGAGGCTAATTTAATATCCGTTCGACTTCAAATTTGTACACAGTGTTTATGTCATAAAATGAAGAAGCCTATTTATTTTTATTGATTTCCGATAATTACTGTCCAAGTTATGGCCCTTGATCACTTAAAAAAAATGTGGACGCTCTAAAGGCTAAAGTTAACATTTGATTGACTTAAAATTTATACACAGTGTTGTAGGTCATGAGACGAACAAGTATATTGAGTTTCGATGAATCTTGATAACTTGAAAAGTTAAATCCAGAATATTAAATGTTTCGTATACTAAACGTTAGTATGGAGGAGAACTTAATTATCAAAGCCAAACTAATTCGAATGATTTTCTGATAATTACATAATGAGTTGTTACTTTTAATCAGATTTTATTGTATTATAAATTTTTCATTACTGGCAACTCTTGTTGACCGCACGGACGATAAAGCTGCTGTGGGCTTATGTTTCGTTGCCTGGCAACCTATCTTTAACGGAATGTGGACATTCTAAGCCGAAGGGAAGTTTCCTCCCAGCTCCCGCCCATCTGGACGTTTAACACCAAGTATTTTTCAACAATTAAAAATTGCGTAATTGGACACGTAGTTCAATGTTCTGAATTACTAAATTCTCTGTTATTCATGCCTAATTTAAAATATTTAATGTGCACATGAAGAAAAATTAAATCAGAAAATAGGCTACTTAAATTTATTAATTTCGTATAAAAACAATAATTACCTTGTTATTTAAATAGCAGCCTATTGTTCCAAATACGAAATTGCACTAAAAGATTAGGAAATTATATATATATATATGTACACATACCCCAATAAAATATTTACATGAAAAACATGTTTGAAATAATTAAAATCAGCTATTTTTTAAAATGTTAATCTTTCGGTTTGTTCAATGAAATTATATACTTGGTTAAATACTGAAGTGTTTACGTTGTATGATAGTGTTTCGGGTGCATGTAGTCTCACTTTAATGTTTTGTTATGTATGAGGTAGAGTGTCGATTGTTCTGTGGCGAGCATCTGAATACAAGGAAAATATAAGGAGACAGTGATAAGGATCTTCAACTATTCTTATGAATATTTCAGCACCTTCTAGAAACTAACGCTGTTTACTCACAATTAAACCACATTGGCTTCCCAGTGATACCAGAGAGAGAGACAAGAAAAGAGGTTTAACGTCCGTCACAAAATTAGGTCATTTTGGGACTAACGTATGATTAGCAGGGGGAGGAAACCAGAAGACCCGGAAAAAACCCACAAAGTTGGACAGACAACCCTTTTGCTTGTCACGTACAACCGTGAATTCAAAACCACGCCATTATTATTATTATTATGCATAAATGTCTATAAGCTACTCCCACAAAAGTGTTCAAAAGCGCTTTACAATGACACACACAAAGATGTGATAAAATCCAAAAATAAAAATAACATAAGTTTTAACTCTGTTAAATATAAAATAAATTTGATCTAAAATATAGAAATAGAAATGACAAAAGGTTTAAAAAAAAACAGGCTTTATGATACAGCGCGCATGTGCTAACCATTCGACCATCCAACCCCCCTTAAGTGATACCAACTACACCCAAATGAAAATAATTGTGCCTCGGATCCCACATTTGTTGGATTTCCTCTAGGGTTTCTGCTTTTCTCACACTGCTTATTAAAATACCTTTTGTTAAGACATTTTTTAACATAAGTGGTAGAACAAAGTTGACTTCTCATCAACACCGAAGCTATGGAAATTATTACCAGATAGATATGAAACATTGAAACTGATTTACTTACAGACAAAAGATGAACAGTTTGAAAGAGAAGAAATAAAGTTTCATTGTTTAGAGAAAGCTGTTAAACTATTTGTTAAAGACATGCAGACCTATATAGATAATGTAGAGGTAATTGTTACGCTTTTAAATGCAAGGCTTAACCAGGACCTGTGGAAGAAATATTTGACTGGGGGGGGGGGGGGGCTACCATACTAGGAGTTAAGGCGAGGGTCCAGGGGCCGCGTTTGCCCGGAAGCTCCTGGGCATCTAGAAGGTCAGAGCACTTTCCTGGAATGAAATTAATCAGTAATGAAGTGAAATTTCATTTGTTTTTTATACGCCCACATTTTCATGTGGACGTATTATGTCGTCGCCCCTGTCCGTCCGTCCGTCCGTCCGTCCGGACGTCCGTCCACAATTGTTTGTGGACTCTCTACAGGTCACAATTCTTGTCGGATTTTGACAAAACTTGAAATATAGGTTTATCCCCAAAAGATCTCGGCTGCTTTCGATATTGGCATGTATCGGATCAAAACTTCATGGATTATGGCCCCTGATTTTACGAAAAATCACGTTTTTAGCTTGTGGACCCTATAGAGGTCACAATTTTGAACCGATTTTGATGAAACTTGACATGCATGTTTATAACCCAAAGATCTTGGTTCCTTTCGATATTTGCGCCTATCGGAACGTAATTTCCTGAATTATGGCCCCTGATTGTCCGAAAAATCACCTATTTTAGCTCGTGGCTCCTCTGGAGGTCACAATTATTATCCGATTTGAAAAACCGTTCGATTATATCACCGTTACACCCTAAGGAAGGTTGAGTTCAAATTTCGGAAAAATCGGACCAAAATTACCATACAAAATGGCCGCCGTTCGTCCGCGAATCCTGTTAAAAAATGGTATATCAAGGTTGTGGACCCTGTAGAGATCACAATTTTAATTCGATTTTGATGAAACTTGAAATGCATGGTTATAACCCAAAGATCTTTGTTCCTTTCAATATTTGCGCATATCGGATCGTAACTTTCTGAATTATGGCCCCTGATTATACGTAAAATCGCCTTTGTTTAGCTTGTGGTCCCTCTGGAAGTCACAATTATTATCTGATTAAAAAAATCGTTTGATTATATCACCGTTACGCCCTAAGGAAGGTTGAGTTCGAATTTCGGAAAAATGGGACCAAAATTGCCATACAAAATGGCCGTCATTCGTACGCGAATACTGTTTAAAAAATGGTATATCAAGGTTGTGGACCCAGTAGAGGTCACAATTTTAATTTTCGATTTTGATGAAACTTGAAATGCATGGTTATAACCCAAAGATCTTGGTTCCTTTCGATATTTGCGCATATCGGATTGTAACTTCCTGAATTATGGCCCCTGATTATACGCAAAATCGTCTTTGTTTAGCTTGTGGTCCCTCTGGAGGTCACAATTATTATCCGATTTAAAAAATCGTTTGATTATATCACCGTTACACCCTAAGGAAGGTTGAGTTTGAATTTCGGTAAAATTCGGAACAAAATTGCCATACAAAAAAAATGGCCGCCGCGTGTACGCGAATACTGTTATAAAATGGTATATCAAGGTTGTGTACCCAGTATAGGTCACAATTTTGATTCAATTTTGATGAAACTTGAAATGCATGGTTATAACCCAAAGATCTTGGTTCCTTTCGTTATTTGTACATATCAGATCATAACTTCCTGAATTATAGCCCTTGATTGTCCGAAAAATCGCCTATGGTCCCTCTGGAGGTCACGATTATTATCCGATTTAAAAAAACGCTTGACTCTATCACCATTTCACCATACGGAATGTTGAGTTTGAATTTCAAGGAAATCGGACCATAATTGCCAGATAAAATGGCCGCCGTTTGTACGCTAATAGTGTTAAAATATGGTATATCAAGGTTGTGGACCCAGTATAGGTCACAATTTTAATTCGATTTTGTTGAAAGTTGAAATGCATGTTTATTACCTAAAGATCTTGATTCTTTTCGATATTTGCGCATATCAAATTGTAATTTAATGAATTATAGCCTTTGATTGTAGGAAATATCACTTTCGGTTTTGCTTGTTCTCTATCCATGTCTCGAAAATGTGGGCGTATCCTGCCTGGCAGTGCCAGCTTACTATCTTTTAAATCCCTTACCATGCAAATACAGTTAAAGGTGGTTATCTACAATTCTAAACTGATCTTAATATTTAGAGCTTGTGGACCCTCTAGACCTCACAGTTTTTATACGCCCACATTTTTATGTGGACATATATTATCGATGCCCCTGTCCATCTGTCTGTCTGTCCGTCACAATTTTTATTTCATTTTGACGAAACTTGAAATGCATCTTTATGACCCAAAATCTTGGTTCCTGTCGATATTCGAGCATATCATATTGTAACTTCCTACATTATGGGCCTTGATTGTTTAGCTTGTTTTATATCCAACTCTTGAAAAATATGGGCGTATCTGCCTGGCAGTCGCTGGTTATTTGATTGTCAAAACCGTTCAAATATATCATCACCATAATAAATACAGTTGAGTTCAAATTTCGTGAAAATCAGACAAAACTACTCGACAAAATGGCCGCTATCCTAAACAGCATGTAACACCCAGGTCGTGGGTCATCAAGAGGTTCAAATTATCATCAAATTCTGATATATCTCAAAGGTCCTTTCGATATTGGCACGTAACTTTCTGTATTATAAACCCGGATTGTACGAAATATCACCTTTTTAGCTTGTGGACACCCCGGGTTAAAATTAAAGGAGGTGCCACCTGGGGAGGTAAAAATTCTCATGTGGTTTTTCTAGACCAGTTTTTTATACGCCCACATTTTCATGTGGACGTATTATGTCGTCGCCCCTGTCCGTCCGTCCGTATGTCCGTCCACAATTGTTTGTGGACCCTCTACAGGTCACAATTCTTGTCCGATTTTGACGAAACTTTAAATATAGCTTTATCCCCAAAAGATCTCGGCTGCTTTCGATATTGGCATGTATCGGATCGAAACTTCATTGATTATGGCCCCTGATTGTAAGAAAAATCACATTTTTAGCTTGTGGACCCTATAGAGGTCACATTTTTGAGCCGATTTGGATGAAACTTGACATGCATGTTTATAACCTAAAGATCTTCGTTCCTTTCGATATATTTGTGCCTATCGGAACGTAATTTCCTGAATTATGGCCACTGATTGTCCGAAAAATCACCTATTTTAGCTTGTGGTCCCTGTGGAGGTGACAATTATTACCCGATTTGAAAAACTGTTTGATTATATCACCGTTACACCCCAAGGAAGGTTGAGATCGAATTTTGGGAAAATCGGACCAAAATTGCTATACAAAATGGCCGCCGTTTGTACGCGAATACTGTTAAAAAATTGTATATTAAGGTTGTGGACCCTGTAGAGATCACAATTTTAATTCGATTTTGATGAAACTTGAAATGCATGGTAATGACCCAAAGATCTTGGTTATTTTCGATATTTGCATATATCGGATTGTAACTTCCTGATTATGGCCCCTGATTTTAAGCAAAATCGCCTTTGTTTAGCTTGTGGTACCTCTTGAGGTCACAATTATTATTTGGTTTGTAAAACCGTTTAATTACATCATCGACACACCCTAAGGAAGGTTGAGTTCAAATTTCGGGGATATCGGACCAAAATTGCCATACAAAATGGCCGCCGTTTGTACGCGATACTGTTAAAAAATGATATATCAAGGTTGTGGACCCTGTAGAGGTCAAAATTTTAATTTGATTTTGTTGAAACATGAAATGCATGGTTATAACCAAAAGATCTTGGTTCCTTTCGATATTTGCGCATATCGGATTATAACTTCCTGAATTATGGCCCCTGATTAAAGCAAAATCGCCTTTGTTTAGCTTGTGGTCCCTCTTGAGGTCACAATTTTTATCCGATTGAAAAAACCGTTTGATTATATCCCCGTTACACCCTTAAGAAAGGTTGAGTTCGAATTTCGGCAAAATCGGACCAAAATTGCCATACAAAATAGCAGAATTGAGGCCGATTTTCAATTTGCGTGCACGTTAAAGATTCTACAAAAGCCGGACATTCTGGTAATTTCGTTTTAAATTTAAGCACTAAAACATGAAACAAGTGATTCCAGAGTTTTAAAACATTCGTTGAAATAGTTTCTGAGATTTAGGCTCCCCAAATTTGAGGTAAACGTATAACATGCGTTTAAAATTGCTCGAAATCGTAAAAAAACTTACTTTTCAAAGTCCCATAACTTTTTTTAGTGTGAAACAGAAACTCTTCGCTATAATACTATCTTGTAGATAATTCGAGTGGGTATCAAACGACATAATAATTTAACTACTCGGTAAACAACCTTCGATACATCGCATTTTACGCACAGGCACCCATTTTTATACGCCCACATAGAAATGTGATCGTATATTGCCGTCGCCCCCGTCCGTCCGTCGGTCCGTCCGTCGGTCCGTCCGTCGGTCCGTCCGTCCATCCATCGTCCACAATTTCTTGTGAACGCTCTAGGGGCTAAAATTAATATCCGATTGACTTTAAATTTCAGCGATTTCCGATAATTGCTGTCCGAGTTATGGCCCTTGATCACTTCAAAAAATCTTGTGAACGCACTAGAGGCTAAAGTTAATATCCGATTGACTTTAAATTAATACACAGTGTTGAAGGTCATCAGAGAAAGTTCCCTATTGATTTTCAGCGATATCCGATAATTACTGCCAGAGTAATGGCCCTTGATCACTTTAAAAAATCTTGTGAACGCTCTAGAGGCTAAAGGTAATATCCGATTGAATTCAAAATTATACACAGTGTTTACGGTCATGAGACAAAGATGCCTAGGGATTATCAGCGATATCCGATAATTACTCCAGAGTTATGGCCCTTGGTCACTTTGAAAAATCTTGTGAACGCTCTAGAGGCTAAAGGTAATATTCGATTGACTTTAAATTTATACACAGTGTTTAGGGTCATGAGACAAAGAAGCCTATCGATTTTCAGCTATTTCCGATATTTGCTGTCAGAGTTATGGCCCTTGATCACTTCAAAAAATCTTGTGGCACTCCAGAGGCTAAAGTTAATAACCGATTGACTTTAAATTTATACACAGTGTTGAGGGTCATTAAACGAAGAAGCCTAGAGATTTTCAGCGATTCTCGATAATTACTGTTAGAGTTATGGCCCTTGATCACTACAAAAAAATCTTGTGGATGCTCTAGAGGCTAAAGTTAATAACCGATTGACTTGAAATTTATACACAGTATTGAAGGTCATAAAATGAAGAAGCCTTTTGATTTTCAGAATATTAAGTGTTTCGTATACTAAACGTTAGCATGGAATAGAACTTTATCAAAGCCAAACAAATTCGAATGATTTTCTGATAATTACATAATGAGTTGTTACTTGTTATATGATTTTAGTGTATTATAAATGTTTCATTACTGAAAAAAGTTAAATATGCGACAACTCTTGTTGACTGCCCGGACAATTTAGCTGCTGTGGGCGTATGTTTCGTTGCCTGGCAACCTATCTTTCACTTCCGGTGATTAGAGGATTTTCAATTATAGCTGAAGGACTGGAGAAGACCTTCGACTTTATAGTCTTGAAGTTTCAGAAAAGTCGTAGGTGCCGTTTTAAAAAAATAAGAACTCTACGATTTGACCAAAATGCGAAAAAAAGTGAAAAATCAAATTTAATATTTCAGAACAAAACTGATATTTTTGGAATCAGATTGATGTCAGCTATCCAAAAATATAAGTGGAATTTCAAAATTCTAAAAAATAACAATTTTAGAAAAAATTTAAAAAATTCCAATTTTCACCGAAAAAATGAGAGCGACAAAGTTACAAAATTCGACGATTTTGAACTGCTATCAGCTCAGAAATGAAACCATCTATCTAAAAAGGTAACTATCTGAAATATCGGTTAAGAATTAAAAGGATTATAGCTGATTTTCAATTTGCGTGCATGTTAAAGATTTGACCCATTTCCGCTATGCGCACAAATTTCGAAATGGCTTTAAGCACTAATTACCACCCAGTTTCCCGAGAGAAAATCAAATTTCGGACTTCTATCTCTTATACTTGCTGAGAAATAGGCAAAACGGAAAAAAAATAATAATAACTAGACTTGCGTGCAAGACTGAACGGCTTTCACCTTGACCACAAGATTGACGAGTTGACAGTTTCGCATCCGTAATATCCCAAAATCGGTTGGGAATTGACAGATTTAAGGCTGTTTTCAATTTTCGTGCACGTTAAAGATTTACACACTTCCGGTCAAAATTTGGTCGTTATGGCATTCTCAATATCCCCAGCTGTACAAAAATATAACTTCTTCCAAAATCGGTTGGGAATTGACATACTTAGGGCCGGTTTTCAATTTTCGTGCACGTTAAAGATTTACACCACTGCCTTTTTCAATTCGTTCGTTATGGCATCCGCAATATGCCTAGCTGTACAAAAATATAACTTTCTCAAAAATCGGTTTGAAATTGACAATTTTCGTGCACGTTAAAGATTTACACCACTTCTGGTCACAATTCAGTCGTTATGACATCCGCAATATCCCCAGCTGTACAAAAATATAACTTTTTCAAAAATCCGTTGGAAATTGACAAAATTAGGGCCTGTTTTCAATTTTAGTGCACGTTAAAGATTTACACCACTTCCCGTCTCTTCGCAACTTTCGCAATAGTAATAATAGACTGTCGTCTGTCAATAGCTATCGTCTCAAAAAAAAATCTGTACACTGGGTCTAGTTGTAATTCACACATTAGTAATATGTGAATAAAATAAGGATAGGAAGGTTTATTCCCGCTTCTAGAATGTGCCAGTTTTTATAAACGAGTCCTCGCAAGTTTTTGAATTACTTTCTGTTCGCGCCATGGAGTTTATCAACCACTCTTACACCTGATGCATATCAATTAGCCAAACAACCAATCAAAACCACTCCAGATAATATTGCGCCAATTTGACCTCAAGTTCACAGGTCAAAAGGCCAGTCTGAGCTGTAGTGTTTACTTTGAGACCATGAAGTGTCTTGTTTACCTCGTAGACAAAGATTGTGGAAAGCTGAATAAATTTACAGATACGAGTTGGAATAAGGTTGTATTAAGTTATAAAGAATGAGCTAATCTTGATGGAACCGAGCTAAAAGTGTGCCAACAGTATAAAGATGTATTTGAGGGTAAGTTTATCAACTAAATCAAACTAAAATTGATAGTACGACTACACGAGTCGCCATTTTATTTTTCTGCGAAACACAATTTTTTGTTGTTTACATTTTAAATTAAATTCTTAGTGGTAGGCGGATTACATTTTATAGACACCTGTACTCATCACAAATGCATGGGACTGTACAATGCAACGAGAGCTTACGTCCATATATAATATTTCTTGTTTGATGTCATTGCTGTGTGCAAGTTGTTACGATAAATAATAGGCCTAATAATAATGTTTGTTGACATTCATTCAACTCATATTGTATAGTCTCGTTAGTTCATAGAGTAGATTAGGTTTGTTTTAAAATCGACAGCATTCACGCTAGCCTTTGGTTTTATTTTATTAACCCCAGATTGTTTAAGTGTCTTTTCACAAATCAAGTGCAAACATGTTGCAGTGTCTTACTTTTCATAAAAGAAAAGTAATTTTTATTATGGATATTTGTTGCCACCTAAATTCTTCTCAGTCTCAGGTTTTAATTTGCTTATTTTGTGTATGTGTGCAATAATATATGGAGTATGTTTGTATTTATAGGGAAAAAAGATGGTGCACTACCAGTTTATGGCTATCATTCCAAGTGTTATTTGAGATTCACAACAGACAGAACAAAGATTGATCGAGCTACTAAAAGAGTTGCATTACAGCCTGGTAATAATAAGCAAACAAGTGATAACAGTCAATCCACATCTAGGTCACAAGGTTTGCGATCAGCCGCAACTAAATCTTCAACCACCCAATGCAAGCTGTCAACCTGCGAGGGCATGTCTTGTCTCCTGTTTGCATTATCTGCAAGAAAGTACCTCTGTTCTACAGGTGTCAAAAAAAGACTGTCTCTGATAAGCTGATTTTAGCAGAAACTAAAGATGAAGGTAATTTTTTATTATTTGTTCAATCGTTGTGATTAAAATTGTGGAATAGGTCCATCGCCCCTCCTCAGGGTGTCGTAAAAGGCATTTATTGCGGACAGTGGTCAGGTGACTGATAGGTGTTATCTACCAATCTGCCATCAATAGAGTCGAGGGTTCGACTCTCTTTCTCTGCGATCTCAGTGACAAGGTGGGGGAGTAGCCTATCCAAACATGCAGGGTTATGTATTTACCCCTGCAGCGCAAGTACTCCCAGGCAAGGGTTGAAAATATTTCCGTTTGCCCAAACCCGACTCATGGTAATAATGTATGGGTAGGTAGGTAGACAAATTTTGTTTTTTTTGGGGGGGTGGGCGCCAGACTTTGGCGATAAATAACCAGATTTTACGAAATCACTTGTCGAGTTTGGTTTTACTATGTATAGACATGACAGTGGCTGTTCAATCTCTCAACCAATTATTTCGCATGTGGACTGGTGAAAATTGAATATGTAGTCTACTTCTAGTTGGTTTATGATATCCATAATATTTACAATTGTCCATATCTTTTTAGGTCGAGTTAGAGAAGCAGCAGTTATGAAAGCAGATGAAACCATTCTCAGGCACATCAGAGATAAAGACTGTGTTGCTATTGAAGTTAGGTACCATCTACAAGGATTATGTTCGATTCCTGATAAGAAAACCCAAAGTTTGGTCGTCGGGGTAAGTTTATTTCATACTTGTAGTAGTTGTTGTGTCCTTGTGGCTTGTTATATATCTATTTTATATCAAAGACAACTAGTGGGTGGAAAGGGGGTTATATAGCCAAGTGGGTGGTTAAAAAAATGTCTGTCATCAGTTCGCATCCCATTATCAGTGACCTCAATGACAAGGTGTGGGAGTGGCCGATTTACTCTATAGTATAAGTAGTGCTGGTATCTTTGATGGCAAGTGGATTGGCACAAAATGACCAGATTGTGGTGTTCAAATGCACTAAAACAAAGTCCTTCCGTTCTAAGAATGTGTGAACATTATTTACTAGCACTTTTGCGCGGTCAAGACTTGTTTGTGATATGATAAGTTTAAAGTGTATTAATATGTTTGTTTTACTTAATCGACCATCGACCAATACATCTTAAGTGGAAATATCACCAAACATGAATTCTTGCATCTACGATAAGATTTCCTTGTACGTGTAGTAACTATGAACATATATTTTTCAGCTCTTCTGAGATGTCTGCATATGAGACAACCTTTGATATTTTGTGAAGATGTGATTAGAAAAAGAAATATTTTCCACAAAGAAATTCTGCGAATGGCCAAGTTATTAGATATTTTAAATTACCTGTAATAATTTGTTATTTCTGTACATTGGTTGTGTCCTTTATTATTGTTAAACTCCATTTATTTCAAGCAATAATTATTGCACAACTGTTACAGCAAGATTTAAATAAATTATTGATATAGCGGTTATTAAAAATTAAAAAAATGTTTTCTGTATTTTAAAAAAAATATTGATTGAAATGTTGTTGTAAATTGCAATACACAGGCCTAATTAATATATATTTAAACCTTTAATACTAGTAATTAAAGATAAGAATAATGTTTTAAATTTGTTTTCATTCTTTGTTTGGGGATAGGGTGGGTTTTCAAGGGGGGAATTTGGTCTTTGTTCAATATTTGTAGGACATTTATGATACGAGTTATCTCCCCTTATACCTTTTTACCTGGAACCCCTATTTGAAATATCACGTTTGTGCATTGTTTTTTGGTTGAAATCGAATATGTCTATGCAAAAATGTAAATTTTCCTAAATTTCTATCACAACCTAGCCGGCCATTGGCGATTAGACAGTTTGTTGATTTGCATAAATCAATTAATTTATTACCAAATAGGTTTAAAACTTTATCCTGAGACTTTCGATGGATAGTATAGTCATTATTACAGTCTGTGACAGATGTACCAATATATCTATCTAAATTATCATTTTCTATTATTTCTGATTCATCTCTTGTTCTACTGTTGAAATCGCCACATATTAGTGCTTTACCTATATTAGAATATTTATCATAGATATGCACTATTTCAAGGAATACATCAAAGTTACATAAGTTATGAAATGAACTATTATCAGGCGGAATATAAACAAAAATAATATAAACATCTTCGAAAGATTCAAACAGAGAACGATCTAACTTTACGACACATAGACCCCACGGTTCAGTATAAACTATAGACACATAGTTGTTTAGATTAGGTTTGTGAAAAACAGCTAGACCACCGCAAATTGAACTACGTTTCCCGAGTTTATACAAGTTACCGCTATTCACAAACACCCCAGGTGAAAAGTTTTCGATAGTTAAAATATCATTACCATTTTTCAACCAGGTTTCACACAACAGTACAATATCAAAATCAGATATGTAATTTATAAATGAATTATCGTCAATTACAGAATTCAATCCATGGATGTTCCATACAGTTATAGTAATATAATCTGTTAACTGATCACCGGGAATGTCCTAGCGTCTGTTATACCGATCGGGTGTTGACAACCTAAACCTATTATCATCAGCAAAAGGAATCACATTTGCTCTTCTAGATCGCGCGGCTACGGTTTGGAAACCATCATATGAGGAAGTGTCGTAGTTTCTATTAGCAGGGGTAGATGATAACGGACCCTTAGAACCCAATTCTTGGTTAGTATTTAATTATAAACAAATTTCAAATACAATGCAGTTAAAAAAATATTTGTATTTAAGGCTATGAAAAATTGAACATGTCAAAAATTGGTTTGAACTAGTCAAAATTGACAGTGCGCATGAAATGGTTTCCCTTTTATGAATATACAAAAATAATACGCTCGTTTACAGACAAAAAAGGGTAAAAAGTGATTCATGCAAAATTTAACCATTTCTCAGCAACTGCTCATATTATTACAAACTTCGTATGAATTAATGCTACACGTTTATAAAAGTTAAGAAGAAATATTTTAAACTATGAAAAGCCTAAATAATGGGTTGTAGGTAGCTTATTTTTACCCCTTTTTATACCCCACATTTTCATGTAGACATATTATGCCATTGTCCCCGTCCATTCTTCCGTCCGTCTGTCTATCTGTCTGTCTGTCTGTCATTGTTTGTGGACTCTCTACGGGTCACAATTCTTATCCGATTTTGACGAAACTTGGAATATAGGTGTCAGGGGCGGCGCCAGCTGGTGCTGGGTGGGGGGGGGTGTGTAAAAATCTATGGGGGTAAAAATTTTTTTAGCCACGCCCCTTTTGCTTAGGAAAACGCCCTTCTCCAGCTATTGGACACACCCGTTTTAGGTTGTGAAAAGCCCTTTCTAACATGTGATGTTGCACTTCAATATAATATAATGCACGAAAAAGTGATCCTACCCCCCCCCCCCCCATAAATTTTATGTCATTTATGGTTTATCCCCAAAAGATATCGGTTGCTTTCTTTATTGGCATGTATCGGATTGAAACTTCATGGATTATGGCCCCTTATTTTACAAAAAAATCCATTTTTAGCTTGTAGACCCTATTGAGGTCATAATTTTGAATCGATTTTGATGAAACTTGACATGCATGTTTTAACCAAAAGATATTGGTTCCTTTTGATATTTCCGCGTAACTTCCTAAATTATGGGCCATAAATGTCCTAAAAATCGCCTTTTTTATGGAGGTCACAATTATCCGATTTAAAAAAAAAGGTTGATTATATCACCGTTACACCGTAGGAAGGAAGAGTTTATATTTCGTGAAAATCGAACCAAAATTGTTGAACCAAATGATTGCCGTTTTTACGCGTATAGTGTAAAAATATGGTATATAAAGGTTGTGGACCCCAAAGAGGTCACGATTTTAATCCGATTTTGATAAAACTTGAAATGCATGTTTATAACCCAATGGTCATGGTTCCTTTTGTTATTTTCGTATATCGAATCGTAACTTCCTGAATTATTGCCCCTCATTGTACCAAAAATTGCCTTTTCTAGCTTGTGGTTCCTCTGAAGGTCACATTTATTAACGCATTTGGTTATATAACTGTTACACCGTAATGAAGGTTGAGTTCGAATTTGAAGAAAATAGGACCAAAACTGCTGGATAGAATGACCGCCGCTTGTTTGCGAATAGTGTAAAAAAAATATGGTATATCAAGGTTGTGGAACCTGTAGAGGTCACAATTTTAATCCGATTTTGATGAAACTTAAAATGCATGTTTATAATCCTAAGAAGTTGGTTCGAATTGTAACTTCATGAATTATCGCCCTTGATTGTAGGAAAAATCACTTTCTTTTACCGGTCGTTCCGCTGTTATATTGCTATTTTGATCTTTTGGGTCTATAGATAATATATTTTCGATCAAAATTAATATTTCCACTTGTTTTGTCTGTAGCTCATTTTTAGACTGTGTGCATTCCGATTCAATTTGCCATCACAGGTCACATATGTTCAGTATATTTTTGTCAGTATATGTTATGAATCAATATTATCGTTATTGATTACATTTATTTCCTTTGTAAAAACAATTATATCTCCTTGACATATGAAATTCTCAACTTATCATATGTTTTTTTTCTTGTGTTTCAGGAGTGTATATCTTGTGAGGAGATTTGTCTTGTTAATATTGTTGATTACTATAGCGATAAAGTAAACAATGATGTCAAGGGATATAGAGCTTTATATCAAAAAATAACAGCACAGCATTTCCCTCAACTGGTAAGAATACAATAATTTTGAGGCCCTACTGCATTTATAATCACACGTTAAAGGAACAAAACAAAGCCTGTTGCATGTTTTGGCACGTTTTGACCTGTACTAGAATAAATTTCAATGAGACTAATCAGATCATACTATTCTACCTATTAGTATTAGGGCTGAAAAAGTTGATATTCCAAATTTTAGCTTGGCCCGACTAACGGTGATTCGAAGGTGATGCGATTTAAACAGGCATTACGCAAAAGCTAAATCTGCCAATTACAGGTCTTTTCTTTAGGCCTGAAACGTGATCTAAACTATTAATAAGACATTAATTAACTTATCCGGACCATAATCAACTGTCTATGTCATCGCTAGCTTGTAATATATACTGGATTAGAACCCTATCTGCTGCTAAATTAAAAAAAAGGATAATCAAGACTATTTTTTTTTTATCGTACTGACTTCCGAAATGATGATTGATGCTAGGCCCAAAATTCAATCGCTAAATTCTTGGTTCAGAATGTATCAATTTGACTTTACATTATCTAGTTAAAACTATTATAGTGAGAACTGCCAGCTCTTTATCTAATATCCCATAATGCATATTTAACTCATTGGGTGACAGCTTACATGAAATGACCCAAAACACAGATTTTGAAACATAATCGACTTTTTTACAGGCAAAATAACATGAAAAAAGGTCACAATTTCCCGGCAACTGCTGACATACATTGTCTTTGAATGTATGTATTAAAGGGGAAGACAATCATACAGATTTGGCGTAAGTTTACTGCTGTATTGTGTATAGCGTCGTCCTTTTGCCGAAAATCTGATCAAATGACCATGTTTATTAGAATATTATAAGCACTAATTAATGTTATTTTAACGTTTAGTACACAAAGCCGTAGCGTAAATTCACTCATACTGAACAGAGCGCTGTGGCTCACTTCACGCCACATGGCTAATTAGTATGCATCACGTGGTTTGTTTAACACCCGGCAAGTGACAGATTTTTCGTCTGCTTCAATGTTTGTGTGCGTGCTGAGTCTGCTGACAGTGTTTTTATTTATTTCAACGGACTCGTAGCACATATATATTTAAATAAATATATAAATTCCACAGTATGTCAAGATCAGACACCAACGTATGAAATATAAAATATCTCGTCTAAGAATAATGCCGTATAAATATTCGAGCCAAGCTATTCTCAAGAGGAAATGGAAGAAAAATGGAAAACCCGTTCACATCGACATTATGTGCCAAAATGCCCATAATTTTGGTCGGTTTCTGGTAAAAAAAAAACTGCCATCAGCACGCACAAAAACATCTAAGCAGACGAAATACATGTCACTTGCAAGCTGTCAATCAAACCACGTGATGCATACTAATTAGCCATGTGGTGTTAATAGAGACACAGCGTGCTGTTCAGTATGAGTGAATTTACGCCAAGGCTTTGTGTACTTAACGTTAAAATAAATTAATTCGTGTTTATAATATCCTAATAAACATGGTCATTTGATCAGATTTTCGGCCAACGGACGACGCTGAACACAATACAGCAGTAAACTTATGTCAAATCTGTATGATTACTATAGAGCCCAGTGAGCGTGTTGAACCAACTATGTCACTTCCGGTTTGAATAAAAATTAATTTCTCGCTAACAAAAACTTTTTTGCTTGTGTTACGGAGGGGATTAGTTAGCAATATATATTTAAGATTTATGGAAACCTTGTTGAAAATCGTTGGTTTTCCCCTTTAATGCTACAAATTTATGAACGTTGCGAAAAAAGATCTTAAAGATATGAAAAGCCTGAATTGGTTGTAAATAGATAATTTTTACACCTGTTTTCTCCTTTAAATCAAATTGGCATAAAAGCTTTATTTCCGTCTCTTTTTTTATATCTTGATCTATCGGATATGGGGCATATTAGCTTTGTTTTATACAAATCGGGCAATACATAATTAACCTAGAACCGATAAACTGAATTAACCAATAGCTCAAATCAGACAAGCCTTTAACCCTGGATAAAATGACATAAAAAATATTCATTTTTATACGCCCACATGAATATGTGGTCGGATATTGCCGTCGCCCCGTCCGTCCGTCGTCCACAATTTCTTGTGAACGTTCTAGGGGCTAAAATTAATATCCGATTGACTTTAAATTTATACACAGTGTTTAAGGTCATGAGACGAAGAACCCTATCGATTTTCAGCGATTTCCGATAACTGATGTCAGAGTTATGGCCCTTGATCACTTCAAAAAATTCTGTGAACGTGCTAGAGACTAAAGTTAATATCTGATCGACTTTAGATTTACACACAGTGTTTAAGGTCATGAGACGAAGTAGCCTTTTGATTTTCAGCAATATCCGATAATTACATCTACAGTTATGGCCCTTGATCACTCTGAAAAATCGTGTAAATGCTCTATAAGCTAAAGTTAACATCCGATTGACTTTAGATTTATACACAGTGTTTAAGGTCATGAGACGAAGAAGCCTATTGGCTTTCAGCGATATCCAATAATTACATTCAGAGTTATGGCCCTTGATCACTTTGAAAAATCTTGTGAACGCTCTAGAGGCTAAAGTTAATATTGGTTTGACTTTAAATGGTGGCACTTCATATTGTGTGTACTCATCTGTAGTCACTTTTAAGTTAAAACTAGATCATATTTTTTTGGGGAGATAATCCGACCTTTATTACGTCGATTTTTTTTGAAAATTTGACCCTTTATTTCGTCAAGGGGAGATAATTTAAAAATTTCTAAAGTCATTTTTCAAGTTGCATCAGTGAGATCTACTAACATACTAAATTTCATGAAAATTGTGAAACTATTAAAGAAGTTGTCAAGTTTGTCCTAACTTCCGGTTTAAAATCCCATCGACAAATTTTCGAAATTCGAAAATCTGAAATTGCTATTTTTAATTTAATGTTCCAATATCCCCAAAGAAAAAAGAATAAGTAAAATAGGTCAAATAGTCACAAAGTTACAGCAAAGTAGGTCAAATGCATTTGTTCGTAAAATTCGGTGATTTTGGATGTGTAAAATACTGTAAAACGTTTTGAAAATATGCCTATTCCAAAGCCACCACCCATGGGGGGGGGGGGAGGTCAAAGTTTCAGAAAGATCCCAAGGTTAGATTCTGAGATGTAATATTTGCAGGAAAAACACACAAAAAATAATTACTAGGTCTGCTAAGCAGATATGAAAGCTTTCATATTCACAATCACTTCCTGTCATATGTCAAGGGTTAACTCATTGACCCCTAGACTAGAGCTAATTATTTTACTTACTGCTTAATCTCCTAAGCCAATTAACCAGACTATAGCCCATATCCCTAGTGTTAATTAAAGGATTATTAACAAAACAAAAACTATCACTCCAATCAAAAAATGTTTATATTACCAAATGTAGAAATAAAAAAAGGTTTTACAAGGATATTTTTAAAAAATAAAAATACCAAATATTAACAAAGTTATTCTTTATTATAAACGAAGAACTGTGTAAAATAAATAATAGGCTTCGTTTATGAGTTATGAAGCTATATTTTAATGCTCCATGCATCAAACAGTAAGCACAATTGATTATTTTTTTAGTCCACAATAAGTTTTTAGGATTAGCACTGTAAATAAAGTTGTCAATCGCAGATTTATGCAGCCGTTACGGCCCTCCAATAATTTTTTTTCGAACCTCTCAATCTCATTGAATTTTTCAGCGTGATATCCTATTGGGTTTCGTCGGTCAGCATTGCGAACATATTCAGTCCAAAAAATAAACTAAAAAAATCAAATTTGTTCTTCTTACGTTTTAATATGTCTGTTGGCCCTGGCTTCGGACATAAAAATGATTGGCATATAACGAAATTCGGTGCATGTATCATTCCAAATAAAATCTCGAAGAGTCGAAGATTATCCGCCATTTTAGTTTAGCTATTTGGTAGCCGTCTTGCTACTCACTCGAATTGTCAGTCAATTCGTTGTCCAGGATACTGTTATTGCTAATTTCTACGTCCAATATATGTTCCGATAAGAAAATCCTTCGAAATTTGAGTCAGAATCACTTCCCATAACGAACTTATTATTAAAAAACGAGGCGTACAAATATTTACTACGAGTCAAAATGGCGACCATTGAAAAAAAAATTCTACAGAGCTCAAGACCTCATAACCCCCATAATCCGGTATTGTGTCGTAACTTTATTGATCAATAAAACAGTACATGTTAAATGTCGTTGCGAGACGTTCAGCGGATGTCTGACTTGACACTTGGCCAACGTCTGGCGGGGTAAGTCGGTGAGATTCAGTGGCTAATTAGGTCGATTTGACACGACAACTGGACCGAATGAGTTAAATAAAGAATCTGAACAAGATAAAAAGTAAATCATTAAAATCGGTCAAATACTCACAAAGTTAATGAAATTTTTCACTTTTCACTTGTAAAGAACTTTGTTTGCACGAAATACTTCAAATACCATAAAATAAACCCTGATAGCAGCTATCCAGAAATGTATTCAATTTTGAAATAGCAGACGTATTCTCCAAACTACGACCTATTGTTTCCATTTTCTTGTCCGTTATCATCGATTTTTCACTTTTTATACGCCCACATTGAAATGTCATATATTGCCGTTGTCGTCGGTCCATACGTCGTCTACAATTTCTTATGGACGCTCTAGAGGCTAAAGTTAATATCCAATTGACTTTAAATTTATACAGTGTTAAAGGTCATGACTCATGAGACAAAGAAGCCTATTGATTTTCAGTGATTTCCAATAATTGCTGTCAGAGTTATGGCCCTTGATCACTTCAAAAAATCTTGTGGACGCTCTAGAGGCTCAAGTTAATAACCGATTTACTTTAAATTTATACACAGTATAATTAAGGTCATAATTTCTGATAATTACATTCAGCGTTATGGCCCTTGATCACTTTCAAATTTTGTGGACGTTCTAGAGGCTAAAGTTAATATCCGATTGACTATAAATTTATACACAGTGTTGAAGGTCATGAGACAAACAAGTATATTGAGTTTCACTGAATTTAGATAACTTGAACAGCATGGAGGAGAACTTTATCAAAGCCAAACAAATTACATAATGAGTTGTTACTTTTAATCAGATTTTAGTGTATTATAAATGTTTCATTACCGAGGGGGGTTGGGATGGCCTAGTGGTCTAGATTGCCGTGCCTCGACCTCTAGCTGGCCGGCCATCTCTGTCTTGCGGCTGTCGTTTCGAGCCCTGGTGTGAGCGTATATGGCATGGAGATAGGGGTGCTTCTCAACCTCGTGGGTTTCCTCCGGGCACTCCGGTTTCCTCCCACTGCTAAAGACCCCTACGCACAAGCGAATTATGAAATAAAATTAAAAACCATATGTTAGTCCCGAAATGACCTAGTTGTGTTGAGTGGACGTTAAACCCCATTTCTATCTATCTATTTCATTACCGAAAAAAAGTAAAATATGCGACAACTCTTGTTAAGTTAATAACCGATTGACTTTAAATTTATACACAGTGTTTAAGGTCATGAGGCGAAGAGGACGATTGATTTTCAGCGTTTCCGATAATTACTGACTGATTTATGGCCCTTGAGTTTCAATGAATTTAGATAACTTGAACAGCATGGAGGAGAACTTTATCAAAGCCAAACACATTTGAATGATTTTCTGATAATTACATAATGAGTTGTTACTTTTAATTAGATTTTAGTGTATTATAAATGTTTCATTACCGAGAATAGTAAAATATGCGACAACTCTTGTTGACTGCCCGGACGATTTAGCTGCTGTGGGCGTATGTTTCGTTGCCTGGCAACCTATGTTTATTAACTTTGAATCTAATCCACCCAATAATAATTGTTCTGATTCTTAGAAAAGTAATTCCAATAAACTTTAAAATGGGCCACTTCTAAATGTCAAGGTGTCAGTAGGCCTATGACCCGTTTTACTGTACTAAAATGCTTCTTCTTTTTTTTCCGAAAAAAACAAAATGCTTTTATTTTGATGGAGCGTCTCACTGTGTGCTTCTCTTTTTTAGGCTAAATAATTTAAGATATTATTACTGAATTTCAAATAGGCCTTTATATATATATATATTATAATTAGGCCTAGGATACAGAGATGGCGTAAGAACAGCCACAGGTTAAAAAAAAAGAAAAGAGAAAGAAAGGAGAGGGGGAGGTCATTCTGTTACGGTAGGCCTATCTAAAATTGTATCAGGAAATCAAAAATCAAAACGTGCCTTTTTCTGCTTTGGTATGAAATGCTTGGAATATGGATTTGTAGTTGTCAATTTTCAAAGTTTTTCTGGGGGGAGGGGAGACCCCAGCTAAAAAAGTGAAAGAAAAGAGAGGGGGAGGTCATTCTGTTACGGTAGGCACTAGGCATATCTTATTGTATCAGGAAATCAAAAACTTGCCTTTTTCTGCTTCGGTATGAAATGTTGGGAAAATGGGTTTGCAGTTGTCAATTTTCAAAGTTTTACTGAAGGGGGGGGGGACCTGAGATCCACATCCGACGCTCGCATGCCTTTGGCGTGCTTGTGACGTGCCAAAGGTGAGTACTTGTTTGGGCCTTGACCAATGGCCTGACACAGTTGGGCCGAAACAGCAAGGATTAACACTATTTAGTTTGGTTTAATAAAAAATATCAATTAAATTTCAATTTTAGTCCCCAAGAAGTCCATTGCAATGTGTTTTTATCCAATTTGAGATGATTCGACCTCGTGGCCGACTATCAAAAAAGAACAAATTTCACAGCCCGACAATTTGTCCAAAATCACAACAATTGTCGATCACTTTGACACTTATTAACCATAACTGTAAACGTTCAGGCTTTCTATTATACCATAAAAATACAAATTTCATCCACAAAGTTTTCCAGAAATCTTCGTAGAAAATGGACGAACCGAAGGCCACTTATGTCATTGAGAACACATGAAGTGATGACGTCAGCACAAAAAAACTTCGTAGTTCGTAGTTGGTATTGGTTGCGGAAACTCTCTTTTGTGCTTCGATGCGTAGACATGTTGTCTCCCATGTTCAACCAGTTGATTTGTTTATGTGCTATTAATATCTGCTGCAAATATACAGGTCATGTGTCATTAGGCTATTTCAGCTGTTGCAATGTTCGTTTTATTGGTATATGCGACCTAGGTATGATCTTTTTTGCAGGATCAACCGACAAAATTAATTGGCTGGAAACCTTATAATACCACTGTTTTCTTAACATGAATTTTTGATGTAACAAAATTGCTTTTTCTACATTCGAAGTGTGTCATATAATCGTGGCTGTTATGTGATTTAGTGTAAACACATAACGATAGCTTTAACTCGCTTTTTCTTAAAACTACGTACTTTTTCTGATTTAAATAGTTTAATACCAGTCATCTTTTTTAAAAAAGCAATCGAACTGTGGTCGCCTTGACACCAAAGGTTTTCCAATATGAACCCCAAATAAGCATGTGCACGCTTGTACATGTATTAATAGAATTGCTTCTTTCTTTGCTTTGTATGGGCTATTTGTGATATGGTTAGAGGCGAAGTCTGTCTGAATGGTCACGTTGACGTTTGAATTGTATGTTGTTTAATTTTGTTTCTCAGGAATCGGGTTATATGGCACAAATTTACAAATAATAATGTAATTATAGATATTCACACGATTCTTCAGTGCTCAGAATTTCAGCTTGTATAGATGTATGTGTATGAAGCTCAATATTATCTGCTATCATATTATCCATTTCAATAAAATTAGCGTAAACAGATAGATTGGTGATGATCCTTTTTAAATCAGTAGTTGTGATTCCAAAATAATCCATACAGATATCAAAGTGCCGCTGCGCCAAAATATGTGTCAATCCGCATGTAAAATGTAACGAGAATAAATATAAATTGTAACTTAAATAACAATGCACATTGCGCCGTATTCTGCATGGGAAACCCGTTATAAGAACAGGCACAAATAGTGTGACGAATCAAACCTTGCCAATGTGCATTTAAATTCATATTTAAATATGAAGGTATTTTTAGATTGATATATCTAACCGTCTTCGGTGTCTTTTGCGGCGGTAATCGAAATCACTGAAAAATAGTCCCTTTATTCACTACCATCCATTATTGTCTAAAGATTTCCTCTGATTCGAGAATATTAATAAATAATAATTCATTTATTCAGTATACTTAATACATGTATATATAATAATCACGTATAGTAACAATACTCACTAAAAATTTATATAGTTAACGATTTCACGCTCTACTGGCGTCAGGTCCAGTTACTGACGCACATCAAATATAACTGGCGGCTTCACTCAGATAGTGACGGGATCTTCATTAGTGGCGTTTTCTTAATTAGTCATATTTTTCTCAATTTCTCCCACACTCATCCGACTAGTGGTATAGTCGGCTTAACATACGTTTGTTTAAATATCTACGTTATCTTTACATACGGACACAAGTAAGGACTAATAACCAGTTGATTATTAGTCACCATTTATAGGAATACTGACGTACGGAGCAAGTACTGACGGGTTTAAGCCACTACTGACAACACATATATTTATCATGAGTTTCCCTGAATAGTGATCACATTTAACCATTTTTGATGGCCTCATGGTAAAAGAGTTTTTTTATTTAACACTTCCAAATAGTTATGACTGGTCACTGGACATAAAATTACGAATGCAAAACAATAGACGGGGCTATGAGTTAATGGTTGCGCGCAGGGCTCACACTGGCTTTAAAATAAATTCTTTCCAAAATGGATTCTAAATTTTATGTAAAACAGTGATGATATTTTTTTTCTGCCAACTTGAATATGTTATCCGCCAAAAATATATGATAAAAACAACACATATTGTAATATTATAAAACAATTTCATTTCTTGTACATTCTTAAACAACAATATATTTACAATTTACAAAATCTTTTTTGCTTCACATTAGCGCAATTGGAAAAGGATTTATGGAGATCGGATAGTGTTTCTGCTCGCTGTTTTTATTAAATTTTGTCTGCTGCTAAAACCTCATTTACAATCAACGGCTGCAACCGGTATACACAAAAATCGGCAAGCAATTTTATATATATTAACAAAATTTGATTTTTCTTTAATGGCAAGTTTCAATACATCAGCAATGCTATCTATTGTACAATCAACATATTTTATATAACCCCTGAAAGAAACCTTCTCTGATACTCATTCATTAACATCAAGATCAATTGTTTGAAAAAAAATACCTAATGACTTTTGCTGACTTTCGAATTTTCACATACGGAACAAAACATTTTCTGCGTGTATACGTCAAATCTCAGCCAAGGATTTTCAGTTTTCTTTGACGGCGGTAAGGTGAAAAACGCTGACAGTTTTCTCACTCCAGAATCGTCACTATTCAACTCGCTCTTTCATTTTCGTCCCATGGTGATAATATAATTTGAAATACTAATTTCCAATTAGCCATGCAGTTATATACATGTCGTATGAACCCCCGGTAAACGAAATTCAACTATCAAAACATGTAAACTCTCTTTGAAAAGAGTTGTCGGGCAACGATCGGCCATTTTGATTACTTCCCTTTGTTTTAACCACGCAACATCAATAGTCACCGCTAATCTATTTGTTAAGGTTAATCAATATAATGAGTACTGCTTAGATATAGGCTTTATTATCGGCAATTATCAATGAGTTGAAACCATTATTCTCAGACAGTTTTAGTATTACATATGACACGTTCGGGATTATCAGCAAGTTGATTAATTTATAGTATGCCGCTAGGGTCAATCAAGAATAAATACGATTAGAATTTTAAGATTTTTTTTTCGCCAAGTCTAAAAAAGAATTGCCAGTACCCCAAAACTTTATCACCAAAGTTATCGCCAAGTAGAAAATGTTATTGTCACTCCCATAATTTTATCGCAAATTGCGACTTGGCGACCGACAGTGTGAGCCCTGGTTGTGCAGTACTCATTTCGACATGCAAACCAACAAACACGGAAAACAATAAATTGTCAAAATAAAATATATATAGACATACAGTAAATTTAGCTTGTCGCTATATACCCGGACATTGGGTCTGACTGCTTGTTATAATTATAAATTACGACATTGTTTCTACTGTTTACGACAGATTACTGTCCATATTTATATTTTATTATGAAACTTGACTATAATACACGCACTGTGTCTTATTTTCATCAACAAATACATAAGAATCATAGACGAAAGGGCCCGTACAACTTCCACACATATAAAGAACTGTCCTTATACAAAGTCCTATTTGCGTAAAACACACCGACGAATGAAAAATCGGACGGTAAAAACAATTTGCCTTCCCTGTTTCTATTTAAAACTCATGCGTAAGATAAAGCCTGTCGGTCCTTGATTATACCCGTTTGATTCAGTTATAACAACTATCGAGAAAACTCACCAATTAAACAATACACAGCGGGTCATTCTTTTTTAACCGGGCCATTCGTTTTAACCCGTCGGTTAATTAAAATACCCGGTACAGAAAACTACCGTCCCAGAGTTTTTCACCCCCAGCGATAATTAAGTCACCTTGTTAATTAACACACCTTATCTAGAGTTATAATCCGAATTTTATTTTTTTTATCGAGATACGTAGGCATTTATCCTTTTGCTTGTTTCTAATGAGGCAAACATACGTTTTTACCTTTACCTATTTCTCAGTGTAATAATGTGTATATTTCTAATGTCGCTGATTTCAAACGTGTATATGTTTGACTTTTGCTATTAGTATTACTATCTGCTATGTTTATTAGGATTTCACCATTGAAAATGGTGAAAGGCTATTGTTATTACTAGGTATTATTATTATTCTTTTTTTTTATTGGGGGAAGCTAGGTCTCAGCAACTATAAGAGATAGAGGTTTGAAATTTGAATTTCTATCGGAAAAGTGGTGTGCAGCTACTGCTTAAAGCTATTTCGAAATTTGTGCGTAAAGCGGAAATGCTTCAAATCTTTAACGTGCACTCAAATTGAAAATCGGCAATGATTCTGTTAATGCTTAACTTAACCGATTTTTCAGATATTTACATTTTTGGATACCTGGAGACATTTCTGAGCAGATAGCAGTTCAAAATCGTCGACTTTAGAAACTTTGTCGCTCTATTTTTTTTCGGTGAAAATTGGAAAATTTTCCAAAAATTTCAAAAATTGTTATTTTTTGGAATTTTAAAATTTCACTTATATTTTTGGATAGCTGACATCAATCGGATTCCAACGATGTCAGTTTTGTTCTGAAATGTTAAATTTGATTTTTCACTTTTTTTCGCATTTTGGTCAAATCTTAGAGTTCTTATTTTTTTTAAACGGCTCCAACGATTTTTCTGAAACTTCAGAAATATATAGTCGAAAGCCCAAACAAGTGCATGAACTATAAATGAAAATCCTCTAATCACGGGAAGTAGTCAAGAAAGGTATCCAAAGTTGGACAAAATTGTGAAAAATGGGTGTCTGTGCGTAAAATGCGATGTTTTAATTGGTTCTTTACTGAGTAGTTAAATTATTATGTCGTTTGATAACCAATTGAATTGTCTATCAGATGATACTACAGTGACAAGTTTCTATCAAAAATTGAAAAAGTTATTGGACTTTAAAATGTGACGTATTTTACGATTTCGGGCAACTGTAGACGCATGTTTCTCGGAAACGCCGCCAACGATTTTTTTAAAACTTCCTCAGTCGAGAGTCTAACGGGTGATGTGTTGTGTGAAATCATTGTATAATTTCTCTATTTGTCATAAGTAGTCGAAAAAAGAGATTGCAAATCTAAAACGTCGTATTTTGTATGATTTGGACCATTTTTAGAGGTATTTTTCTCGAAAAGTCATCGTAATATTTATGTTAAAACTTGTTTTACGGAGAGTCTAATCTGTAGTCTGATATATGAAACCATTGCCCCATAGTCCTAAATATCAGGAGTGGGAAAACAAAGGGATCGAAAATTGAAAACGGCATCTTGCAGTAAGAGTGAATACAATCTGTACGTATAACTAACGTATAACAAACGTATAGAGCATACAGAGAGAGCTATTTTTCAAAGTGGCAATTTTTGAAATAAAGGTGTTTTACTGTGAACCAATATCTGTTACTGGTGTGTCTTTGGTATAAATAATTCATATTAGTAAGTAACAGTTACTCCTGGAATTAATATCCCATGCTTTATGTCTTCATGACGTCATCCCTTTTAACCAGTTAAAATAAAGCTCCCCGATGAAGCTTTTTTATACGCCCACATAAGAAATGTGGTCGTATATTGGCGTCGCCCAATCCGTACGTACGTACGTCCGTCCGTCGTCCACAATTTCTTGTGAACGCTCTAGAGGCTAAAGTTTATTTCTTATTGACTTTAAATTCATACACAGTGTTTGAGGTCATAAGACGAAAAAGCCTATTGATTTTCAGCGATTTCCGATAATTGCTGTCAGAGTTATGGCCCTTGATCACTTCAAAAAATCTTGTGAACGTTCTAGAGGCGAAAGTTAATATCCGATTGACTTTAAATTCATACACAGTGTTTAAGGTCATAAGACGAATTGTTAATTATTGTCAGAGTTATTGCCCTTGATCACTTCAAAAAATTTTGTGGTCACTCTAGAGGCTAAAGTTAATATCTGATTGTCTTTAGATTTATACACAGTGTTTAAGGTCATGAAACAAAGAAGCCTATTGATTTTCATTGATTTCCGATAATTACTGTCAGAGTTATGGCCCTTGGTCACTTGAAAAAATCTTGTGGACGTTCTATAGAGGCTAAAGTTAATATCTGATTGACTTTAAATTTATACACAGTGTTTATGGTCATGAAAAGAAGAAGCCTCTTGATTTTTTATCGTATTCCGATAATTACTGTCAGAGTTATGGCCCTTGATCACTTCAAAAAACCCTGTGAACGCTCTAGAGGCTAAACTTAATATCCGATTGACTTTAAATTTATACACAGTGTTGAAGGTCATGAAACGAACAAGCATATTGAGTTTCAATGAATTTTGATAACTTGAACAGCTTAATCCAGAATATTAGATGTTTTGTATAGTAAACGTTAGCATGGAGGAGAACTTTATCAAAGCCAAACAGTTTCGTTGTGGTTTTTGGTTGTTATCTGAGACTAAGAAGACTGTTTTTTTGTCCCATTCGGAATACTTTTTTTTTATTCAATTTACAATTCGTGTAGATCTCCGAAACTATAACAGATAGAGTTCTGTTTACTGTTTTTTCATGTTTTAAACAGTTGGTACTTATTACTATTGCGAAAGTTGCGAAGAGACGGGAAGTGGTTTAAATCTTTAACGTGCACTTTAATTGAAAACAGGCCCTAATTATGTCAATTTCCAACGGATTTTTGAAAAAGTTATATTTTTGTACAGCTGGGGATATTGCGGATGCCATAACGACCAAATTGAGACAGGAAGTGGTGTAAATCTTTAACGTGCACGGAAATTGAAAACAGACCCTGATTATGTCAATTCCCAACCGATTTTTGACAAAAGTTATATTTTTGTAGAGCTGGGGATATCCCGAAAGCGATAACGACCGAATTCAAATACCTTGACTCACGATTTTTTCTTCAAAAATTTGAAAATTTTCTCGAGTTGTTATTTCTTGGAATTTTGAGTTTTTAATTTCATAGTTTGATAGCCGGCGTCTGTTTGATTCTACCGATCTAGGATTATCATGATTTGAATTGTTCAACTCTATTTTTTAATTTCTTCTATCGCAATGCGCGTGCAAACTATGGTCAATATCTGAGTAATGCGAGTGTGTGTTGTTGTTTTTCTTTGGGGGAGGGGGGTTGGTGGCGGAAGTGGTGCGGATAGTCTTTGTCTTGCATCAGTCAACCCGTCAATCTTGTGGCTAAGGTGAAAGCCGTTCAGTCTTGCCACGCAAGTCTAGTTATTATTGAACTTATACTTGGCAATTTGATTCTCAATATTGTCTACGATGTCCCCCTCGATGGAAGTGGACGTCAAACTCCAGAAACGAACGAACGAAGTATTCTCAATAACTGATTTCATACATGTATAACATCTATATGTTTGACTTTTGCTATTATTATAATTACTATCTGTTCTTTGTCTGAAATGTTTCATTCCACTATGTTTATTATTATTGAACTTATACTTGGCAATTTGATTCTCAATATTGTCTACAATGTCCCCCATGATGGAAGTTGACGTCAAACTCCAGAAACGAACGAACAAAGTATTCTCAATAACTTGTCTACGATATCAGGAACGTGCGAACGAACGATGCTCAATAAAATTTTTGACCCGACATATACAAACTTACGGTCTTCATTAATATAATATTATATAATTTTTGTTGATAATTACACATTGAGAATAATCTGATAAGAGTTGCTTCCCTTTGCCAACGTCCTATTCAATTGATGATATAGGGGATTGGTCGATTTCAAGTTAAAATCTCATTTGATTATTTCAGCACTGTAGCATAAATATTTACTTCTTTTGGCTCATCTACTAAAATCAAATGAAACAATATTTCTTTGTCAAATCATACCATTTCTATAATTCTATCTTCACTGTGATAAATCATACCGTTATTTATATTTCAGAAATCAACATTGGAAGAGTTATTAATAATTCCACTTAATAGATTAATCAGTATGTTTAATGGTCCTATAAACGTAATAGGCAAACGGTTTGATAAATTACTAGATTATGATCGATTGTTAGGTAAACCAAAAGACACAGAGAAGGTAGGAATTATTGTTGAATTTTAATAAATTCTGTTTTAATACTTTAATACTTTAATACTTGAACAATGATTTTTGTATCATTATCTGTATAGAAATACAAATAGCGGTGCCAAGATTTCTTTGGCGTAATTGCCACATGAATTTGTAAAACCTTTCAATGAATTCTGTTGTTCAAAGACTAATGCCCACTTCCCACCCTGACCCCATCCTACCTTTAAATAACAAATTCTTTGGATGTAAAATCCAATTTAGTACCAAATATCTAAAATGATGGGTTTTGTTCAACTTTGCTTGTGTAATTTCAGTATAATGAACATTTACTATCTGCTAAGAATGATTATGAAGCTATGAATGCCCAATTATTAGATGAATTACCAACTCTGCATACATTAGCACACTCAGTAATAAAAGATTGTATGTGTGGATTTATTCAAGCCCAGAAGAAATATGTGGATGTTTGTTTACAACAGACTTATACTGAGTTACAGGTTAAGTAGCAGAGTTTTCAGTTGTGCATTGCTAGTGGCTGGGTAATAAATTACCCTGGAAAAAACCAAATACTTTATATTCCATATTTCATGTTGATATTTTACTCGCCCCTGTCCGTCCGTTTGTCCGTACACATCTCTTAGTGGACGCTTTACAGGTCACAAGTTTTTACTCGATTTCCAATGGTTCGATATATTTTTAGAGTGTATTTGGACGTCACTATGGACCCTGAATGTACAAATAATCACGGTTTAGCTTGTTGTCACAATGTTTATCTGGTTTTCATAACGCATAAAAAAAAGATATTGGTGTCAGTCATTATTACATATGTGATAGAACTGGTGAAATACATTCAAAATATAATTTTGACACAAGAGGTCATTGCTACGGGAGATGTGTAACAAACAACTGAATAAACAGGAAGTGACGACAAACATGACTAACACAAGTTATCCTTATATATAATGAGCGGTACAGACACACAGGCGAGTTTCATTTTACTGATAATTCCGTTGAACACTGAATATAGAAAGATGTTATAATAGTTCAGCTCTGCACGTAGGTCTCATTACACTCGCCCTGTATGTTCAGGAACTGTTCTATTGAATCCTTGTCGAAAATAAATCGCTTCCCAGTCATTTTTACTGGGCAACTTTTTAATGGTAAAGGATCGTGTGTCAGTCCCTATGAATGCCTGAACAATGTAACTGAAGATCTTAGTGGGAAAATAAGACCTTGCTTACCTTGCTTACCTTGCTTACCTTGCTAGAACCAGGGCCCGATTCCTAGAAAATTCTTAAGCACGTTCTTGTGCTTAGATTTTAGACGTCGACTTTGCATTTAAATAAACTTACCTTTTTTTTGTGTTCCCAGAAAATTCTTAGGAATGGGCTTGTGCTTAGATTTTAAGTAGACTTCATTGTAAGCACAAGAACGTTATTATGCATTCCAAGAAAAAACTAAAGCACAACTTCTTTCTTAAACATAGCCAATCTAAGCATAAGTCCAAAGCAAGGTATAGGGCTTGCTTACCACCTTAAGTCTGTTTCTGCTTCAAAAAGATGGCTGACCGTAGAGTTATTCGACAGCATTTTCAACACTTTTTGATACCAAAGAGACAATTACAAGACAGATAAAATCCTTCTCCAAAAATAATTAAGAATGCTGTTGAAAATTTCGCATCTAGGGCCTACCCTGCAACTAGTTTTTTTTCCCAATTAGTAAACAATAGGCTACAAACACACAGGCTACTTTAAGATCAGGCGCTCTCACAATTACTCAGTTGGTTTGTATGTGTCTGCGTTTTTTTATCTTTTCGCACATTTTATAATTATGTGTATAGGGGACATGTCAAATGCATCAAAATCAACTACAATGAAGCAAACGACAAATTTATGACGTATATCGCAAACCAAAGTTGTTTTTATGACGTTAAAGAGCATCGTAGTCTCAGTGTATGGTAAGCATTACCAGTCACATTGTGCTTAGACTTATACTTGACCTGTGCTTACGTAAGGGACGGTATTTTTAGGGACGGTATTTTTATAAGATTTTTATGTAAGTAAAAGTGAAGCATGACTTTGTGCTTACTTTAAGAATTTTCCAGTATAAGCGGCACAATCGCTTTTAAAAAAAACCCCGTCTTTTAACCTGCTTGACCGACTTCATTGAAATTGAAATAAAGGCTAACGCACAAATTTCCGAACGCGACCGTTTACCAGTAAAAAGTTGCCCAGTAAGATTGACTGGGAAGCAATCCATTAATTCAAATTCAATTGTATTAGATAATTCAACAAGCGTTTACTGCCCGAACTTGGGCTTTGGGTAAACTAAAAAAATCAACTGAAAGTTTACCAACCGAAATTGGGCTTTGGGCAAACCTTAAATAAATCAACTGAAAGCTTACCACCCGAACTTGGGCTTCAGGCAAACCTTAAATCAAATCAAACTTCCAAAATTTGTCACAACTTCATCTTTCATTCCGAAAAAATAATTAAAATTAAAACTTTACAAAATTGTCACAATTACAAATTCCATTCAGATAAAATAATTCGTTTGAAAATTCGTCCAAACTTCAAATTTCATTGAGATAAGAAAAAATAAGTTAGTTTATGACGAACCCCGAGATCAGCTGTTCGTTCAAGCACTAATGAAATTTAATGAAGGCAAATTAAATGAAAATCATTATCACTAACTAAATAACGCCTATAAATATGCGGTAGTGGTGTTGCCCATAATCCTCCACATGGAAATATCGAGAAAAGGAGATACTAGCACATTCCCCTGTGTAATCCGAACCATCCCCAATAATAACCCATTTTTGTTTAAAATGGGGCTATTTCATTGTCCAAAAATACCAGCACATACCCCGTCTAATCCAACCAACCCCAATAATAACCCCACATTTTTATACGCCCACATTGAAATGTGGTCGTATATTGCCGTCGCCCCGTCCGTCTGTCGGTCCGGTCCGTCCGTCCGTCCGTCTGTCGGTCCGTCTGTCCTTCGGTCCGGCGTCCATAATTGCTTGTGGACGCTCTAGAGGCCAGAGTTAATATTCGATTGACTTTAAATTTATACACAGTGTTTAAGGTCATAAGACGAAGAAGCCTATTGATTTTCAGCGATTTCCGATAATTACTGTCAGAGTTATGGTCCTTGATCACTTCAAAAATTCTAGTGGATGCTCTAGAGGCCAAAGTTAATATCTGATTGACTTTAAATTTATACACAGTGTTGAAGGTCATGAGACGAACAAGTTGTACCATATCAAAGGTGAAAGTTAATATCTGATTGACTTCAAATTCATACACAGTGTTTAAGGTCATGAGACGAAGAAGCCTATTGATTTTCAGCGATTTCTGATAATTAATGTCAGAGTTATGGCCCTTGATCAAATGCCGGATATTTCGAAATGCCAACAAAGCATGAAAAAATAATATTAATAATAAAAATTTTCAGCGTAACGTCAAAACACGAATTTACGTTTATGAAATTGATAAAATGAACACATACTAACAAATTATATCAAACAAAAAAAAAGGATATCTGCTTCCAAAAGATTAAAAGTTATTACACAAAATTAAATAGCCAGTGTATGACGTTAAGTTTAAAAGGGGTAACAAATAATATTTGAAAAGAAATATAAAGACATGAGTATGACAAGTGCTTTATTGTGTGTTTTCATGTGTTTTATTAAGTTTGTGTAATTATAACAATCAAATGATATACAAATATATAAACAATGTAAATTAATTTGTCTTTTTTTCATGGTGGGTGGGTAATTTTAACGCGCGATAAAGTCTCCCTCTTTTGACCTAAATCTCCTGACATTTTTACAAAAATCTCCTGACATTTTTACAAAAATCTCCTGACATTTTACTTGTGGCCAATCAAATGTATGAGGAAACATACCTCAAGACGTAATATTACGTCCTACACACAGTGGGTGACAGTTGTCCATGACGTAATATTATGTCTGACGCACGTAACAGGTTAATATCCGATTGGCTTTAAATTTATACACAGTGATTTCCGATAATTACTGTCAGAGTTATGGCCCTTGAACACTTCAAAAAATCTTGTCGATGCGCTAGAGGCTAAAGTTAAGAACCGATTGACTTTAAATCTATTCACAGTGTTTAAAGTCATGAGACGAAGAAGCCTTTTGATTTTCAGCGTTTCCAATAATTACTAACAAAGTTAAGGCCCTTAATCACTTTTAAAATTTTGTGGACGCTCTAGAGGCTAAAGTTCATACCCGATTAACTTTAAATTTATACACAGTGTTGAAGGTCATGAGACGAACAAGTATATTGAGTTTCAATGAATTTTGATAACTTGAATAGCATGGAGGAGAACTTTATCAAAGCCAAACAAATTCGAATGATTTTCTGATAATTACATAATGAGTTGTTACTTTTTTTAGATTTTAGTGTATTATAAATGTTTCTTTACCGAAAAAGTAAAATATGCGACAACTCTTGTTGACTGCCTGAAAGATTTAGCTGCTGTGGGCGTATGTTTCGTTACCTGGCAACCTATGTTAGTTTAAAATGGGGCTATTTCATGAGAAACCAAAACTGGAAATTGAAAAAAGAACATACAATGCTGAGAGCATTCTTTGTCCAAACATACTAGCACTCTGTCTAATTCGAACCATCCCCAATAATAACCCCACATTTTAGTTTAAAATGGGGGCTATTTCATGAGAAACCAAAGCTGGAAATTGAAAAAAGAACATACAAATTAAGGTCAGCATTCATTGTCAAATCCGAACCATCCCAAATAATAACCCCACATTTTAGTTTAAAATGGGGGCTAATTCATGAGAATCCAAAGCCAGAAATTTAAAAAAAATATAACATACAAATTAAATTTGAAACTAAATTTGCAATAAATAAAAGGCCATACAAACTCTACGATACATGCTGCTCTGTGGTGCCAACGTGGCGCCAAAAAAAAAAGCCTAATCAAGAGAGACAACTCTTAAATTAAATACAGATTACCTCCTCCTACCCAATATGATTACTGAGATAAAACGATTTTAACCTTTTAGCGATTAAATCTAATTATTGAACGTACACGGCAAGTGTAATGAGACCTACATTCAGAACTGAACTATTGTTATATGAGAGGATATCTCAAAAATAGTATTGGCTGTCACTAGATAAGAGGAAACGAGAAGAGTCCTGTGCATTCCCCTGTTTTTATTCATTCCGTTCTTTAATAAACACATGTGTTACATAATGACAGTTGTTATAGAGTATCCTGCCATCTCGACACATGAAAGTGATTTTAATATCAACCTAACACTGTCTGACTCTGGAGATCATGGTAGCATTTCGTTTGTCATTGTGTAACTTTAAGCTGTTGTTCACATGTCAACAAAATACGCTTCTCTTTCAGTTTTAAATTCTTGTTCAGAGAATTTCAAGTTATATCTGCTTATGAACATGGCCTGTGTAATTTTAATAATATTATCATGTCGATCAAGATATAACAGTTATTTTATCTTTCTATGTTAAAATTGTGCATTCTATGGCTAAACCGACACGCTTTCAAAATATTGCAAAGAAATGACTGATGTAACCATAGCAGCGAGTAGTAGTTAGAGTAGTGGCCTAAAAAATCCCCTTTCTAAGCGTCTTCCGTAGGCCAATGTTGACGATTTTGCAGTCGATCATAAATAGTCCTAGATCATGACCCGGAGTGTGATAGTGATATATTTTTTTCAGCGATACCAATAAGGCCCTTACTCCGAATTGGATGATAGTCCTATCATGGTCCACACTATGATGTGGGTTGTTTTTAGCAACATTTTCGCATCTAGTAGCTATTATGGCATATAATAACATAATTAATAGTTTTTATCTGATATATTATTTTCCAATGAAGCGTGAACATTAATAGGGCCGAAATAAAGCGAAAAGTCATCTAGAGTCGAATGACTGATTTAGAGTGGAAGGTGTCTAGGCCTAGGCTGTTTTTAAGTGCCTATTTATTCAACACTTTTCGTCACATTTCTAATTCACCAGTACTGATAGGGAAGAACACTCCGGGCGAAATCAAAGTCTGACAAGATGTCACTTTCTGCCGATACCATATTGAAATATACATCGACTGCTGAACAAGCATCGACTTTGACGCCGTGTCATGTGATTTAGTTTCAGCTCATTAATTGTCGGGTGTTTCTGTAATTTTGGAAATCCGAGAGTGGTTTGTAACATTATATTTGTTACTATAGGCTGTTATCTAGCCCGGAAAATCGTTCCATCTGGTCACAGCAAATTTCGGGTGAAAATCTGACGCTTTGTTACATAAGTAAATTAGTAGCCTGTCACTGTTGCATTCATTTCTGTTCCTATGTATTGCACAATACGTCTTGCTCTCGAATTACCTCTGTCAAGTGTAACCATAATCGGGTGAAAAAATCAAATTCTAAGCCAATCAGAAACCATAAAAGCAAAGATAGTCATAGGGTCGAGGGTCAATAGTTATTTTCTGGAAACAAGTATATTTACATAACTATTTCAGTGAAAGAATATCCAAGAGAAATACATACTTACTAATTCAGATGAAGAGAACGATTTTGGCATGATTGAAATACTGGTTAGGTCGTATAATTATATATATAATGTTAAGAAAAGACCAAAAAAATAATACCATGTGATCTGAATGATACAATTAATGATAATTAACCTTCATCAATTATACTATTTTTTTAAAAAAAGAAAACAATATTCTTATTATAAGAGTATATATATATTAAGAGAGAAATGGGGTGTAACTTCCTCTCGACACAAACCTGGTAATTTCGGGACTAACACGTGGTTTACTTTTATTCCAATAATTTGCTTGGGTGTAATGGTCTTTAGCAGTGGGGGAAAAACCGAGGACCCTGAGAAAACCCATGAGGTTGGACAGGGGAATTCTTCTCCTTGTCACATACAACCGTGAAATCTAAACGCCAGTGGTCTCAATGACATACTTTGTGATACAGCACACACATGCTACTCCCCCCCCCCCACTTATAAGAGAGTATACGATATGTACATTTATTTAAAGGAAGAAATAATAAAAAAATGCAATTATATAAATTTTCTCGTACACAGCAATATCATACACCATTAGAATGAATGAATGAAACCGGGTTTAACGTCCTACTATTATGCACCTAACCGGGCTAGACACCACTAGAATTAATAAAAAATGTATATAATAATAATAATAAAATTATTTTTAAAGTGTATAAATACTGGAGAAAGTTTTCAAAAGTGCTGTTCAGGTTCTTATATTCACAATACATGTATTTACACACAGATCAGGTTTTGTGCCCATATACACTGTTGAAATTGAAAGATATATACCAACCAGTAAACAAAAGTACATATAAGAGAAAACAGTTACCCAAGTAAAATGGTTCTAGTAAAATGAATAAGAAATGCAATGGGGCTTATCTTCCTACTGTTCTGCTCCTATACATGTACTGGGCTAATGAAGATAGGTAAATACGCCATAAAGTGTGCCCGGGCACAGCACTATGACCTAAGCTTATATCGATATTCCAACTGCCGAGGGATCTTTTACGTGCACATCACTGTATAGACGGGACCGCGACTAGACTGCTGTCTTTGTGCCTTGTCAACCCTTCCGTCTGAATCACTGACAAGGTGAACCCGTCGGAAATGAATTCTAATAAATAATTAAAATAAAAACATTAGTAAGCATAAAGTGACAAAATATAACACAAAAATTTATTGACATATACAGTACATTTAAGTAAAACATGTTTAAAATATCCAATGTTTAAAACTGCATACAAAAATACATGTATACAGGTGTTTGCCTACTCATAAAAATCACATAATTTCATCAATATCATCATCAATATTAAAAATCAATGTCACTGTCAGCATATGTTTGGCTGTCACTTTTATATTCGAACAATATACACAAATCCATACATAAATGTTTTCACTTGTAACAAGTACATCTACCGGGTATCTGTAATGCAGCTTAATTTACATTAAAGATTTTGTTTGTTGCTTGCTCTCTAGTCAGACCATGTTCCTGGAGCAATGACAGCGAGTTTTACAAAACTGGCTGTTGCATGGTTTACTTCATAATTCCCAAACTTTTGGCTACATTATCTGCAGACACGTAAACAGAAGCGTCCAATCAGAGGTTGTGTCATAGCAACCTCTAAGAAAACCTTGTCCTTGAGCGAACCTTGAACTTTGCAACGCGATTATCACATTTAAGTTTGAAAGCGCCAGACTTGCTATTCGCGATGAACAAGCTGGGCTTTACCAAATCAAACTTAGTGCCGACACACGCAGGGTGTTACGTGAAGGGCGAGATAAGATGTACGTAGTTAAAGCGAGATCAAGCTCTTTATTAAAGATGATGTCACCTTAACCCCTAGTTAATTCAATAACGTAGAGAGCAGAGCCGATACAATTTATGTTAATGAAGTAACTACCCCTTGTCATTTGTTCAATATAGTTTAACAAGAGGAGTTTAAATTTCGCAGCTCTACAGTAAGGCAACGAGAGAGGAATGCGCCAGAATAGGCCCCTTTTTTGACTGGTGATGCAAGGTTTGCAGCAACATTTTCAGCCAGGAGACTCATACAAGCTCAGTCACCTGGTGCAGAAATAACTCATACATATTTGTTTCTCTAAAAAAAGGAAATGTAGGCCTACTTGTACCAACTCATATATTTCGGTTCTATTTTTCTTCATAACAACTTTGGTTACTGCACATTGTAACATGTTTAAGGGTAAATCTTGCGTTTTGAATTAGACACCATCTATTGGACAATAACACCCCTCTAAATTAGAAAAAATCATCAGTATTAATATTATGCGTACTACTTTAATGGAGATAATCACAATGGAGATAATCAATTTCGATCTCGGTAAATAAGATGAAATATTCGGAGATATGTCCGAAGATGAACTTGAAACGCCAGCCCCCTTGTCAGGTAACAGCTACAAACAATAAAATATACCAAAAAATATTACCAAGACATTATTCTTATTTGAAAAACTACTTTTAAAAAAATGAAGTGAGAATTCCAGTTTTCCTTGTGTGTGTCTATACTCATAGGGCTACTATATATAGCAACCAAGCGATAAGAGAGCCAAGTCTAATAAGAACAGCCTGTTATCCTGTAATGTCACAACGTTTTTATTACGTCAAAATGTTTTTTACGTCACTAAAACTGATTTGCAGTGAGACGACTTTTGAAGTTTACACAATAAAATAAGTTTTTTTAAATTTTTAAAAAATAGCATGTTACAATGTCGTTAAACACCTCCTATTTCACATTTTAGAGGGGTGTAATTGTCCAATAGACATGTCCTGAGATTTACATTAGAAACTGATCTTAGGACATGACTATTGGACAAAAACACCCCTCTAAATGCGAAACAGGAGGTGTTAATTGTAATTCACCTCAACGGTGACAACGTCTTTACCATTGATTGAGTGGACTTCTATTATTCTATTGGTCTGAGTGGTCTTGGCCGATTAGTCCTTGGTCTGGGTTGTCATGCATTTAGGAGAATATATTCATCAGCTTGCATTTGCAAGAAAATGGGAAAATGTTAAGATATGACCGTAACTCAAAATCCTCTAAAATCTTTAACATCGAAAACACGAATTTTTGGCCATTTTAAATCAACATTGATGATGTAAACTTACCGGGAAAAGATAAGCTTCTGATATCCGATGATTAAGATAAATGAATTATTATTTATTAATATTCTCGAATCTGAGGAAATATTTTAAACAATTATGGATGGTAGTGAATAAAGGGACTATTTTTCTTTTAAATTGTTATGGTCGTTTTACTTGATAAGCGCGACTATATTTGATACCAATTTTAAATTAATCAATAGAGAGCTTTAAAAGTGAGTCAATAGGGTTAGATTGAAAGCTGCACATATATAGACTCGTTTTATCCAGACACTTCTGTGTAATGCAAACAAAACACAAGTCTTCGGCCACCGAGCCATACCGGCGATTGGAAGTTGTTTGAAAACATATCACATAGCTTGAAGAAGCTGCTCGGATCTAAGTTAGAGGCTATTAAGGGCTTTTCATACAAAATAAGGCAGTTTTAACCCCCAAAATATTATCGGGATGGCCCCTTTAATACATCGTTTGAATCAGGGATTTTCCCAGCCAACTGTAAAGCTGCGATTGTTCGCCCCCTCATTAAGAAACTTGGACTTAATCCGAACACATTGAAAAATTATCGACCAGTTTCCAATTGCTGTTTACTTGACAAATTTCTTAAAAAATGTGGTTTCTTACATTTACATTCTTATTTATCATCTAACAGATTGTATGGTAAATTTCAGTCTGCTTATCAAGAGGGGCATATCACCGAGACTGCACTCTTACGAGTGCTGAACGATGTTATGCTTGCTCTAGATAGGAAGCATGATGTAATATTAGTATTACTTGATCTTTCTGTGGCTTTTGATACCATCGACCATCGACCATCGACCATGACCTAATCATGGACAGATTGCACTCTAGGTTCGGCATCTGCATTCCATCGAGGTAGGACCCAGAGAGTGTCAGTACGGTCGATGGTGTCGGAGGACCACGTCCTTGAATTTGGAGTCCGGTTCTGTTTTTACTGTACATGACTCCTGTTGAGGACATTATCACCCGCCATGGTCTGAATGCTGTCATTTATGAAGACAATTGTCAACTGAACATCGCCTGCGAATCTCGAACAGACTCTGCCACAGTAGGTTGAATTGAGGCCTGTGTTGATAAGATGCGTGTCTGCGAGTAGTCGGGGGTGGTGTGCGCAACCGTCCGAGATCTGGGGGTGATGATGAACTCAGCGAGACTTATGGATTAGCAGATCAAGATAGGCGAAAGACCGAAGAAATTTATCGTTCAAGTTCGTTGCAACAATTATTTTTTATAATTGTCAATTTTATTTATCAATGTTGAAGTGGCCACGAGATCAAATTAGCCATCACTATCTCAACCTTCACTATCTCAGCCTTCACTATCTCAGCCTATTGAGATTACTAAAATTATTATTATTAGGCTTTCAGACTTCTGAAAGACTATTATTTTTACTAAAATTATTATTATTATTTATTATTATTTTTTTTTCGGGGGAGCCTATTTCTCAGTGCCTGTAACAGATACCGATCTAGAACCTCATTTTCTATCATTAAACCATGTGTTCGCAACATATGGGCTATATTTGAAACTTCTGCGCGGACCGGAATTGGCCGAATTTCGTACAGTGTTAAAAAATCAAAAAACAGCTGTAGATTCGTTAATTCTGTTCCTATTTTCATACAAATGACATTTTTGTAAACCCCGAATCTTTCCCAAGAAAATGGCTATCTCCCATTTTTCAATTTCGAAAAAACCTATGGGACTATTGTCGTTCGAAAATTGAAAAAACAAAATTTAAGAGACAATTTTTGTCATTTTTCAAAATTTTCAAATTTGACCTACAATTTTGTAATTTCGTTTTACGGCCGAATCGACGTTTCTGAAACTCCTGGAACATGAAGTAATACTTCAAAACTAACGTATAAAGCTATTTCGACAAACATCTATAAACCGGAAGTAGTCGAAATAATGGCCGATATTTTGAAAAAAACGCAAAAAATGAATGCTTTTGGGAAAAAAATGAATTCTCAGTCCGATATCAACGGATTAAAACGATTAAGATATCGTTGGGTTGCCCGAAAATTATTACAGATAACATGAACAGCAAGTAAAATATGGCACGCTGAAAATCAAGTATTTTCTAATTTGGAGCGTTTTTGAACGCCTGTATCTCGAAAACTGTTCCTGCGATTTTTCTTCAACTTTCTCTATCAAGATACCTTTTGGTAGTCTTGTCTATGAAACAGTCCGTTTAGACTTTGAAATATCCGTAATAGGTCAAATAACGAACTGAAAATCGAAAAAAGTCGAAAAATCGTGAAATTTTGTTAAATACTCTATTATTTTTTTATTTTTACTGATTTTCAAAAAACTTTATGATATTTAAATATCTGATCTAATGTCGAATCCAAAAGTGTATAATATGTATTCAGTTATTGAAATTTCATTTTTGATATTTTGACATATTTGCATTTTTGGCACTTTTAAACATAGGATTTCTCAGGGGCATTTTATCTGATCATATATTGTAATATATCATTACAGAACTATGTCGCTATTTAATTGCCTACACCGGTTATTAAAACTATCTCGATAATAATCACCATACCGGAAGTATTCAAAAAATGGAAAAAAAATGGATAAAAAAATGGCGTTTTGGCAAAAAGCTGGATTTCTCCATCAGATATTACCGGCCCAAAAGAAATAAAGTGTCTTTGGATGGCCCCATTAATGGACTATCATATGGCATCTCAATGGTACGATTTCGATGGTTAGTAAATAAATTATGTTACGCCGAAAATCTAGTATTTTTCGTTTTTGGAGCCTTTTGAGACACCCTTTTCTCGAAAACGACTACTGCGATTTTTTTAAAACCTTTTTTACTCAGACTCCTATCTGTGGTCTGTTGCGTGAATCCAAAAGGAAAAGGTTTGAAATAATTTAAGATGTCATAAAATGGCCTCAATCTTTGATAAAAGTAGAAAAATCGTTAAATTATCGAAAATGTTCTTTTATTTATCTTTTTTACAAACAACTACTGAATAGATGTTTCTGACATTTCTGGTACAGAAAGATATCTATCCAAACAACTTGTTAAAAACTATCCCGACAATAATCCAAAATCCAGAAGTAGTCGAAAAAAACACAAATTATTTTTTAAAAAAAGTAAAAAATTGGTACTTTTGTAAAAATATGCATTTCTCAGCCAGGTGTCACTGAATCAAAACAATTAAAGTATAGATTTCTAGCTCAATGAATGGGCTATTTTATGACTTACTTCCTGTCTGATTCCTGAAAGCCGATTCAGTGCTGCTTGCAGGTCTAGTTATTATTATTATTATTATTATTCTTTTGTTTTGAATAGATCTCAGCAACTGCTTGTCGAATCGTTACGATTTCTTCGATTTTACTAGGAAAGTGGTTGTGACTTAGAGGATAAAGCTATTTTAAACGTTCTGCGACAATGCGAAATATCCGAAAATACCGAAGTTATCATTTTTAAAAATATTGCAGTTATTTTAACAATAATCATTGGATTTTAACTTTCGATACATTTTAGCATAGCTGGTGACAGGGCACATAGCAACGCTGCTTTCGATTTTTGATTTTCGGCAAATCTTCGAAGATATTAGGCACCAAATTTCGAAAATTTTAAATTTTACAAAAAACTTTTTTATTTATGAATATTTTGTAGTCGTGTTGTACACAGAATTAAAGAGTCATCTGACTTGCGCAAAAATGTTATTTTTATTTGTCTCAGTAATTTTGCTTGACCGCCATTGGCTAATTCAGTTTTTTAGCCCTACATTAATTATTTGTTGTTCGATTTGTATAAAACAAAGTTCATATGCTCCGTTGTCTCAATTGTCATTTTTATTATTACCAAACGTGTTAACTGTCGGCACCGGGAGTGGCATAATTTTACCAATTTTGCTTGACCGCCATTGGCTAATTCAGTTTTTTAGCCCTACATTAATTATTTGTTGTTCGATTTGTATAAAACAAAGTTCATATGCTCCGTTGTCTCAATTGTCATTTTTATTATTACCAAACGTGATTACTGTCGGCACCGGAAGTGGCATAATTTTACCAAAAACTACAATTTCGACAGTTAGGTACCATTTTTCAAAAAGAAATATTATTTTTTTGAAAAATTATATGACGCAAAAAGTGTGTCCTTTGAAGGCGCAAAGAATGTCGGAAGCAGTTTTTTTAATTTCAATTCCATTTTCTAGCAAATTGGATTAAGAGGTGAAAAAAGGCGTAAAATTGACCTATTTACAACCCATTCAGGCTCTTCAGATTTTAAAATATTTTTTCATAACTTTTATAAACTTGTAGCTATAATCCATACGAAGAGAATGTATGTGAAAATTTGTTTGTAATTTAAGCAGTTAACGAGGAAAGGGCAGTTTTGTATAAGTCACTGTTTTCGTAATTTTGCCTGTAAAATAGTCATTTATTAATGGATATTCGCAAAAGTGACATCATTTGATTCAAAAAGCAAATATGCGTCATATCAAGTTGTTTATAATTTAATATTGAGACCGGAAGTGACAACATTTGGTCAAAAACTGCATTTTTGACTTTTAAAAATCAATATTTTTTTCAACCAAGAATAATTTAATATGTATTACTAATTTTAACTTTTAGTTTAAATTTACATATTAATGAAATACATACCGTTATATAGATATCATAAAATTGTTTCTAACTTGTTCGGTTGCCGAGAAATAGACAGTTTTCTTTAAGTCACTTTTCAAGGTTTTTATACGCCCACATTTTCATGTGGACGTATTATGTCGTCGCCCCTGTCCGTCTGTCCGTCCGGACATCCGTCCGTCCACAATTGTTTGTGGACCCTCTACAGGTCACAATTCTTACCCGATTTCGACGAAACTTGAAATATAGGTTTATCCCCCAAAGATCTCGGCTGCTTTCGATATTGGCACGTATCGGATCAAAACTTCATGAATTATGGCCCCTGATTGTACGAAAAATCACGTTTTTAGCTTGTGGACCCTATAGAGGTCACAATTTTGAACCGATTTTGATGAAACTTGACATGCATGTTTATATCCCAAAGATCTTGGTTCCTTTCGATATTTGCGCCTATCGGAACGTAATTTCCTGAATTATGGCCCCTGATTGTCCGAAAAATCACCTATTTTAGCTCGTGGTACCTCTGGAGGTCACAATTATTATCCGATTTGAAAAACCGTTCGATTATATCACCGTTACACCCTAAGGATGGTTGAGTTCAAATTTCGGAAAAATCGGACCAAAATTACCATACAAAATGGCCGCCGTTCGTACGCGAATACTGTTAAAAAAAGGTATATTCAGGTTGTGGACCCTGTAGGGATCACAATTTTAATTTGATTTTGATGAAACTTGAAATGCATGGTTATAACCCAAAGATCTTGGTTCCTTTCAATATTTGCGCATATCAGATCGTAACTTCCTGAATTATGGCCCCTAATTATACGCAAAATCGTCTTTAATTAGCTTGTGGTCCCTCTGGAGGTTACAATAATTATCCGATTTAAAAAATCGTTTGATTATATCACCGTTACACCCTCAGAAAGGTTGAGTTCGAATTTCGGTAAAATTGGACCAAAATTGTCATACAAAATGGCCACCATTCGTACGCGAATACTGTTAAAATATGGTATATCAAGGTTGTGGACCCTGTAGAGATCACAATTTTAATTCGATTTTAATGAAACTTTAAATGCATGGTTATAACCCAAAGATCTTGGTTCCTTTCGATATTTGGGCATATCGGATTGTAACTTCCTGAATTATGACCCCTGATTATACGCAAAATCGTCTTTGTTTAGCTTGTGGTCCCTCTGGAGGTCACAATTATTATCCGATTTAAAAAACCGTTCGATTATATCACCGTTACACCCTAAGGATGGTTGAGTTCAAATTTCGGAAAAATCGGACCAAAATTACCATACAAAATGGCCGCCGTTCGTACGCGAATACTGTTAAAAAAAGGTATATTCAGGTTGTGGACCCTGTAGGGATCACAATTTTAATTTGATTTTGGAGAAACTTGAAATGCATGGTTATAACCCAAAGATCTTGGTTCCTTTCAATATTTGCGCATATCAGATCGTAACTTCCTGAATTATGGCCCCTAATTATACGCAAAATCGTCTTTAATTAGCTTGTGGTCCCGCTGGAGGTTACAATAATTATCCGATTTAAAAAATCGTTTGTTTATATCACCGTTACACCCTCAGAAAGGTTGAGTTCGAATTTCGGTAATATTGGACCAAAATTGTCATACAAAATGGCCACCATTCGTACGCGAATACTGTTAAAATATGGTATGTCAAGGTTGTGGACCCTGTAGAGATCACAATTTTAATTCGATTTTAATAAAACTTGAAATGCATGGTTATAACCCAAAGATCTTGGTTCCTTTCGATATTTGGGCATATCGGATTGTAACTTCCTGAATTATGACCCCTGATTATACGCAAAATCGTCTTTGTTTAGCTTGTGGTCCCTCTGGAGGTCACAATTATAATCTGATTTAAAAAATCGTTTGATTATATCACCGTTACACCCTAAGGATGGTTTAGTTTGAATTTCGGCAAAATTCGGAACAAAATTGCCATACAAAATAGCCGTAACATGTACGCGAATACTGTTATAAAAAGGTATATCAAGGTTGTAGACTCAGTATAGGTCACAATTTTGATTCAATTTTGATAAAACTTAAAATGCATGGTTATAACCCAAAGATCTTGGTCCCTTTCGTTATTTGCGCATATCATATCGTAGCTTTCTGAATTATGGCCCCTGATTGCTCGAAAAATCGCCTATGGTCCCTCTTGAGGTTATGATTATTATCCGATTGAAAAAAAGCTTGACTCTATCACCGTTACACCATACCGAAGGTTGAGTTTGAATTTCAGGGAAATCGGACCATAATTGCCAGACAAAATGGCCGCCGTTTGTACTCTAATAGTGTTAAAATATGGTATATCAAGGTTGTGGACCCAGTATAGGTCACAATTTTGATTCGATTTTGATGAAACTTGAAATGCATGTTTATAACCTAAAAATCTTGATTCTTTTCGATATTTGCGCATATCAAATTGTAATTTAATGAATAATAGCCTTTGATTGTAGGAAAAATCACTTTCGGTTTTGCTTGTTCTCTAACCATCTCTCGAAAATGTGGGCGTATCCTGCCTGGCAATGCCAGCTTACTATCTTTGGTTCATAAAATTGTCTATTATTTGATTTTCGTAAAATGTTCATCATGTGATGGTTAATGTCATAGATGATGTTATAAAACTAATTTACGATTTTTATTATCACCGCAAGTAATGTCATTTTGGCAAAAACTGTATTCTTTGATATTTTATTCAAATGAGTCTGACTTGTAACGTTTTTAAAATTATGATATTTGATTCCAATCAACAAATAGTATAAACCCATACGATCATACAGATACCACAAAATGGTTTCTAACTTGTACGGTTGCAGAGAAATAGACGATTTTCTACAAGTCACTCTTTAATGTTTTTGGTCTATAAAAATAGCAATTATTATTCGATTTACGTAAATGTTTCACCATGTGATGCCTTATGCCATTTCTGATTATGATAAACTAATTGAATATTTTCACGATCACCGGACGTAATGTAATTTTGTCTGAAATGTATAAAATGAATTAAATATTTCTGGATTTGGTTGATCCTGCTCATTTTTTTTGATGGGTGCAATGTTTATGTGGAAATCTGTTTATCGGTTCCATTGGTACTGCAAGTGATATGTGTAAGGGTAACGTGGTACTTAAGTGACATAAGTGCAAAGGTAATGTGGTACCAGTGAAACCCGTCATTCCTGCTACGCAGGTCTAGTTATTCTTATTATTATTCTTCTTCTTTTGTTTTGAGAAGATCTCAGCAACTGCTTGTCGAATCGTTATGAACATTTTCATTCACCTGAAGTACTGTACACTTACATGCAACAAATGTATAAAATGAATCGATATTACAATATTTGGTTGATTCTGCTTCCATTGTATTTGATGTGTGCAATGTTGAAGTGGAAATCTGTTTATCAGTTCCATTGGTACTGCAAGTGATATGAGTTAAAGGGTAACGTGGCACTGAAAGTGACATACGTGCAAAGGTAATGTGGTACCAGTGAAACCCGTCATAGCTGCTACGCAGGTCTAGATATTATTATTATCATTGATTTGAATGCTGGTATGCAAATACATGTAGTTGTTGTTTTTATTGGCACCATAAATAATTTAGAAACCAGTCGTTAGTTTATTTTCACTATCCGCTACGTAAATAATTTAGAAACCAGTCGTTAGTTTATTTTCACTATCCGCTACGAACACTCGGAAAATGATAACGTGTCAATTGGGGCGTTATATGTTTCTTTGATATCACGTTACAATTCTGTAATTGCATAAAAACGGCTATTGGCTATTATAGGTTACAAGTTCTTACAGTGCCTTACTATTACATAATACATTTTGGGGACGTCAGATGCATATTAACCGAGAATTTAATTACTGGAAATTCAGCTAGTATTTTATGATGGTTTACGTAACCATTAAAAAACACGTCTATAGTGTACTGATTTTATATTGAAATTGATCAATATTGAGTTCTATTCTAGTACGATTTAACATTATGAAACTAAATATGTTATCTCATTTCTTTGCGCTAAATTCTCTGCCCCCAGCCTGAAATCAAAAGTTCAAAACTTTGGGAAGGCATGTTAAGAAAATTGAGGTATTATAAGGTTTCCAGCCAATTAATGCACATACCAAAAAATGAACATTGCACCAGCATTGGTTCAACATTGGAGGCGGCATGTCTATGTACTAAAGCACATGGTGTTGAAAAAAACGTGCAGTTGGCTATTTTTAATGTTATTGAAAATTCATTTGTGATTTTTAAATTTCCTGTGATCTACGTCTTATGGTTTTGTGTGTTGCGATATTCATACACATGGGAATTTATAATTTTATGGATTTTATTTCGATAAAGGTAAGATCCTCCATAAATAGAATTGTAACTAATCCGAAACTTAAAGTGTTTTTTCATATTTAGCAGAATGTAACACTGCTAAGTGAGACATGAATTTTGACCGGACATAAAATTATGAATGCAAAACGATAATATGGCTATGAGTTACAGGTTGCACAGTACTCATTTCAATTCGCAAAACAATAAACTGGCAATGATTTCCTGTTTACGTTGTACTCATTTCAACACGCAAAACAATAAACTGCCAATGAGTTAATGAGTTACCGTCATTTCAACACGGAAAACAATAAATTGTCAAAATAAAATGTATATAGACATACAGTAAATTTAGCATATCGCTATATACCCGGATATATCTGACTGCTGGATATAATTATAAATGACGACATTGTTTTCTCTTTTTTACGACAGATTATGGTCCATATTTATATTTTAATAATACATGTACGATGTCTTATATTCATCAACAAATACAAAAGACGCATAGAAGAAACGGCTGTACAACTTCCACATATATAAAGACATGTCCTTATACAAAGTCCTATTTGCGTAAAACACACCGGCTAATGAAAAATCTCACGGTAAAAACAATTTTCCTTCCCAAATTTCCATTTAACACGTCAGATAAAGCCTGTTGGTCCCTTGATTGTACCCTTTTCGTGCAGTTATAACAACTATCGAGAAAACACACCAATTAAACAATACACACCGGGTCATTCGTTTTTAACCCGGGTCATTCGTTTTTAACCTGTTGGTTAATTAACATACCCAATACAGAAATCGCACCATACCAGAATTTTTCACCCCCAGCGATAATTAACTTGCCTTTCAGTCCATTTTTCACCCTTGTTATTTAATACACCTTATCTAGAGATTTTAAGCCATAATGAGGAGTTATAATCCAAATTTTATTTTACATCAAGATACGTAGGTATTTACCATTTTTCTTGTTTTTTATGAGGCAAACGTATGTTTTGACCCTTACCTATTTCTCAGTGATAATATGTTGTTCATTGGGTTTACATGAAAATATATTATATGAAACAGTGACAGGACAAAAAAGAATTGGCTGCCAGTAGATAAAAGAAACGAACAAATTAGAAAAAGTCTGTGCATTACCATGTTTTTTTATTAAGAGCAGAATGAATAAAAGCAGGGGAATGTCCTCTCTTTTAAGTTTCAACTTTCCATCTTCAACGGGATTATCAGTGACATTAAATTCGCCTGTGTAAACACTGTGTGTCTTTACTTCAGCTAGTAATATAGAAGGATAACACGTGTTTGTCATGTTTGTCGTCACTTCCTGTTTACTCAAGAGTTTGTTACATTTTAATTTCACTTATCGATATATCGATGATGTTCTATCACTGAATAATCCAAAATTCAGTGATTATATAGAATTCATATATCCTGATGAGCTCGAAATTAAAAATACTACTGACAGTGACAATTGCGCTTCCTACTTGGATCTGCGTCTCGATTTTGACAATTGCCATAAACTAAGTGTTAAATTGTACGATAAACGTGATGACTTTGACTTTCCGGTTGTTAACTTTCCATTTATTAGTAGTAACATTCCAATATCACCAGCTTATGGAGTGTTTGTGTCTCAGCTTATTCGTTACGCGAGAGCTTGTTCATTCTATTCTGATTTTTTGAGTAGATCGAGGCATTTGTCATCTAAGCTTCTACTACAGGGATACTTGCGAACTAGACTTATTAAAGCCTTTAAAAAGTTTTATGGTCGTCATATTGACTTGATCGGTAAATATAACATGTCTCTCTCGACTATTATTCTAGACATATTTAATTGACGGGTATACTATCTCCCTGATAATATATGTGTACGACATCGTTCATCACGTGCATTTTGCATACCGATAGTTCATTGGTCTATCACGCTATTTTACCGAGTTTTCGCCTAATAGATTGGATGCAGCTATGGCGGGTGTGGCGCGCCAGGCAGGGTAAGCTTACTCTTCCTAGGACACCTGTTACCACTGTTCGTCGTGTATTTTGTACACGGTGAACAGTCCATATGCTGATTACACTATTTTGCGATATTACACATTTTTGCCTATACCGTTTTTAGGACTTCGAATTTTGTCTAATGGTTTGGATTGTTCGTACTTGGTTTTATTTTATTTTATTACACATCTTCCGTTGCAATAACATCTGTGTTAATATTACTGTAGACTCTGCATATAACAGACGCGCATACACATGACAATCGCTTATAACAAACACAACAGTTTGGTCCTGATTTTTGTAATAGAAAATTCTTATTTTCAAAGTCTTTTATAGCGGACACTGTATAACAGACAATCGTTCATAATGCAGGATTTTCAGCAGTCCTTAATAATGTAAAAGTCCATTTTTATAACGGACTTTCGAATAAGCAGAATAAAATGATGATAGACAGACGGAACGACCTACTGGAAGCGGCAGCTAAGTTCGATGATGCTCTTCTTCGTGTTTCTGGCGGATTCAAGCAAACCTGCATTACAGTCTTTTTCAAATAAGCTTGTTTTTTTAACATGCATAATATGTGAATAAATACAAAACTTTTATGTACCTGGTACCGAAAATACATGCATGTTCATTAGATTCTACATGTGATAAATGTTATTTCATGGGATGGTGGTACCTTAACTTGTCGCTAATTAAGGGTTGATAGTGGCTTTTTTGTATAATTGGTCGATAACTCTCTAATTGAGCTAGAATGTTCACACTTGGCGTAGGTTAATGCGTTGATCGAGTTCGCAGATGATAATTTTCTGCTTAGGGTAAGCATAGATAAGCAATTTGATTGGTTGATGCTTTGGGACACAATAACTTCAGTTCTAATTAAAGGACAATATTGGTGTCAGTCATTATTGCATATGTGATAGAACAGGTTAAATACATTCCCAATATAATTTTAAAACAGAGATCATTGCTACAGGAGATTTGTAACACTCTATGCCACAGTACACTAAAGATTGCCCCATTGACTTTAATGTTAAATCTCGTCACTTAGCCCGCCTGTAACTTTTCCCCAAATTTTCGTTGGACAGAACGCTTTCTACCACAGATTGAGCAACATGTGGTAAACTCTTGCTCAAAAGGACGGGTGAGGTTCTTCATGAAAAACTTGAGATATTCAAGCTGGAAGTAGAGACAAGTAAAAATGCAATTCCCGGCCCTACATGTCAACGTAACCAGCCTCACAACTCTTGTATCCTTCCGCCTGAAAATCCTTGATATTCACCATAACCTGGTTAAAAATGTATTTTCAAACCCTTTTTTCGATTCTACACCAAAAAGCCAACAAAAATCGCCATGCAAAAGGGGGAAAAGGGAAAAGGGGGGAAAAAGGGAAAGGGAGAGAGAGGCTAAAAATAACTTTGACCCTTGTTTCGTGGGTGACGGCGTAGAAATCTTTGGTGATGTGTGTCCTCTTGAATAAACAGGAAGTGAAGGCAAAAAAACAGGAGTTATCCTTCCATATAACTGACTGAAGTAACGAGCGGTAACAGACACAATCGAGTTTCATTTTACTGATAATTCTGTTGACAATAAAAAGTTATTATTTGAAACGGTGAGAGGATATCTTACCATTCAAAAAAAAAGAATTGGCTGCCAGTAGATAAAAAAAACCGAACAAATTAGGAAAAGTCTGTACTTTACTATGTTTTTATTAAGAGCATAATGAATAAAAACAGGGGAATGCACAGGATTTTTCTATTTTTTTCGTTTTCTCTTATCTAGTGACAGCCAATTCTAGTTTTGAATTGTGAGATAAACTCTCAACGCTGATATAATAAATTACATCTTCAAAAAGTGTATAGTTTCATTACATCAACACATTGGCTAGGTTCGGTGATGAACATTTTCTGCTCAGGGAATGCAGAGCAATGAGCAATTTGATTTGAAGCACCCCTCCCTTCTAATTGAAGTAGAATGTTCAAACTTGGTGAAGTAAGCGTTTATTAGATGAATTCCTTGATGGAGTTCGATGATGAACATTGTCTGCTTACGGTAAGCAGAGATAGGCAATCTGATTAGTTGATGCTTTGGGGTACGATAACTTTAGTTATAAAGAAATGCAAGTGATGAAACTTCGAATATAAATAATTATATCATAATCTTGACTAATTTCGCTAAGAAGCGATAAGTAATCTGATTGGTCAAGACTTTGGAACATAACAAGTCTGCTTTTAATTGGGGTAGAAAGTTTAAACTTGATGTAGATGTTCATTAGGTGAATGTCTTGACTGAATTCGATGATTAACACTTCGTGCTAAAGCTAAGCAGAGCTGGTCGATGCTTTGTAACAAGATAACTGATAGCTGATAATCAGTTTGATTTCTCGATACTTTTGAAAAAAATAAATATGTCATCTATTTTTTTTTTGGGGGGGGGGGATCTTGCTGTTGGCTTGTTTAGCTTGCTCTCTATTCATTTCTTGCAAAATGTGGGCGTATCCTGTCTTGCAGCTGCTGGTTTCAGTAATAACAAAAATATGGATTATGCAAGTGTAATTGCAAAGTTGTCTTCACCAAATGGTATGTTGGTTTATGCACAATGTAAGGCCCTCATTTATGGTTTTAACCATTACAAGATGACATGATGTTTCGGGTTTTTGCGGGATCTTTATGATATTTTGGTACAGAATAAATGTAAGGTGGTATATGTATTAAAAGTTGTTCCTATTGAAAATATATTGATTATGTAAAATAACTAGTTTCCTTAAATCTATAATGGATTTATAACTGTCATTTTGAGTAGGCCTATTGTACTGGGTCAACTTATGTAAAGGCAAGGTAATCAAATATATGTGAAAGAAGAAATTTTTCTTAAATTATTATATCAGCTTTGGTTTCTTTATTTCAGTTGCCATGTATGCTGGGTGGAGGAGAGTGTTTTATAGAATCGTTTAATGTTAAACACACCACAGCATTAGATAGATTATCTGGTTTAAGTTGCATTCCACCCGGCTTAAACTCTAAATATGATAGTCTACATCGTCAAGATAGTATAATAAGATGTGATAAACAGAAAAAAGGAGTGTCATTTGATGCTGGATTGTCTAGAAATACCAAGGTTAGACATGCTTATACCTTAACATTGTCGTAAGTGTCAAAACCAATATGCAAAAGGTCCATTGTCAGTTAAATTGAATTTAACTTTATTGCATTCTCCTCTGGGTCTTCTAATCACTGTAACCCAGATATTGTTTAATCTTGTGTATTTAGCATTATTTTTTTCCCCTTTGTTTAATATGGTTTCGATCCCTGGTGTGAGCGTATGTTGCATGGAGATAGGGGCGCCTTCTCAACCTCGTGGGTTTCCTCCGGGCACTCCGGTTTGTTGCCACTGCTAAAGACCCCTACGCGCAAGAGATTTATTGAAATAAAATTAAACCATATGTTAGTCCCGAATTGACCTAGTTGTGTTGAGTGGACGTTAAACCCCATTTCTCTCTCTCTGCTCCTCCCTTGCGCGCCTCTAAAGCTGACACTGCTGATTCCAGTTCCACTGGGTCAGGGGTGCAGTTTCAGGGTATTCCATCCGCAAAGGAGAAAAAAGTGCATACTAAAAAACATAAAAAAATTAGACAAATTTAGAGAGAAAGAATCTAAGGGTTCAAAAAACCACCCTATCACTCTCTTTAAACATGCATTATTCAAGAGCTAAATCTGCCTAATGCAGGTCTTTATTTGGGCATGAAATGTTTTCTAAAGTATTAATTAGACATTAATTAACTGATCCAGGCCTTAATCAACTTTGGATGGCATCAGATTGCTCCGATACTAAACAGATTTAAACGTTTCAGCGGTTAATCAAATATGGCGCACCTTAACGCTTCGAGCCGTAGCTTTGATCAACCAGGTCCGTGGTTGAAATTATTGCACAGGTCGGTCAAATCTTTAAATGCCTATATCTTCGCTTGCAATAGAGTAATTTGAATGAAATTTTCAAATTATTCATTTTACATCATCTACTTTCGAACTAGTATAGCAAGAATGGCTAGTTCTTATCTATATCTTGAATAATGTAACTTTAATAAATATGGGGATGATCTGATGGACGACATTACTGTAGTGGATGTCCATGAGGACCCACTCAGTAAGCCGCCAAAATTTAAATTTCCCTGACAATGGCTAATTCCATTATTCAATGGAATTGTCGTGGTTTAAAACCAAATTTTAATGAAGTTCAACTTTTAATTCAAAAGTATAATCCTTTGGCTATTTGTTTACAGGAAACATTTTTAAAGAATTCTGACACATTGTCTTTTAGACAATTTGTTGGTTATCATCATCATTCAGTTGGTGATGGTAGAGCTCATGGGGGTGTTTCTGTTATTCTTAATGGAAACTTTCCTCAGAGTAAAGTCACTCTTAACTCGCCGTTACAGGCAGTTGCAGTCCGGGTGACTTTGCATATTCCAATAACAATTTGCTCTGTATATCTTCCACCAAGTTTACATCTTAATCCCAGAGATCTTGATGACCTTGTTGCTCAACTTCCTCTCCCGTTTATTATTACGGGAGATTTCAATGGTCATCATTCACTCTGGGGTAGTGCAGATGATAACAACAGAGGTAAACAAATAGCGGACTTCATTAATATTAATAATTTGTGTTTATTAAATGATGATTCGCCTACTTATTTACATCCTGCCACAGCTTCTTTTTCTTCTCTTGATCTCACCATTTGCTCTCCGGTCCTGTTTCAGGATTTTACATGGAGAGTAAATGAAGATCTATGTGGCAGTGACCACTTTCCTATCTTGATTGATAATAATGGTCCCTCTCCGGTCGAAAGACCCAAGAGGTGGAAGTTGCATAAAGCTGATTGGGCTCTTTTTGAATCTTTGTGTCTCTTCTCTTTTGATGCAAAAGAGTTAGAAGATGCAGATGAATCCATGGCTTTATTCACTTCAATTCTTCAAGATGTAGCTGAGCAGGCGATTCCAAAAACCACGACAGAGCCAAAACGTTTCAACAAACCATGGTTTAACGACGATTGCAAATCTGCTCTAAAAGAGCGTGATCGTATTTTGAGACGACTAAAGAACCATCCTTCCATGGAGAATATTGCGGCATACCAGATGGTCCGGGCGAAGGCCCGTAGAACCATACGCCAAGCAAAGAAGTCTTCATGGCAAGGTTACGTCTCTAGGATCAATTCCCGTACCACTTCCAAATCGGTATGGGACAGGATTCGTAGGATTAAAGGTAAAAGTAGTGCATTATCAGTTAACCATCTCAATGTTGATAATACCACCTTAACAACATTTCCTGATATTGCTTATTCTCTGGCCAGTACATTTTCATTCAATTCATCATCCAATTTCTCCTCTGATGCCTTTCGGCGTATTAAAAATCAACAGGAGAAAAGGAGACTTAATTTCAAGTCCCGTAATGATGAATGTTATAATGATCGTTTTTCCATTGCAGAGCTCCGTGATTCGTTAAAGCGAGCTCGGGACACTGCAACTGGTCCAGATGAAATACACTACCAAATTTTAAAACATCTACCTTATCCAACACTTATAATTTTACTTGATCTTTTTAACCGGATTTGGATTGATGGGAATTTTCCTCCTTCGTGGCATGAAGCCACAATAATTCCCATCCCAAAACCGGGTAAAGATCATACGAATCCAACCAACTATCGTCCGATCGCTTTAACAAGCTGTATTTGCAAAACCATGGAGAGATTGATTAATCGAAGGCTTGTTTGGTACCTTGCAACAACCTTATTACTAACCTCCAATGTGGATTTCGGTCCCAAAGGAGCACTCTTGATCATCTCGTTCGATTTGAAACGTTCGTCAGGGACGCTTTCATCCAGAAGCAACATTTAGTTGCAATATTTTTTGATCTGGAGAAAGCATATGATACCACGTGGAAACATGGTATCATGCGCGACCTCCATAACCTCGGCCTACGAGGTCGCTTACCTATCTTCATTAAAAATTTCCTGGAAGATAGGTCATTTAAGGTACGACTGGGATCAATCTTCTCTGACCCATTTCCTCAAGAAATGGGTGTTCCTCAGGGAAGTATTTTATCTCCTACACTTTTTGCTATAAAAATTAATACGATCCCAGCGTGCCTTAAACCAGGTACAAACGGGGCTCTTTATGTCCTGTTTCAGGATTTTACATGGAGAGTAAATGAAGATCTATGTGGCAGTGACCACTTTCCTATCTTGATTGATAATAATGGTCCCTCTCCGGTCGAAAGACCCCAGAGGTGGAAGTTGCATAAAGCTGATTGGGCTCTTTTTGAATCTTTGTGTCTCTTCTCTTTTGATGCAAAAGAGTTAGAAGATGCAGATGAATCCATGGCTTTATTCACTTCAATTCTTCAAGATGTAGCTGAGCAGGCGATTCCAAAAACCACGACAGAGCCAAAACGTTTCAACAAACCATGGTTTAACGACGATTGCAAATCTGCTCTAAAAGAGCGTGATCGTATTTTGAGACGACTAAAGAACCATCCTTCCATGGAGAATATTGCGGCATACCAGATGGTCCGGGCGAAGGCCCGTAGAACCATACGCCAAGCAAAGAAGTCTTCATGGCAAGGTTACGTCTCTAGGATCAATTCCCGTACCACTTCCAAATCGGTATGGGACAGGATTCGTAGGATTAAAGGTAAATGTAGTGCATTATCAGTTAACCATCTCAATGTTGATAATACCACCTTAACAACATTTCCTGATATTGCTAATTCTCTGGCCAGTACATTTTCATTCAATTCATCATCCAATTTCTCCTCTGATGCCTTTCGGCGTATTAAAAATCAACAGGAGAAAAGGAGACTTAATTTCAAGTCCCGTAATGATGAATGTTATAATGATCGTTTTTCCATTGCAGAGCTCCGTGATTCGTTAAAGCGAGCTCGGGACACTGCAACTGGTCCAGATGAAATACACTACCAAATTTTAAAACATCTACCTTATCCAACACTTATAATTTTACTTGATCTTTTTAACCGGATTTGGATTGATGGGAATTTTCCTCCTTCGTGGCATGAAGCCACAATAATTCCCATCCCAAAACCGGGTAAAGATCATACGAATCCAACCAACTATCGTCCGATCGCTTTAACAAGCTGTATTTGCAAAACCATGGAGAGATTGATTAATCGAAGGCTTGTTTGGTACCTTGAGTCCAACAACCTTATTACTAACCTCCAATGTGGATTTCGGTCCCAAAGGAGCACTCTTGATCATCTCGTTCGATTTGAAACGTTCGTCAGGGACGCTTTCATCCAGAAGCAACATTTAGTTGCAATATTTTTTGATCTGGAGAAAGCATATGATACCACGTGGAAACATGGTATCATGCGCGACCCCCATAACCTCGGCCTACGAGGTCGCTTACCTATCTTCATTAAAAATTTCCTGGAAGATAGGTCATTTAAGGTACGACTGGGATCAATCTTCTCTGATCCATTTCCTCAAGAAATGGGTGTTCCTCAGGGAAGTATTTTATCTCCTACACTTTTTGCTATAAAAATTAATACGATCCCAGCGTGCCTTAAACCAGGTACAAACGGGGCTCTTTATGTTGATGACTTTCAGATGTGCTATGGGTCAACAGACATGCGGATAATCGAACGTAAGTTGCAGCTTTGTTTGAATTCACTTCAACAATGGGCAACCGAAAATGGATTTCGTTTTTCGAAGTCCAAGACTGTCTGCATGCATTTCTGTCAGAAAAGAGGTTTACATCCTGATCCAGAACTTTTCTTTGATGGCAACCGCCTTCCAGCTGTGGATGAAACCAAATTTCTGGGGCTGATATTTGATAAGAAATTATCATTTATCCCCCATATTAAAAACCTAAAAAAGAAATGTCTGAAAGCCCTCAACATATTGAGAGTCCTATCAAATACTGACTGGGGAGCAGACCGTAAGGTCTTGCTCCGATTATATCGAGCATTAATAAGATCTAAACTCGATTATGGGTGTATTGTGTATGGGTCTGCCCGCGAGTCTTATCTCAAAGAGCTCGACACCATACACAACCAGGGACTTAGAATCGCTTAGGAGCATTTCGTACATCTCCAGTGGACAGTTTATACGTCGAGGCGCATGAGCCCTCATAGCACAACAGACGTGATAAACTGGCCCTGCAGTATGCTACGAAAATTGCATCACTTCCGAATCACATTTCATTTAACACCATATTTAGACCTCTTCATGAACATTTGTAACTAGTGAAGACTAAAGTTATTCCATCTTTCGGTATTCGCATTCAACCCCTTTTGTCCGAGGCTGGTATTAGCCTGGACAGTATTGCGAATACCCCTGTCTTTGAGACTCCACCGTGGGCTGTATCTCCCCCAAAGATCGATTTCGATCTTACTCAACATAAAAAGAGAGATACTAGCTCTACTGTGTTCCAATCTCTCTTTAGAGAGTTACGGTCTAAGTATGGTGATTATGCTCCTATTTACACAGATGGTTCTAAAGATGGTGATCGGGTAGCTTCGGCTACTGTGACGCCATCTGAGACCATCTCTGTGTGTCTTCCACCTGCTGCTTCCATATTTACAGCTTAACTCAAGGCTATTCTACAGGCCTTGGAGTTCATTCAGTCCTCTTCAGCTTTAAAGCATATCATTTTTACTGATTCTTTGTCCTCACTTCAAGCAATTAACAATAAACAGCTTGAACACCCATTAGAACCATCCCTCTTTAGAGAGTTACGGTCTAAGTATGGTGATTATGCTCCTATTTACACAGATGGTTCTAAAGATGGTGATCGGGTAGCTTCGGCTACTGTGACGCCAACTGAGACCATCTCTGTGTGTCTTCCACCTGCTGCTTCCATATTTACAGCTGAACTCAAGGCTATTCTACAGGCCTTGGAGTTAATTCAGTCCTCTTCAGCTTTAAAGCATATCATTTTTACTGATTCTTTGTCCTCACTTCAAGCAATTAACAATAAACAGCTTGAACACCCATTAGTAGCAGATGTTTATCTTCTGCTACTATCGTACGAGTTCAGCAGCAAAGACGTCGTCTTCTGCTGGCTTCCCAGTCACGTTGATATAAGGGGGAATGATAAAGCAGATTTTGCTGCCAAAGCTGCTTTAGATCTTCCCCAATCACCATTTTATTACCATTTAACGATTTTAAATCGACAATTAATCATTTTATTTATGACCACTGGCAACGGTCTTGGGATCTTGCAGACACAAATAAACTTCATCACATCAAGCCTCTCCTTGGAGATTGGCCTAGCTCCTACAGGTCTAACAGGAGAGATGAGGTGGTTTTGTGTCGCTCTCGTATTGGTCATACTTTTTTAACTCACATTTTCATATTAAAGCGAGAGCCTCAACCAGAGTGTGAACACTGTCATGTTCCTTTGACAGTGAAGCACATTTTGATTGAGTACAAACATCTCAAAGACACAAGATTACGGCATTACCGTTGCCAGTCACTTCATCAGTTGTTTTCCCAACCGGGTCTATTTAGTAAAGCTCTAGACTTTTTAAAAGAGACAAATTTTTATCGAAAATTTTAAATTGTATATATCTGATTTTCACCTTCATATTTTAAATATATATACATAAAGTTTATATTTAGTTTTATTTGATTTTTCTGTGATATTTGTTTTTATTTATGTATATATAGATAATGTGATTATTTGTTTGTAGTTTGTCTCGTATCATCACCATATGTTTGGCGCAATATGGCCCGGTTGGAGATCACGTGCCAATAAACAACATTTCATTTCATTTCTCTCTCTCTCTCTCTTAAAAATTTGTAAAACCCCCAGTGGCAGAGAAACATCCATTTTTTATACGCCCACATTTTCACGTGAATCCAAATAAATATAAAGAGAGAGGACCCCAAAACCATTTGAGTAACATAGACGTAGATGGGGTACAAGTCATAAATAAAGTGGAAACAAAATATATTATTTCATCTAATATTATTTCAAAATAAAGTGTCTGAAATCTAATAAAACACTAATTTTACTTTTCCTTGAATTGAATATAGCGAATTTGTACTGATTTGACTATGGATTAAAACATTTTGTCTAGAGCCACTCTACTTTGTGCCACATTTTTCGGGATCTGCAGCATTCCGATTGGATGGTTTGAATTCGTTTCGGCATTGTTTGGGATTTCGCTTACAAAGCGATTTGAAACTTTGAAGTTGCTTAACTCATGGGTTAGAATATCAGAAAAAACGATATGCGGCTGTTTTATTTTTTAAATTTTCTTGGGGAGCTGTAGGCCTCATATCCCGTGACAATCGATTGATTGTTTGCGATTCAGGGAAGCCATCTTCTGCTTCCGATTGTCCTGTCTGCGTGGACTATATATGATTGATTGGTTGTTTGGAATTCGACTCAGCCACCTAGTATTCAGGGACTGGAATATCAAGTAAACGCGTTTACGGTCGTCAGATTTTCTGTAACCCGAAGCTTTTTCTGGCATTTCAATTTCTGTCCCCATAACATTCATCGAGTCAGTACGCCCCTGCCACCCCCTCCCCCAAAAAATTTTGAACTGGCTACGCGCCTGCTTATGGTCGAATTTTTGGTTTTGAATATTTCAAAATTTCGAATTTTGCCGACAAAGCTTGCCATTAAAGGGCCAATCTCGATAATATTTTCGAGAATAAAGCTTGCTTAATTTTGTGTTAAAATACCCTAAAATCCTCTACCTCAGGGCTGAGCAACTAACTCAATATATGTGATATGTTTTGAAACAACTTAAACCCACCAGTCTTCATCTGTTAATGGAGACCGTTGTCCTAAGCTGTATTATGCGTTGTCTGGATAATACCAGACTTTATTTTATGAAAATAATGTGTAGGTGAAATTTTCCTTTTGTTATCAAGTACAGCACATGGGTCATCCACTGCATAGACTTCAAAAGGGACGGGAGTGGATTATAAGCTCACCCAACCCACAAATTGAACAGAAATCTTAAAAGGGTGCCGTATAAGCAGTTTTGACGTTCACGTCCAAACAACCTAATATTCTGAGCTGAAATTTTGAGCCACAGTAAATACACCACTCCTCTATATTTTGGCGTTTAAATTTCATACGTACTCATACTTTTTTTTAGACCCTGTTTAAATAGGGATAGTCCCTTTAACAGCTTGAAAATAATCAAAATCGGTCGCTGTAAATTTGTCTCCTATTTGGGAAATTAATACAATTCTGGTTAGCCTAATTCTGGTTAGCCTTCTTCCAAGAATAGGCTGTAATGAAATTAACTGATAAAAAATATTGACCTACATAGCAGTAACTTTGTGACTTTTTGATCTATTCTACTAATTATTAATTCTCCGAGTACGTTTACTTTAAATCTGCTATTTCCGATCTTCGAAATTCGAATATTACACCATTGACATCGTACCCGGAAGTAAACGAGTATGACGACTTCTTGAATATTAGTACGATTTTCATAAAATTAGGAATGTCAGTAGAACTGGTTGATCCAACTTCAACGATGTCATTAGAAATGTTCTAAATTATCTCCCCTTTGAAAAATTAATAATCAAAGTTTTAATCAAAATCATTGTCAGCTCCAGACGCCGGGGGAAGGAGGTGGCAAAGGTGGGGCAATTCTGTAGCTTAAGGGGGCAAAGCTTCCTCCCGAGCGCTGAAGGCGTAATCCCCAGACTGCTGTAAATACAGATACTTAGAGCGTTTTTTTACTCAAAAACACTTCAGATTATAAATAACGATTTTGATGCCAACAATTTTATTATCAAGAGTAAACAGCTTTGCTAAATCATTACCGGATTCAAACGAGGGCAATTCTTGAATTTGGGTATATTTTAGCGAAGCGGTCGACCACATTATCCAGGTCCAACTTCATTGCCCGCTCCCTGTGTAAACTTATGACAGCCGAGTCGCGGAGACGCTTGTCGGCCATTGAACTTCTTAGATAGGTTTTTATGATTTTTAGCAAACCGAAGGTTCTCTCTACTCCGGCTGTGCTAACCGGGAGTGTTAAAGCCATCTGCAGAGGTTTCTTAATTCAACGGGGCCATTCTCAGCGTAATCAAATAGTCATGGAGATCTTTCATCGTTTCCAGTTTCAAATTGGCTCGCGCTATCGTTCTCTTTGCGTGACGGAACTCTAAGTCTAAATCTTCCATGTTTATATCATAGGTTTCTGCCAATGCAGAAACATTCTTTCAGTCCAGAAACTTTTCTGAATTTGGATCAAGGGAAGCCAGTGACCGGAAAATAGCTAGATTTGTTGTAGAGAAACGGCGCTCCAATTCCGCCACAATAGTGTCCACTATAGGATTTAGGATGTACTTCTAAAAATTGAATGAACTTTCCATTATACAGTAGAACCTGTATTAAGCAGGCACCCAAGGGAAATTTTAAAATAATTGCTTAATGGAGGTGCTCTTTGAATAAAGGTGTACAATATTGCCCCAACCCCTACCACAAAAAATAAAGATATAGACTGCATATATTTTTTATTCATGTAAAAGATATAGACTGCATATATTTTTTATTCATGTAGTATTACAATAATAAAATATATGTACTTTTTATCTAGTTGTAAATTCAAATTAGTCTCGTATACATGTTAGCAATACTGGATCTCAGGTCCCCCAATATTTCTTTTACTTTCATCATAGCGTCTAAAAGCGTTTCAAAATGCCGTGAATTTGAGTATTTCACACCCCAACTATTTTAGCTATTACGCGGCCACTTAATAAAATCTCGGTGTTTTTGTGCTGACATGAATTAATTCATTACGCTTGGGTGCATTGAGAACGAACATCAATACTTGCATCGATAAATATGACCGTCGTCGAATCTCTTTACTAAAATCTCAAACATAACTTCGATAAACTTGTCATTCTGTACCAACCTAAGATACTTCTGTCTACCATTGTGATGCATTCGATAATATTTATCCATTTTTGTGAAGAAAATCGATGAATTAATTTTATTTTATTAAAAAAGCATGTGGACAAAAATCCTTCGCTGATTTTATCTCCGATTTTACAGGGGATGTAACTCTGTATGTAATATTATAGGGGGCGCTAAAAACGTTTTTTGATAACTCTGTATTCTTCATTTTATTCAATCAGTATCAATCAGTGTCGTTACGCATGAAAACTGATCAATTTGGTCGTTTAATAAAACAAAAGATTAATAAACAGATAATCACGGGTTGATTGTTATTTTTACATTTCTTTTTTACTGATCAGTGGGGTTCCAGTTAATTAACTATTACTCACGGGATTAGCGGGAGTGTTACAGAGAACGAACGACAATGGCCGTTGAATAGCCGATGTTTTGTTGAATTTATTAGTAAAATTGTGACTGTTGAAACAATAGAATTTTGACGGGGGAATTAATCACGATGCCCGTTGCACGTGTTATCAATTCAGACTCTTTTTGGGTGTTAATTAGTGATAGTAGTTATTTCAAGCGAAAGGAGTAAGTCATGTCAAGACAGTTCAGTATCAGTCGCTTTAGCGAGAACGTGATTCTCCGTGACAGTTCACTCTCGTTCGCTCAAGCGAGAACGTGATTCTCCGAGATGTGCTCGCTTAATGGATGAAATAGCATGATCGGGAGCTAATATAGGTGCCCGTTGCACCATTGAACAGGTGCGTGTTTAGTAGAGATTAAATTTCTTAAAAATCGCTCGGGGGGATTTTTTGGTGTTCGTTGAAGCAAGTGTTCGCTGATTGGGAGTGAACGCCGTAGTAAGTTCTACTGTAGTTCGGTGACCAAGTATAGAATGAACAACAAAGTCATCTAACCTGGAATAGTCAATTTTTGGAGGAAATGTCATATGATCTGTCGAAGTAAGATTCCTGACGGTCAGTGTCGTTGAATGATTTCACCTGCTGGATCAAAACTTCGATAAAATTAGCGGCTTTAAGATAGTCTATCTTTAAATCCTGCAGCGTATCAGATACCATTCGAGTCTCGTTGAGTACGTCATACAAGGCCAACATTGTGTACATGACTGTTTGGTCCATCAATGCCAACAACCCTTTAGCCTTCGTGGCTCTGTCCCGATTTGCGTCAATGGTAATTATGTCCCAAAGGAAGAGAACGAAAGTAACAAAACGTTTCTTTACTGCAGCAACAGCTTGAACTTGAGCTGCCCAGCGAGTGTCACATAATGCTTTGAATTTGATGTGTGTTTCTCCCCGCTTCTCCTGGAATTTTATCCACATCGTGTGTACGGCGGATCTGCTGGCGAAGTTGTAGATCATCATCAGACTGCTGAAAAAGTCAGCAATGGGGACAACCGCCTTTACGGTGTCAACTATAGTCAGATTCAGCCTGTGATTAAAGCAATGCACATAAAGTGCGTATAGTGCCGTCTCCCTAATTTTTTACTGAACTCCTGCATGGCAACCGCTCATGACACTGGCTCCGTCATATCCTTGGCCCACTACGTTCGTTCAGAGGATCAATCCCCATAGAGAAACGTTTGTTCAAAATATACTTACTGAGACTTTCAGCATTCAGTGATTCAGCTACAGTAAATCCTGTGAATCCTTTGTGTACGTCGACGACTCCATCATAGATATAACGAGGAGCGCATGAAAGCTGCTCCTTTTTCGAAAGATCTTTCGTCTCGTCTGGAAGGATGGTTATGAACTGAGCTTCACCAACTTCAGTTCTGATCTTCTCCATAATCATGTCCGATAATATTCCAATTATGGAATCTTGAATTGCATGATGTGTGTATTTCTCATTGTTGGGTCCGCTGTCTAGTCGCTCTCTTAAAAGTTGGCAGTATGGTTTCAGAAAATCGATAATTTCCAAGAAGTTTCCTGTGTTTCTACTGTCCTCATTTTCCCAGTGTCCCACTTTTCTCAGTTTGCTGCCACGAGTTGTAACGATCATCGCTTACTTCGTGTCCTTGAGAATGCACATGTTTGAGCAATCGATTATCTTTTTTGTTTGAACCGGTGCATTTCCTCCATGATTCTCTCCTTCAGTCAAAAACGCTCCACCAGAAACACCACTCGTTGCTGAACCAACAAAATGCCTACATTGGAAACAAAAGGCTTGGCGTTTACCAAATGAGTATTCCAGCCATGGGTGTTTCTTGTACCAATCAGGATTAAAATGTCTTCCATGGCTATTTTTGGCGAAGGTTATGTCTTTCAGCTGAACTGGTGCATATCCCCAAATGATTCTCTCCTTCAGTCAAAAACGCTCCACCAGAAACACCACTCGTTGCTGATCCTAATATTTCTGACCCTAAAACATCGGCCTCGACACTATCGTCCTCTACATCGATTTTTCACTACGGCACATCGAGTAACAATTCATTGTGCAAATCATCATCTTGAGAATGAATTTGTCGTAATACCTTATTATAGTCTCCCTCATCGCTGTTCTTTCTCATATGTTTCTGCGACTCTGATGGCGACGAACTTTCCGGTTTTATTTAAATACTTGTCCATCGTGCAATAAAACCCATACAAAGTGTGAAAACTGTCCTACAATGGCACAACGAGGAAAATCAGAGCATCGGTCGTGTTTTTTCTATGGTCTACACGAGAAAAGGAACAATTACACAATATCATTAAAATTTACCAGATACCCCCGATGGAAAGTGTTAAACGAACGGAGTTGGGGAATGAAAGTGAATGAATATTCTCACAGCTTTAAACCTATACCTCAAATGGTTTACGTGTTATTTTTATACGTCCACATTCAAAATGTGGACGTATATTGCCGTCGCCCCTGTCTGTTTGTGTGTCTGTGTGGACTTGAGTTATTAATTTATGGACTAGGTCTAATACGTGTTTCTTCGATTCTTCTGGTGCTGTACTTTTATCGTTATCTTCTAAAACTTGTTTGATGTCTTTGTTTAGTTCTTCGTAGAAGGGTTGCCAATAGGTTAAAAGGATTTGAGTTAGTTGTTTGGCAAAAGATTGATGGAAGCAGGTGGGGAAATTGGGGGTTTGTGATTTGACTTTGTTCTTGAATAATCATATCTTTGCTATCCTTTTCATGTACATTCCTAACAAACTCAACCCATGCTTTAAAGGTGTCCCTCTAGAATGGATTTTCTATCACCCCAAGTATTTTAGAGCTTAGATTAGATCTTACAGCTGAAATTTCAAAGGGGAGTATTTTGAAAAAATGGTCTTTAAAATGAGTCCCATTACTTGTTTGACTATGTAGTTTTCTGATCCAAGATATTTTCAATTGAATTTGTGACTCTTTAGTGTTTAACCAATTTTTGTCGGCTGCGAATCAACTCGCACGATGTGCCTTGTGGTAGCGAGTCAACTCCCGGACCCATCATACTTGGCAACGGCTTTTGCGAGCAAAAGCGCGAAATCAATCAACTGATTTCTATTGTTTCCATTTCATCAATTAATGGTGATTAGGTAATAAAACTAAAACCAGCGATGAAAAGGAATGTTTCACTCACTAATCATCCAATAAAATACATACGTTTCATCAAAGGATCTTCCAGTATTTACGTAATAGGTCAGAGGTGAAAATTCACGCCGTGTCAATTGCTTTGGCATTATTCCAATATTTTCCCATCGTCACTTACATCTAATAATTTTACCATATGGACACTGAAATTGAATCAGATTTTTTATGATTTACTGCCAGACATATGGTGGTGTATTATAATGTCGAAGAAATCAACTATTTATTTATTTTTTTTACGCCATGAAGCGAAGAAGATTGATATTCAACCGAAGTCAAGCGAGCTGTCGCCATTTTGAATACGACACGCTTTCAAACAGGAGAACACAAATCTTACGGCTAATAATTCTAGACTTTTAAAAACTAAATTGAATCAGAACTTTTGGGATTTAATACTACAATATATTTTTATTTTCGACGCAATAAAGCAAAGAAGATGACCATTCCCGTCATCCAAAGAAAGGCAGAAATGTTAAAATGCCGATTGTGACTGTCACTTGGGGTGATATTTTTTTTTTTTTAAAGTTAGATTTATATTTATTTTGAGCCGAAGTCAAGCAAGCTGTCGCCATTTTGAATACGACAAGCTTACAAACAGGAGAACACAAATCTTACGGCTAATAATTCTAGACTTTGAAAAACTAAATTGAATGAAAACTTTTGGGATTTAATACACGCTAAATAGAGGAATATTACATTGTCGAAAACTTAAACAATATATTCACAAGGTGATGTTAATTTTACGTAAAGTTTACGTAAAAATGGTCGGTCAGTTTACCATCATTTTGCTCATCTTTTTAACGTTAAATTTAGGTCAGGAAATGACGTTAAACTAACGTAAAGTTTACGTCATTTTTACGTTACATTTACGTCATTTTCTGATGTAAATCTAACGTAAAGTTTACGTCATTTACGTTAGATTTTGCGTAAAGTTTATGTCACTTACGTTAGATTTACGTCAGAAAATGACGTAAACTTTACGTTAGATTTACGTCATTTCCTGACGTTAAATTGTCGTTAAAAGGATGAGCAAAATCATGGAAATCTAACCAACCATTATAACGTAAATCTAACGTAAATATGACGTAAACTTTACGTTAGTTTTCGTCATTTCCTGACATAAACTTATCGTTAAAAAGATGAGCCAAATGATGGTAAACTAACTGACCATTTCTACTTAAACTTTACGTAAAATTAACAGCATTTGCGGATGTAATTCTAATGTCAAATGAGCAATTAAACCTTTTATATAATCTATATTTGACGGTTGTCAATGTGAAATTCAGTCAACCAATAACCAAATGCCTATATGACGTTACACCCTTTTTCTCTCTACTTATTTCCTTCTAAACGTTTAGGTGAACGCATGTTCTGTCATTAAATTAAGTAGAATGGTTTCTATTGCCACCTATATGTGACAAGTAGGGTAGCCTTACAAATCTCGTTGGTTTTCTCAAGATATCTTTTTTTCTCACGCTATGTGCAAATAAAATAAAACTAAACCACATGTCAGTCCCAAAATGCCTTAGTATGATTCGGTTGTAAGTAAAGCCCATTTCTTTCTACATTTATCAATAACTCAGAATACTAAATGTAATTGCAACCAAATGCCAAAACCCAGCACAACATACATAATAATTAAACCAAAAATATAATACAAGTATTTATACTTTATTCAAAAGATAAATATATACCGTAATGTAATAAAATACAAAAGCAGACATTTATTTATAACAGTTTATCCACAACACTAAGTTGGTGAAAATTTAGGTAAAGATCTACGTTAGCACTTTGAAAATGTGGAAATATGCCCACACAGTCAGCAGAATATCAGACACTGAAGAAAACTGTGAAATTGACCAAATTTGATAATAAAAAAAAACCTAAATGAAATGGGGTTTAAGGTCCTTCGGTTCTGCTCCTAAACTGGGCTAATGAAGACGGGCATACGCCATGCAGTGACTGTGTGCTATGAGGGAATTTTTGCCCGTGCAGCGACCCTACTCTTATATCGAATTCCAACTGCCAAGGGATTTTTTACGTGCACGCAAATGTGTACACAGGACCTCAGTTTTCATCCGATCTGAACAACTAGACAGCTGTCAGCCCCTCCATCCTGCATCACTGACAAGGGGAAACCATGCCGGAAAAAACTGGTGAGCCAGCGCCTTACCCATGTGATCCCCTGATTGGTTAACGCATTGCGTTGCATTGTGGTTTCGATAATTTTAGCCATAAGTTAGTCACAAAATCACCTAACGTGAGTCGAGTTGACGTTAAACCTCATTTCTCTGCTAACTTACCAATAACCATTCAGAATTTTAAATGTAATTGCAACCAAATGTCACAAAACAGCACAATTTACATAATTACAACAAAATATACTACAAGTATATGTATCTTTACTTTATTTTAAAAGATAAATATATAATGGGCCTGCTTGATTTATCCGGCGATAGGCGTGCCGGTTTGTAAACGGCATCAGAGCAAATCAAGTGACCCGTCTGATAAAATATGTGGCTTGGGATAATATTATAATATTAAATTGATTACATGTCATGTTTTAATAAAAAAAACAGTATTCATGAAAGTATGTCTATAAGTAACTGACCGCAAAATAAGCAGAAATTTATTATTAGTAGTATTACCCCAAAAACTAACGTGAATTGTATCCCGTTGACATGTTCACCATCTTGCGCTGGTCATCGCCGCTGTCGACAAACCGGCGCATTCGGTGTACACCGCTGCCGACAAACCGGCGCATTCGGTTTACACCGCTGCCGAACTTTTGTAGCCTTCTGGCTGAATCAAGTGACCTCGCCGGTATTATTGCCGCTATGGATAAATCAAACAGGCCCAATGTAATAAAATACAAAGCATTCATTTAAATTATCAGTTTATCCACAGCATTAACTTGGTGACAATTTAGGAAACACCTCCAATATTACATTACAAATCTAATTTGAACACAGAACTTTGCTATGGTTGATCCATCACAAAAATTGGAGGTATTTGTAAGGGACCCAAAAAGTTATCGTTAAATGGTTGCAGTAAAGAGCAATAACATGATATCTCATTGAATCAAAACTTTTCATAAAAGAATAATTGACTGTCACAAGATCACACATAAACTATATTAGCCATATACTATGGATGGATTTTGTGCTACCATAGATAGATACATACATGTATATATTTATATCAATACATTTTTAAGAAGTGTATTTCTGTGTCATCTGGGCAGTTTGGTGGACGAGTGCTCCGATACATGTGCTTTTAATCATCAGTCCTGTCACGGTTTTGATCCTAAGTCTGTTTGTGACAAGTAGTAGTGTTGACTGGCTTCCATATACAAAGCCCTTATAAAACTTTTTTATAACTTCTTTGACATTACTGCCACCAATGGTGCTCAAATATCTGATCTGTAAAACAAAACAAAATAAATGAAAAGCAACTTTATACTCCAAAAAACAAATGAATTTGGGTTTAACATCCTACTGTTTAGCTCCGTATTGCCTAATAAAAAAAAGGAAATACACCATACAGTGCGTTATGAACAAAATTGATTGCATATCAATGTTTACACAGGGCATTGGTTTATGTCCCATGCGAATGACTATATGCAGCAAAGAAATTCCATTAAAGGTAGATTTAGATTATGGCTTTTTATAGCCAACCTACTGCGGATCTTTATGAAATGGGGTCAACATTATACTGTTCTGCTCCGACTGGGCTAATGAAGACAGACAAATGTCATAAAGTGTGCTATGACAGAAATAATCGTTTAACCCAATCATATTTAGGAAAAGGAACTAATCCATTTGAGGTACATATTCTAATCCTGGTTCGGCGTATTCAATTTCTTTCAACTGATTTCAACAACATAGGAAAAGGTACGAAATAATTTGAACTAAGTACGCGAAACCAGGTTACGAAACAGTCCGCACCCACAAAGAAACCTAATAGTTCTTTGGTGGATGAAGAAAAAACGTGAGTTGTCAATCATCGAGAATGGCGGCCGTGTGTTGGTTGCAATTATTCCATTTCACAAATAAACATTAGCCGTGATCGGTCAATCACAAATTTTCAACAATATTTTATTGTCAAATAAAACAGAGGAGAAAAGGAACTGACAGGCAGTGTTAATCACGGTCTCAACAATCGCTGATCAATTAAAAAAACGAAAAACAACTATCCGTCTCACATAAAAAATCTCATACACATTTTCAACAGTCTTTAAATTATTCATAAGAGTCTATAACATCGCCAAACTGAGTCCCAAAAGTTTTCCTACTGAGTCTAAAACTTAGTCTATGTTCAGTCCGAAATGAAGGGGGACCGAAATGTCGTGCTTCCCATTATGCATCATTAAATGGCAAAAATGTAGAACAAAAACACCCCAAAAATATGAAAGACCCCTACAAATGTTTAGAAAATACTATATTATTAGCATATAACATGTAATTTAACCGAACACAATTTGGCGAGCCATTCGGCTAGCGAGCTATTCGATCAATCCAGCTGGCAACCTATTCATTGGCAACGGTATCCAGACAACTCATCCCAAAGACAACTCATCCCAAGACAACTCATCCCAATAAAAGGCAACTCATCCCAAGTCAAAAGACAACTCATCCCAAGTCAAAAGACAATTCATCCCAAGTCAAAAGACAATTCATCCCAACTTTATTTGTAGAGAGAGACTCAGGTTATAAGGCAAATCATCCCAACAAATATAAGTGATATTTGTTTCAAAACAGTTGAGTTCAAGTTCAAGTTCAAGTTCTTTATTCCCTTGGGTCAAAAACCCATCGGGTAAAACACACATACAATACATACAAACGAACATTAAATGAAAATATATACATAATGTACAAGGAGAGTATGACTATAACATGTACAAAAGAGTTAAAGTTGATTACATTTCAAGGATAAGTTCAGATCTTCTCTTATTGGCGTGTAATAGAAACCGACCCAGATTCTCTAATTCTGTGGTGTTCTTAGAGGAAAGAAGTTGTATTAGCTTATAGACACTTGGGTTTTTACTAAAATATTGTTTTATAAATTTATTTCGCAGGTTTTCGTATCTAGGACAAATAAGAATAAAATGATACTCGTCCTCGATATCTAGTTTATTGCATAAAATACATAATCTATCCTTTCTAGCGGTCTTAACATACCTGCCTTTCTCGATATTTAAATTATGGCTAGAAAGTCTTATTCGTGTTATTTCACGTATATATTTAATATGTAGCGATTTAGTTAAATAAGACTGGAGCGTAAACTTATCTACAATATATTTGTATATGTGACATTTGGACGATTCAATAATTTTTTCATGGCATTCTTGTTTAAAAATATCAATTAGACGAAGTTTTATTACAGACAATGTGCGTTTAGAACTTTCAAAACCATTACTTTCCCAAATATTTCCTAATCCAAGCCTAAATAATTCTTTTTTAATATTGTCTATCCAGTTATCATTGTTTATACACATATCTTTATAACATCGTCTAAGGATTATATTGTCGGCGTTAATTAACTTTAACCAATATTTAAATATTCGAATTTTTCTTATTATAGCAAGTGGATATCTACCCAATTCGTAGTATATCATAACAGTACTGGTACTATTTCGTGTTTCAAGAAGTCTTTTGCAAAAATTAAGATGCACCTTTTCGACATCCTCGGCTTTATGAAAGCCCCAAACTTCCGAGCCATAGCATAATATACTACTCACGTAGGTGTCAAAAACTGACAATTTTGTTACGGTGTTAAAATAGTTTTCATTACATACTTTTAAAACGGAAAATAGTGCTTTTCGGGCCTGGTCAGATACGTTTTTTTGTGTTTTAATAAATTTACCATTAAAATTCAACAATACTCCTAGGTAGTTAAATGAGTCAACAACTTCAAGATTTTGATTATGGAATGACCAGTTTTCATTTCTGTTAAATTTTCCACCATTTCTAAAAATCACGATTTTAGTTTTTGATATATTTACTGATAAGTCCCATTTTTGTGTGTAAGTAAACAGTGAGTTTAATAAATTTTGCAGCCCCTCTGGGGTTTCTGAAAATAAAACCTTGTCATCCGCATACATTATCAAAAATATATTTAGCGTTTGGATATCTATAGTTTGGCAATTGTCTGCTAGTAGGTGAGATTCACAATCATGTAAATACATTGAAAATAGGACAGGGGAGAGAACCTCGCCCTGGAAGAGACCATTTTGACACTGAAATATATCTGATACGCCATTTTCGAATTTAACACAGCATTTGACTTTATCATAAAGAGATCTAACTACCTTAAGAAATTTACCTCCTATTCCCTGTTGTATAAGTTTATACCATAAGTTGTTTCTATTGACAAAATCGAAAGCCTTACTATAATCCACGAAACAGCAGTATAAACGTTTTTTCTGTTTTAGTGTTCGATTAATAAGTGCTTGAAGAACAAAAATTGCATCGACCGTACTTAAATTTTTTCGGAATCCAAACTGACTAGGTGGTATTATGTTACATTCTTTGTCAAATTTTAGTAATCTATTATTCAAGATAGAAGTAAACAGTTTCCCTAGACACGAAACAATAGATATTCCCCTATAGTTATTTGGATCATTAGCGTCCCCTTTCTTGTAAACTGGCACCAAGTTTCCTATAGCCCACGTTGAAGGGAAGCCTCCCGAATTGAGAACATTATTAAAAATTTCCACTAAGTAGGGCATCAGGATGTCTTTACAGTGTATTAGGAGTTCATTTTGGATATTGTCGCAAGATGACGCTTTATTAAGCTTAAGTTTTTGTACTATCTTTGAAGACCACTCAGACCAAATCGAAATTGATATTGTTATTTTAATCAGATTGATATTGTTATTTTAATCAAATTGGTGATTACTGTTTGTTTTATTCAAATTGATATTGTTGTTGTAATAAATTGATGATTACCAGTTTGTACTACTGTTGTAGTACTTTGTTGTTTTAATAGATTAGTAGATGTGTTTGTAGTATTTACCCCTATTACAAACTAATTAAATTGGTGAAGCACTTCAAAGACAATTATCATAATGTTAATTAAAATGGTTTGAGTAAGTCTTAAAGCTGGGGTATTGTATAAAAAATACTGCAATCAAATATTTCTGTATCACTTTTCAAAATGTCTGATAGCTGCATAGTTTGTGAGTCCATGGTTCGCCCAAGACAGGAGGCTGTTCAGTGTGACGGCTGTGAACGATGGCAGCATCAAACATGTAATACTGGTAAGACTTTAATGCTATTTTTTTTAACGCTATTGTATTAAATTCAATAACCGTATCAATCAAAAGGCCAGAAAAGGGAATTTACAGTTTTATCTCCTGATAACTTTATTATATAAAGGAGCAGCACAGCTACCGATACAAATAAAAATTGTTTCAGAAGGGAAATTAAGAAGATACCAGAAAAAACTTACAAGAACCACACAAAGTAAATTATTTAAACTTTGGAATTTATATTCCAACGAGGAAATAAGCACCAACCAGCTGTTGAAAAGATGTGAAGGGATATATGGACCGACTGACTGAACGACAAACTGACAGATTAAATGTAATATTTCAATACAAAATAAAATCAATTAGTTGATAAATATATTAGTTTATATAATAAAGTTGATAAATGTATTAGTTTATATAATAAAGTGTAATATTTAATAAAGTGCAATATTTAATAAATTGTTGATGTAATAAATTCATACAAAAATGTATAATAAAGTGTAATATTTAATAAATTGTTAATGTAATAAATTCACACATAAATGTATAATTTAATAAATTGTTGATGTAATAAATTCATATATTAGTGATAAATTTGTGGTATTTATTTGTAACTTGAATTCGAAGTCACTTATATTTGTTGGGATGAGTTGTCTTATAACCCGAGTCTCTCTCAATAAATTTTGGATGAATTGTCTTTTGACTTGGGATGAATTGTCTTTTGACTTGGGATGAATTGTCTTTAAAAGTGGGATGAGTTGTCTTTTATTGGGATGAATTGTCTGGGATGAGTTGTCTTTGGGATGAGTTGTCTGGTATTCATTGGCAACCTATTCAGAATAAATTCAAAGGTCGCCCAAACTCATCTATTTTTATCAACCAATAAAATCCATCGTAACGTCTATCAAACGAAAGTAGAATATATTGTTATTTTAAAGTGAAAGAACGTTAATATTCCGAGTCAAAATTCGGGTCATCGTACAAAATTCTGAGCATCCAGCTATATATATTCTGAAAGGTATTTGAATCAGCTTTCTGCATAGTAGTAGTAAAAGTTGGCACAATCATATTAAAGGGGTGCGCTCTCATCCTAAACTACGCCGACTTTTCAATATTTTAAATATAAAGATAGGCCGGTAATGTTTTCGAAGTCGAAATTAGAATATATGGTCCGAATTTTGACTGCGGACATTACCGTTCTTTACCCTTAGAATATTGAAAAATTGGCTATGTTTCGGATAAGCGCGCACCCCTTATTATGATTGTGCCAACTTTTACTTATAAGATTTGGAAAGCTTATTCAATTACCTTTCAGAATATTTATAGCTAGATGCTCAGAATTTTGTACGATGGTCCGAATTTGGACTTTGGAAAAATTACCGGCCTATCGTTAGTTACAATTAGAATAATGAACAATTTGGCTATGTATAGGAAGAGTGCGCACCCGTTTAATATGATTGTGCCAACTTTTACTAATAATATTTGGAAAGCTTATTCAATTACCTTTCAGAATATATATAGCTGGGTTCTCTGAATTTTATACGATGGTCCGAATTTCGACTTCGAAAACATTACGATGACCCGAATTTTGACTCGAAATATTAACGTTCTTTCACTTTAAAATAACAATATATTCTACTTTCGTTTGATAGACGTTACGATGGATTTTATTGGTTGATAAAAATATATGAGTTTGGGCGACCTTTGAATTTATTCTGAATAGGTTGCCAACGAATAGGTTGCCAGCTGGATTGATCGAATAGCTCGCTAGCCGAATAGCTCGCCAAATTGTGTTCGGTTGTAATTTAGCAGTTGGGCCTGCATGTGTGATGGAACTTATCTTATACCTGCTCTGGTATTTGTATGATAGATTTTGGGATCACGATTTTTTTACAGAATATTCGAATCTGTTATTACATTCGATTAAAGCAGTGTTGACTTTGTATAAATCGTACGTTTTACGAACAATGTAAACTGCACATTGTGCAAACAAAAATACTGGCAAGTGGCAAGGCCAATTTAAAATACGAATTTTACGTAACGAAATTGTCCCCAGCATTTTTTCGATTAGTTTTTGTCAACAGTAGATCTATCTGTATGCTTTCGACGGATGTGTGTACAAAAAGGGGCACTTACCTTCAACTTTATTTAGCTGAACTTCAAATCGAGTGTGAAATAACTTCATTTAACTCATAAATCATAACCCCGTATCTTCTACAGCAAATAATATTAACTTTCACCGCCATTTTAAATACCCAGAATTCCGTAGGTTCCGGTCTACACTAGACAGAGCCGGTTAAATCATCACACAAAAAATATATTTAATAAATAATTAAGGCGATGTAGATAAATAACAACACTAACATAACTTTAAAACATAAAAAAAATGTAATGTCGATAGAAATAATATAATATACACCGATCTATAAGCCATCACGTGTGTAAATAAAAAACGTGACCTTCACCTTGCCCGACACGAATAATGGGATGTACGTAATCTTGTAGATAAACAAAATGGCGGCTCTACCAAACCCTGCATATTTCTGATAATGAATCTATTCATATAATTCTGTTTCTACACGCTCTAACATATTTTATATGGGGGTTACACCTACGTAATAGTGTTAAAAGAATAATCAGATCGTGGTAATTTTAATTTTTAGAGAGAGGTCTTTTATCGAGATAATAAGAATGTAGCTAAATTTATATCAATTATAATCAATTAACACATATTACCGGTACATGTAACTGGGTCATTTTATCTACCGGTAGTAAATAATTCGCTTTTCGATTAAACCGTCTACATGTTTGCCCTACCGTCAATATTTTCGTAAGCTCTAATATGATATGGTTTTACAACTTATATATTTAAGGGTTGAGCTTTTAAATTTGAAATAATAAAACAACAATTACTGTTGAATCATGACATATTTTATATACATGTGTTTGTTGACAGCGGTCATTTTAAATAAGAACTAAATATTACTTAAATCTATGTTTTGATTGACAGTAACAACATATTGATTTGATTTAAGTAATATTTTATTAAGATAGTTTATGTTAAGATTACTTGTACAAATATAAATATAGATCTTAAAGAATAACCATTAATTTTATATTTACTAATGATGAAAGTTACATTTAATCATAAAAATATATCAATAAAATAAATGGTCAGAATTCTTATAACCTTTGGTCTCGCGCAAGTCTGCTTTGTAAGACAGTTTTCGACAATGAAACATTATTTGTTTTATCAAAGTTTGGGGTATCAAATTTGATAGAGAGAATTAGAGTTTAACATACACTTAACTAAAAAACAGGGACTTGACGAATAATTAATGGATTAGAATTTAAGAATTTAAAACTAGTGCTAAGCCCTTTCTTAATTAGTGACTGCTTTATGCATTAGGCCTGGTTGTTCCGCTCACGGAAGAAAAAATCGTTCATTGAGCACATGCATGCTCAACTGTGTGCGTATTTGGATGCTTACATACCATAGGTTTATTTTTGTGGTCCATCAACCGCTCTTGTTGCTGCTAAATTATTCAGGTTGCAAATGGCAAATGTTTTATAAAAAGGTGGCGGCTGATTGTAAACAATGTTAGGCTTTCTGCTGTAAAGTGGAAACCTCATTTATGACATCATTTACGTGGGTTTCTCCAAACTTTAAAAATACATAGTTGCATGTGGATACGTGTTGGGGTTTTTTGATTGTGCCTTTGATGGAAACGCATGGATGGAAAGCACCTTCCAGTTTCTTCATGTATAATCATTATTTGTTTTGGCAATCACATAGGACCAGCACTGAAGACCGGAATCAGTGAACGCTTAAAACACAAAATTTTTCATTAAGTACTTTATGTTGCCCTTTTCTAAAATCTGGACTTCAGTTTTTTTTAGATTTTGGTTGCAAAACCACATATATAAGGCTATATATTGGACCACTTTCAAGATGCTGTACTAGCAGCCTGGAAATGCAGGAATATATGTTTGCGAACGACCTATTTTTATACGCCCACATTGGAATGTGGTCGTATATTGCCGTCGCCCCCGTCCGGCGTCCACAATTGCTTGTGGACGCTCTAGAGGCCAAAGTGAATATCCGATTGACTTTAGATTTATACACAGTGTTTAAGGTCATGAGACGAAGAAGCCTTTTGATTTTCAGCGATTTCCGATAATAACTGTCAGAGTTATGGCCCTTGATCACTTAAAAAAATCTTGTGGACGCTCTAGAGGCCAAAGTTAATATTCGATTGACTTTAAATTTATACACAGTGTTTGAGGTCATGAGACGAAGAAGCCTATTGATTTTCATCGATTTTCGATAATAACTGTCAGAGTAATGGCCCTTGATCACTTCAAAAAATCATGTGGACGCTCTAGAGGCTAAAGTTAATAACTCATTGACTTTAAATTTATACACAGTGTTTAAGGTCATAAAATGAAGAAGCCTATTGATTTTCAGCAATTTTCGATAATAACTGTCGGAGTTGTGGTCCTTGATCACTTAAAAAAATCTTGTGGACGCTCTAGAGGCTAAAGTTAATAACCGATTGACTTTAAATTTATACACAGTGTTTGAGGTCATGAGACAAAGAAGCCTGTTGATTTTCAGCAATTTCCGATAATTACTGTCAGAGTTATGGCCCTTGATCACTTCAAATATTTTTGTGGGTGCTCTATAGGCCAAAGTTAATATCCGATTGACTTTAGATTTATACACAGTGTTTAAAGTCATGAGATGAAGAGGCGTATTGATTTTCAGCGTTTCTGATAATTACTGACTGAGTTATGGCCCTTGATCACTTTCAAAATTTTGTGGACGCTCTAGAGGCTAAAGTTAATCTCCGATTGACTTTAAATTTATACACAGTGTTGAAGGTCATGAGACGAACAAGTATATTGAGTTTCAATGAATTTGGATAACTTGAACAGCATGGAGGAGAACTTTATAAAAGCCAAACAAATTCCAATGATTTTCTGATAATTACATAATGAGTTGTTACTTTTAATCAGATTTTAGTGTATTATATGTTTCATTACCGAAAAAAGTTAAATATTCGACAACAACTCTTGTTGACTGCCCGGACGAAATAGCTGCTGTGGGCGTATGTTTCGTTGCCTGGCAACCTATGTTTTTTATTTGTGGCATTTCATTTCTTATGCCACTTCGGTTTCCTCCAACTGCTAAAGACCCCTATGCGCAAGCGAATTATTGAAATAAAATTAAACCAAACCATATGTTAGTCCCGATATAACTTGTTTGTGTTGAGTGGAAGTTAAACCCTATCCTTATCTCTCTCTTTCTTCCGCCACCCCGACCCCATTCATCAGACTCATACACAATAAAATAATATATTTTTTTTTTACCTAATTGGAGTACCGGTTTGCTAGTTCAGTTATTCAGGTAATTATGGAAATGTGTGTTTAAATTAAAGTTGCTTGGCCCACTGCCCAATAGAGAGAGAGAAATGAGGTTTAACGTCCATTCAACACAACTAGGTCATTTCGGGACTAACCTACGATTTAATTTTATTTCAATAATTTGCTTGCAAGTAGGTGTCTTTAGTTTGGGAGGAAACCGGAGTGCCCGGAGGAAACCCACGAGGTTGAGAAGCCGCCCCTATTTCCATGCCACATACACTCACACCATTTTTATACGCCCACATTGAAATGTGGTCGTATATTGCCGTCGCCCCCGTCCGTCCGTCCGTCCGTCCGTCCGTCGGTCCGTCGGTCCGGCGTCCACAATTGCTTGTGGACGCTCTAGAGGCCAAAGTAAATATTCGATTGACTTTAATTTATACACAGTGTTTAAGGTCATGAGACGAAGAATCCTATTGATTTTCAGCGATTTCCGATAATAACTGTCAGAGTTATGGCCCTTGATCACTCAAAAAAATCTTGTGGACGCTCTAGAGGCCGAAGTTAATATCAGATTGACTTTAGATTTATACACAGTGTTTAAGGTCATGAGACGAAGAAGCCTATTGATTTTCAGCGATTTCCGATAATAACTGTCAGAGTTATGGCCCTTGATCACTTCAAAAAGTCTTGTGGATGCTCTAGAGGCCAAGGTTAATATCCGATTGACTTTAGATTTATACACAGTGTTAAAGGTCATGAGACGAAGAAGTCTATTGATTTTCAGCAATTTCCGATAATTACTGTCAGAGTTATGGCCCTTGATCACTTCAAAAAATCTTGTGGACGCTCTAGATGCCAAAGTTAATAACCGATTAACTTTAAATATATACACAGTGTTTAAGGTCATAAAATAAAGAAGCCTATTGATTTTCAGCAATTACCGATAATTACTGTCAGAGTTATGGCCCTTGATCACTTAAAAAAACTTGTGGATGCTCTAGAGGCCAAAGTTAATATCCGATTGACTTTAAATTTATACACAGTGTTTAAGGTCATGAGATGAAGAAGCCTATTAATTTTCATTGATTTCCGATAATTACTGTCAGAGTTATGGCCCTTGATCACTTCAAAAAATCTTGTGGACGCTCTAGAGGCTAAACTTAATAACTGATTGACTTTAAATTTATACACAGTGTTTAAGGTCATAAAATGAAGAAGCCAATTGATTTTCAGCAATTTCCGATAATTACTGTCACGAGTTATGGCCCTTGATCACTTAAAAAAATCTTGTGGACGCTCTAGAGGCTAAAGTTAATAACCGATTGACTTTAAATTTACACACAGTGTTTAAGGTCATGAGACGAAAAAGCCTATTGATTTTCAGCAATTTCCGATAATTACTGTCAGAGTTATGGCCCTTGATCACTTCAAATATTTTTGTGGGTGCTCTATAGGCCAAAGTTAATATCCGATTGACTTTAGATTTATACACAGTGTTTAAAGTCATGAGATGAAGAGGCGTATTGATTTTCAGCGTTTCTGATAATTACTGACTGAGTTATGGCCCTTGATCACTTTCAAAATTTTGTGGACGCTCTAGAGGCTAAAGTTAATATCCGATTGACTTTAAATTTATACACAGTGTTGAAGGTCATGAGACGAACAAGTATATTGAGTTTCAATGAATTTGGATAACTTGAACAGCATGGAGGAGAACTTTATAAAAGCCAAACAAATTCCAATGATTTTCTGATAATTACATAATGAGTTGTTACTTTTAATCAGATTTTAGTGTATTATATGTTTCATTACCGAAAACAGTTAAATATTCGACAACAACTCTTGTTGACTGCCCGGACGAAATAGCTGCTGTGGGCGTATGTTTCGTTGCCTGGCAACCTATGTTTTTTATTTGTGGCATTTCATTTCTTATGCCACTTCAGTTTCCTCCAACTGCTAAAGACCCCTATGCGCAAGCGAATTATTGAAATAAAATTAAACCAAACCATATGTTAGTCCCGATATAACTTGTTTGTGTCGAGTGGAAGTTAAACCCTATCCTTATCTCTCTCTTTCTTCCGCCACCCCGACCCCATTCATCAGACTCATACACAATAAAATAATATATTTTTTTTTTACCTAATTGGAGTACCGGTTTGCTAGTTCAGTTATTCAGGTAATTATGGAAATGTGTGTTTAAATTAAAGTTGCTTGGCCCACTGCCCAATAGAGAGAGAGAAATGAGGTTTAACGTCCATTCAACACAACTAGGTCATTTCGGGACTAACCTACGATTTAATTTTATTTCAATAATTTGCTTGCAAGTAGGTGTCTTTAGTTTGGGAGGAAACCGGAGTGCCCGGAGGAAACCCACGAGGTTGAGAAGCCGCCCCTATTTCCATGCCACATACACTCACACCATTTTTATACGCCCACATTGAAATGTGGTCGTATATTGCCGTCGCCCCCGTCCGTCCGTCCGTCCGTCCGTCGGTCCGTCGGTCCGGCGTCCACAATTGCTTGTGGACGCTCTAGAGGCCAAAGTAAATATTCGATTGACTTTAATTTATACACAGTGTTTAAGGTCATGAGACGAAGAAGCCTATTGATTTTCAGCGATTTCCGATAATAACTGTCAGAGTTATGGCCCTTGATCACTCAAAAAAATCTTGTGGACGCTCTAGAGGCCGAAGTTAATATCAGATTGACTTTAGATTTATACACAGTGTTTAAGGTCATGAGACGAAGAAGCCTATTGATTTTCAGCGATTTCCGATAATAACTGTCAGAGTTATGGCCCTTGATCACTTCAAAAAGTATTGTGGATGCTCTAGAGGCCAAGGTTAATATCCGATTGACTTTAGATTTATACACAGTGTTAAAGGTCATGAGACGAAGAAGTCTATTGATTTTCAGCAATTTCCGATAATTACTGTCAGAGTTATGGCCCTTGATCACTTCAAAAAATCTTGTGGACGCTCTAGATGCCAAAGTTAATAACCGATTAACTTTAAATATATACACAGTGTTTAAGGTCATAAAATAAAGAAGCCTATTGATTTTCAGCAATTACCGATAATTACTGTCAGAGTTATGGCCCTTGATCACTTAAAAAAACTTGTGGATGCTCTAGAGGCCAAAGTTAATATCCGATTGACTTTAAATTTATACACAGTGTTTAAGGTCATGAGATGAAGAAGCCTATTAATTTTCATTGATTTCCGATAATTACTGTCAGAGTTATGGCCCTTGATCACTTCAAAAAATCTTGTGGACGCTCTAGAGGCTAAACTTAATAACTGATTGACTTTAAATTTATACACAGTGTTTAAGGTCATAAAATGAAGAAGCCAATTGATTTTCAGCAATTTCCGATAATTACTGTCACGAGTTATGGCCCTTTATCACTTAAAAAAATCTTGTGGACGCTCTAGAGGCTAAAGTTAATAACCGATTGACTTTAAATTTACACACAGTGTTTAAGGTCATGAGACGAAAAAGCCTATTGATTTTCAGCAATTTCCGATAATTACTGTCAGAGTTATGGCCCTTGATCACTTCAAATATTTTTGTGGGTGCTCTATAGGCCAAAGTTAATATCCGATTGACTTTAGATTTATACACAGTGTTTAAAGTCATGAGATGAAGAGGCGTATTGATTTTCAGCGTTTCTGATAATTACTGACTGAGTTATGGCCCTTGATCACTTTCAAAATTTTGTGGACGCTCTAGAGGCTAAAGTTAATCTCCGATTGACTTTAAATTTATACACAGTGTTGAAGGTCATGAGACGAACAAGTATATTGAGTTTCAATGAATTTGGATAACTTGAACAGCATGGAGGAGAACTTTATAAAAGCCAAACAAATTCCAATGATTTTCTGATAATTACCTAATGAGTTGTTACTTTTAATCAGATTTTAGTGTATTATATGTTTCATTACCGAAAACAGTTAAATATTCGACAACAACTCTTGTTGACTGCCCGGACGAAATAGCTGCTGTGGGCGTATGTTTCGTTGCCTGGCAACCTATGTTTTTTATTTGTGGCATTTCATTTCTTATGCCACTTCGGTTTCCTCCAACTGCTAAAGACCCCTATGCGCAAGCGAATTATTGAAATAAAATTAAACCAAACCATATGTTACTCCCGATATAACTTGTTTGTGTTGAGTGGAAGTTAAACCCTATCCTTATCTCTCTCTTTCTTCCGCCACCCCGACCCCATTCATCAGACTCATACACAATAAAATAATATATTTTTTTTTTACCTAATTGGAGTACCGGTTTGCTAGTTCAGTTATTCAGGTAATTATGGAAATGTGTGTTTAAATTAAAGTTGCTTGGCCCACTGCCCAATAGAGAGAGAGAAATGAGGTTTAACGTCCATTCAACACAACTAGGTCATTTCGGGACTAACCTACGATTTAATTTTATTTCAATAATTTGCTTGCAAGTAGGTGTCTTTAGTTTGGGAGGAAACCGGAGTGCCCGGAGGAAACCCACGAGGTTGAGAAGCCGCCCCTATTTCCATGCCACATACACTCACACCATTTTTATACGCCCACATTGAAATGTGGTCGTATATTGCCGTCGCCCCCGTCCGTCCGTCCGTCCGTCCGTCGGTCCGTCGGTCCGGCGTCCACAATTGCTTGTGGACGCTCTAGAGGCCAAAGTAAATATTCGATTGACTTTAATTTATACACAGTGTTTAAGGTCATGAGACGAAGAAGCCTATTGATTTTCAGCGATTTCCGATAATAACTGTCAGAGTTATGGCCCTTGATCACTCAAAAAAATCTTGTGGACGCTCTAGAGGCCGAAGTTAATATCAGATTGACTTTAGATTTATACACAGTGTTTAAGGTCATGAGACGAAGAAGCCTATTGATTTTCAGCGATTTCCGATAATAACTGTCAGAGTTATGGCCCTTGATCTCTTTAAAAAATCTTGTTGACGCTCTAGAGGCTAAAGTTAATAACCGATTGACTTTAAATTTATACAAATTGTTGATGGTCATGAGACGAACAAGTATATTGAGTTTCAATTAATTTAGATAACTTGAACAGCATGGAGGAGAACTTTATCAAAGCCAAACAAATTCCAATGATTTTCTGATAATTACATAATGAGTTGTTACTTTTAATCAGATTTTAGTGTATTATAAATGTTTCATTACCGAAAAAAGTAAAATATGCGACAACTCTTGTTGACTGCCCGGACGATTTAGCTGCTGTGGGCGTATGTTTCGTTGCCTGGCAACCTATGTTTCAAGTATATTGAACGGAATCATTTTATGTGAAGTATGATATAAAATTAAGAAATCGCAATTTTTTTTTTAAATTATTGCAAAATATCGCGATAAGGAGATACTTGAGAGTTGAGGCAATAATTTTATCATCTAACCTAATTCTCTTGATATATCGCCATCCCCGGGGTATCGCTGCAACCTTAGTTTTACGTAAGAAAACTTATGTTAGGTTTACATTAGAAAATTATAATATATAACATTAGATTTATGTTAAAAAACTAACGGTTAAAATTCTGACATAAAACTTACGTTACATTAACGTTATAATACTAACGTTACATTAACGCAAGAAAACTAACCTTACATTAATGTTCGAAAACTAACGTTACATTAATGTTCGAAAACTAACGTTACATTAACGTTAGAAAACTAACCATAAACTAACGGTTAGAAACCGGACTTGAAATTTACGTTAGATTAACGTTAGAAAACTAACATTAAATTAACGTTACAAAACTAACCATAAACTAACGGTTAGAAACCGCACGTAAAATTTACGTTAGATTAACGTTAGAATTATCACCAATAATACATATATAATTATAATGTCTGAATTCCGATTAAATATCAATTGTTATAATGTGTACATACTGGTATGGTTATTTAATCCAGAAGTATTCAAGCAAAAAAAAAATGGTTAGATAACCGTCATAACATTTACGTTAGATTTACGTCATTTTCTGACGTAAAAGTAACCATAACCATTCTGACGTAAAAGTAACGTAAATTTAACCCTACAATTTTACCATTATTGGACGCTAACTTAAATCTAACCATAATGACGTAAAAGTAACGTAAATCTAACAATCAATGTTGACTAGGATTTGTGTTTTATTTTTTTTATTATTTTTTAGGGGATAATTGTATACGTTATTTTACCATTATTACAAAGAAAAGTCATTATTTTAATGGAACTGACTTTCGATGTTATTTATAGTAATATAATTTCTATTTTATACAATTGAATTTTATATCATTAGAAAGAACACAACAATCTGTACATTTTTGTAACAGAGTATTTCTATGTATAGCAAATATTTTGTTTAGTTATTTGTAATTTTGAAGAGGGTATAAGGATTAACAATAATCCACTAATTGGCTAGTTATTTGTAATTTTGTAGAGGGTATAAGGATTAACAATAATCCACTATTTGGCTTAGGAATAAGGGCCCTGCTGATTTAATGAGCTTAGGTGTAGACAGCTAATCTTTTTATTTGGCTCTAGGGATTTTATTATTATTACAAACATTTGTTATAGCCCCTCTTTCACATACACGTGTTCAGAAGTGCTTTACAAGGATACAGATATAAATATTTATAATTATAAACTCATAAAATTGCAAGATATGTACATTTAAAACGCTCGAAGAAATAAATGAGTTTTTAGTTTTTTCTTAAAAGTATTAACATTATTACAGGATCTAATATCATATGGTAGCTTATTCCATAAAGCTGGAGATTGAACACTAACAGATCTTTGTTAATACTTTGTTAACAGTTTTGAATATTTGGGCTTTAAAAGAAGATTATCATCTGAAGAGCGTAAACATCGCCCTGGTATATACATATTTAAAAGATCAGATAAATAGACAGGTGCTAATTTGTTCAAACACTTAAAAGTTAACAATAAAATTTTTAAATCAATTCTATAAGAAATAGGTAACCAGTGTAAATTTTTTAAAATTGGGGTAATATGATTATATTTTTTAATGGGTGTAATAAGGCGTGCAGCTGTATTTTGGACTCGTTGAAGTTTATCTAAAAGTTTGGCTGGAAGACCAGCTAACAATGAATTAAAATTGTCCAGTCTAGAAGTGACCAAAGCCTTAACAAGTGTTTTTGTGGAGTCTAAGGAGATAAATTTACGTATTGTACCAATATTTCTTATATTACAATAACACAATTTACATATATAATTTACTTGAGCTTCAATATACATATTCATATCAAATATTACGCCAATATTACGTGCAGATGACGAGGGATTAATTTCACTATTACCAATTAGGATGGGAGATTTGCACCCTATTTTTGACAATTGTCTATTTGAGCCAATTAATAAATATTTAGTTTTATCGTCATTTAATTTTAGAAAGTTTTTTGACATCCACAATTTAATTTTAGATATACATTCTTCAATAACAACTTTTGAACTGACATAAGAATCTGTGTTTTTAGGTGAAAAAGAAATATATAATTGGGCGTCATCTGCATATAGATGAAATTGTAAATCATATTTTCTAACTATATCCCCAAGTGGTGAGGTGTATAACGTAAATAAAATAAGACCAAGGACAGAACACTGGGGAACGCCAGATTTTAAAACACAATGAGAAGAATATTTACTATTTAAAACAACACATTGCTGCCTACCAATTAAATAACTTTCTTAAAGATTAAGAGCAGATTTATTAATACCAAATCTAAAACAAAGACGATTTTAAAGAATGCTGTGGTCGACTGTGTCAAAGGCAGCAGACTGGTCTAACAATAATAAAAGAATCCATTTTTGGTTATCAAGGGATAAAAGAATATCATTTGAAACACGCGTTAAAGCAGTTTCAATACTGTGGAATTTTTGTATATGCGCTCTGTAGAGGCTCGTGAAGAGAATTATCTTCAATATGACACTCTAACTGACTGGCAATACATTTTTCAAAAATTTTAGAAATAAAACTTTAATTTGAGACCGGCCTGTAATTTTTCAAAACATTACAAGGTTAGTCTTTTTAATTAAAGGAGTTACAAAGGCAAGTTTGAATACATCTGGAACGGTGCTAGTTTTTATACAGGAATTAATAATATCAGTAATTACTGGAACTATTTCAGGTAAACAAGTCTTCAGGATATGTGTGGGAAGGGGATCAAGTGCAAACGACTTTGGTGGCGAGGCATTTACTATATTCGAGACACTCGACTCAGTTACATTACTAAAATTTGAAATGTCACAGATAAATTAGCCTTGTCATAGATATGAGGATCAAAATTAATGGAATCATTTATCATGTTGATTTTATTTCTAATAAGTTCTATTTTATTTTGAAAGGAGATAGAAAATGTTTCTACGAGGTCAATATCATTATAACTATTCGGTAGAATTTTACAGTCAGAATTTATGTCAATTAAGGGATTCACAACTTTGAATAATTTTTTTTGTTTATTTTCACTGTTATCTATTTTGTTTGAATTGATTTTGATTCTTCTATGAGCCTAGTCACATGGTTTTTCTCTGTCCTGTAGATCTCTTTGTGGACTTGTAGTTGCGTATTTCTCCACATATGTTCAGCCTTATTGCGACATCTCTTAGCCTCTAATATGTTATCGTTGAACCATTGCGTGCCAGGGCGAACTTTCAACGTGACAGTTTTCTTTGAAAGGGTTGCATCTAATACATGTTCGAGTCTATTGTTGTAGGCTAGGGCTTTTTCATGAATGTTGTCTATAAATGGAATCTGATTAAAATCTGAATCACAGATTCTCTGTAGGAGTTCACCATTGTTTAAAGAACTGAATTGTCTATATGTGATTGTTTTGCGATGTGGTTGTGATGGTTTAATATTTATAGAAAAACTTATTGGAAAATGATCAGATATAAGTTTATCCTGAATGTTCAATCCTTTAAAAGTTAAATTTTCCAATCTTGTAATTACTAGATCAAGGGTATGTCCAAGATTATAATTATGAGTAGGTGACGAAACATGTTGAATAAATGACCTATGGTTTAGAATTTCACAGAATTGAGTCGTATCAGCATCAGTCAGTTTCTCAAAGAATATATTTAAGTCACCAAATATTAATATTTCACCTTTAAAGGCCACTAGATCATCCAGAAGTGATGACATTTCATCAAAGAATAATTTACAAAGGTTCTTCTTTGGGGGTCTATATACTGTAAGAATACGAATATTCCCGGTTGAGAACCTAAAAATACAGTCCAAACATTCAAATGTTGTAAAGTGTCCATCTTTATGTTGGTTATGTAACACAATAGAAGAATTAAATAAAATCCAAACTCCACCACCGTGTGTTCCTCTTGCAGAGTGAACAAAAGAATATCCTTTTGGCGTTAATGCACAAATAGTAGCAGAATCTGAATCATTAGATAACCACGTTTCTGTGAAGCCACAAACATCTATTAAATTCTCAGTAACGTAATCCTGTAAAACAGTCGTCTTGTTACGAACAGATCTTGCATTTATTAATCCAAATATGGTAATGGAATCCTCGGTTAGATTTTTACTAATTTTAACTTGAATCAAATGTGAGGTCAACAAGATTATAAGTATTCACTTGATTTTGAGTCACTGGTTTAACAAAGGGCAGTGGCTATTTGCCACATGTGATAGGCAAGAATGTCAAAATAGCAATTATCAACCGATTTCAATGAAACTTACAGATTAGGATAACATTAATAATATCACCGAGTAGCCAAAATTTCGGCCACTTCCGGTTAGCGGTTTCCAAGATATCAGGTTACCACACATTTCATGTGGCACGGCTACAGACCACAATTATCAACCGATTTCAAAAAAACTTACAGATTATAATAACATTAATAATATCTCAAACTAGCCAAAATTTCGGCCACTTCCGTTTAGCGGTTTCCGAGATACCAGGTTACCACACATTTCATGTGGCACGACTACAGAACACAATTATCACCCGATTTCAATGAAACCACTAACTGGAATTGGCCAAAATTTTGGCTAGTTTGAGATATTGTTAATGTTATTATAATCTGTAAGTTTCATTGAAATCGGTAGATAATTGTGGTCTGTGCCCGTGCCACATGAAATGTGTGGTAACCTGATATCTCAAAAACAGCTAACCGGAAGTGGCCGAAATTTTGGCTAGTTTTAGATATTATAAATGTTATTATAATCTGTAAGGTTCATTGAAATCGGTTGATAATTGTGGTCTGTAGCCGTGCCACATGAAATGTGTGGTAACCTGATATCTTGGAAACCGCTAACCAGAAGTGGCCGAAATTTTGGCTACTCGGTGATATTATTAATGTTATCTTAATCTGTAAGTTTCATTGAAATCGGTGGATAAATGTGGTCTGTAGCCGTGCCACATGAAATGTGTGGTAACCTGATATCTCGGAAACCGCTAACCGGAAGTGGCCGAAATTTTGGCTAGTTTGAGATATTATAAATGTTATTATAATCTGTAAGTTTCATTGAAATCGGGTGATTATTGTGGTCTGTAGCCGTGCCACATGAAATGTGTGGTAACCTGATATCTCGGAAACCGCTAACTGGAAGTGGCCAAAATTTTGGCTAGTTTGAGATATTATTAATGTTATTATAATCTGTAAGTTTCATTGAAATCGGGTGATAATTGTAGTCTGTAGCGGTGCCACATGAAATGTGTGGTATCTCGGAAACCTGATATCTCTGAAACCGCTAACCAGAAGTGGCCACAATTTTGGCTTGTTTGAGATATTATTAATGTTTTTATAATCTGTAAATTTCATTGAAATCGATAGATAATTGTGCTCTGTAGCCGTGCCACATGAAATGTGTGGTAACCTGATATCTCGGAAACCGCTTACCGGACGTAGCCGAAATTTTGGCTAGTTTGAGATATTATTAATGTTATTATAATCTGTAAGTTTCATTACAATCGGTGAATAATTGTCGTCTGTAGCCGTGCCACATGAAATTTGTGGTAACCTAATATCTCGGAAACCGCTGACCAGAATATGCCGAAATTTTGGCTAATTTGAGATATCATTAATAACATTATAATCTGTAAGTTTCATTGAAATCGGTGGATAAATGTGGTCTGTAGCCGTGCCACATGAAATGTGTGGTAACCTGATATCTCGAAAACCGCTAACTGGAAGTGGCCGAAATTTTGGCTAGTTTTAGATATTATAAATGTTATTATAATCTGTAAGGTTCATTGAAATCGGGTGATAATTGTGGTCTGTAGCCGTGCCACATGAAATGTGTGGTAACCTGATATATCTCGGAAACCGCTAACTGGAAGTGGCCAAAATTTTGGCTAGTTCGAGATATTATTGATGTTATTATAATCTGTAAGTTTCATTGAAATCGGTGGATAAATGTGGTCTGTAGCCGTGCCACATGAAATGTGTGGTAACCTGATATCTCGGAAACCGCTAACCGGAAGTGGCCGAAATTTTGGCTAGTTTGAGATATTATTAATGTTATTATAATCTGTAAATTTCATTGAAATCGGTAGATAATTGTGTTCTGTAGCCGTGCCACATGAAATGTGTGGTAGCCTGATATCTCGGAAACCGTTAACAGGAAGTAGCCGAAATTTTGGCTAGTTTGAGATATTATTAATGTTATTATAATCTGTACGTCTCATTGAAATCGGTTGATAATAGTGGTATATAGCTGTGCCACATGGAATGTGTGGTAATATGATATCTCGGAATCCGCTAACCGGAAGTGGCCGAAATTTTGGCTAGTTTCAGATAATATAAATGTAATTATAATCTGTAAGTTTCATTGAAATCTGTGGATAATTGTGGTCTGTAGCCGTGCCACATGAACTGTGTGGTAACCTGATATCTCGGAAACCGCTAACCGGAAGTAGCCGAAATTTTGTCTAGTTTGAGATATTATTAATTTTATTATAATCTGTACGTCTATTGAAATCGGTTGATAATTGTGGTATATAGCTGCGCCACATGAAATGTGTGGTAACATGTTATCTCGAAAACCGCTAACTGGAAGTGGCCGAAATTTTGGCTAGTTTGAGATATTATTGATGTAATTGTAATCTGTAAGTTTTATTTAAATGGGGTGATAATTGTGATCTGTAGCCACATGAAATGTGTGGTAACCTGATATCTCCGAAACCGCTAACCGGAAGTGGCCGACATTTTGGCTAGTTTGATATATTATTGATGTTATTGTAATCTGTTAGCTTCATTGAAATCAAGTGATAATTGTGGTCTGTAGCCGTGCCACATGAAATGTGTGGTAAACTGATATCTTAGAAACCGCTTACCGGAAGTGCCCGAAATTTTGGCTAGTTTGAGATGTTATTAATGTTATTATAATCTGTAAGTTTCATTGAAATCGGGTGATAATTGTGGTCTGTAGCCGTGCCACATGAAATGTGTGGTAACCTGATATCTCGGAAACCGCTAACCGGAAGAGGCCGAAATTTTGGCTAGTTTGAGATATTATTAATGTTATTATAATCTGTAAGTTTCATTGAAATCAATTTAATTAACATTACTATATGTAAAGGATAATAATAGTGTCAGTCACCATTACATATGTGATACGACTGGTTAAACACGTTCCAAATAAAATTTTAACACAGAGATCATTGCTATGTCAGTTGTGTAATGAAGATTTCAAGAAACCAAAGTGAAGAAAGCAAAAGGAAAATACGAGTTATCCTTCCATATAACTGACTGAACTGATTAGTGATTACAGATATATGGGCGAATTTCTGCTCACTAAAATAATTGAGACTGGGAGGATGTCGGACAATTCCATAAACAAAAAATTGACTGTCATTAGATAAGAGAAAACTAAAAGAATAGAAAAAGCGTGTGCCTTACCATGTTTTTATTAAGTAATGAAGAAAAAACATAAGAACCTTTACATTACCTATATATTAAAACAACAAGTAAAACCAAGCGTTGAATTAAAAAAAAGTGGTAACCTGATATCTCGGAAACCGCTAACCGGAAGTGGCCGACATTTTGGCTAGTTTGAGATATTATTGATCTTATTATAATCTGTTAGCTTCACTAAAATCGGGTGATAATTGTGGTCTGTAGCCGTGCCACATGAAATGTGTGGTAACCTGATACCTTGGAAACCGCTAACCGGAAGTGCCCGAAATTGTGGCTAGTTTGAGATAATATTAATGTTATTATAATCTGTAAGTTTCATTGAAATCGGGTGATAATTGTGGTCTGTAGCCGTGTGGTAACCTGATATCTCGGAAACCGCTAACCGGAAGAGGCCGAAATTTTGGCTAGTTTGAGATAATATTAATGTTATTATAATCTGTAAGTTTCATTGAAATCAGGTGATAATTGTGGTCTGTAGCCGTGTGGTAACCTGATATCTCGGAAACCGCTAACCGGAAGAGGCCGAAATTTTGGCTAGTTTGAGATAATATTAATGTTATTATAATCTGTAAGTTTCATTGAAATCGGGTGATAATTGTGGTCTGTAGCCGTGTGGTAACCTGATATCTCGGAAACCGCTAGCCGGAAGTGGCCCAAATTTTGGCTAGTTTCAGATATTATTAAAGTTATCGTAATCTGTAAGTTTCATTGAAATCGGTTGATAATTGCGGTACGGAGACTTGTCACACGTGGCAAATAGTCTCCGGATTGTCTTACCACATGTGGCAAATAGCCCCAACCTTAACAAAGTGGTTAGTGATTAATACTTTTATAGTCCTGAGTGTATTTCTCTCACCTCTGTCCTCTACAGCCCAGGCGCGGATCCAGGGGGTGCCAGCAAGACTGGTGTATCCGCTTTTTTATTGATGATATAAACTGATTTTTGCATTGTCTCTGCCCTGACAATGCGACAAAGGCTCTGGGGACTACACCAAACCACTAATACATGCGGCACTCTAATGATTACCATTTATTACAATGTATGCCCCCCCCCCCTCGAAAAAATCCTGGATCCGGGCCTGCAGCCTCTGTATGAAAATAGGTGTTATCTGTAGGTTGATTAACATTAACTCTAGCCAAGTCTCTTTTGTTTAAAATCATGTTCAGTAAAATATTCACTGAGTAAAACTCCACTAACTCAATGAAAAGTGTAAGATATTCCAAAATAGAGGAAAATAAAGCAACATTTACCATGAAAAATCTAAAAATCCATTTGAAAGTTAAGATATACTATTAAGAAAGTCACTTGCAAATTATGAAGAATTAAAAATGAACAAATAAACAGAGCACAATTTACACACAGCAGCCCCACAGGCGTATTACAATTTTCTATACATAGAAATACTATGTTACAAAGATAGTAAGCTGGCACTGCCAGGCAGGATACGCCCACATTTTCGAAGGATGGATAGAGAACAAGCAAAACCCAAAGTGATTTTTCCTACAATCAAAGGCTATGATTCATTAAATTACAATCTGATATGCGCAAATATCGAAAAGAATAAAGATCTTTAGGTTATAAACATGGATTTCAAGTTTCAACAAAATCGAATTAAAATTGTGACCTATACTGGGTCCACAACCTTGATATACCATATTTTAACACTATTAGCGTACAAACGGCGGCCATTTTGTCTGCAATTATGGTCCGATTTCCCTGAAATTCAAACTCAACCTTCCGTATGGTGTAACGGTGATAGAGTCAAGCGTTTTTTTTTTTTAAATCGAATAATAATCGTGACCTCCAGAGGGACCATAGGCGATTTTTCGGACAATCAGGGGCCATAATTCAGGAAGTTGTGATCTGATATGTGAAAATAACGAAAGGAACAGAGATCTTTGGGTTATAACTAGGCATTTCAAGTTTCATCTAAATTGAATCAAAATTGTGACCTATACTGGGTCCACAACCTTGATATACCATTTTATAACTGTATTTGCGTACACGCGGCGGCCATATTGTAAGGCAATTTTGTTCCGAATTTTTCCGAAATTCGAACTCAACCTTCCTTAGGGTGTAACGGTGATATTATCAAACGATTTTTTAAATCGGATAATAATTGTGACCTCCAGAGGGACCACAAGCTAAACAAAGATGATTTTGCGTATAATCAGGGGCCATAATTCAGGAAGTTATGATCCGATATGTGCAAATAACAAGAGGAACCAAGATCTTTGGGTTATAACCATGCATTTCAAGTTTCATCAAAATCAAATTAAAATTGTGATCTCTACAGGGTCCACAACCTTGATATATGATTTTTTAACAGCATTCGCGTACAAAAAGGCAGCCATTTTGTATGGTAATTTTGGTCCTATTTTCCTGAAATTTGAACTCAACCTTCCTTAGCTTGTAACGGTGATATATGCAACCAATTTTTAAATCGGATAATAATTGTGACCTCCAGAGGGACCACAAGCTAACCAAAGGCGATTTTGCGTATAATCAGGGGCCATAATTCAGGAAGTTACAATTCCATATGCGCAAATATCAAATGGAACCAAGATCTTTGGGTTATAACTCTGCATTTCAAGTTTCATCAAAATCAAATTAAAATTGTGACCTCTACAGGGTCCACAGCCTAGATATACCATTTTTTAACAGTATTTGCGTTCAAACGGCGGCCATTTTGTATAGTAATTTTGGTCTAATTTTCCTGAAATTTGTACTCACAACTTCTTTAGGGTGTAACAGTGATATAATCAATTGGTTTTTCAAATCGTATAATTATTGTGACCTCCAGGACCACAAGCTAAACAAAGGCGATTTTGCGTATAACCAGGGCCCATAATTCAAGAAGTTACGATCCGATATGCGCAAATATCGCATGGAACCAAGATCTTTGGGTTATAACTCTGCATTTCAAGTTTCATCAAAATCGAAATGTGGTCGTATATTGCCGTCGCCCCCGTCCGTCCGTCCGTCCGTCGTCCACAATTTCTTGTGAACGCTCTAGGGGCTAAAATTAATATCCGATTGACTTTATATTTATACACAGTGTTTAAGGTCATGAGAGGAAGACCCCTATTGATTTTCAGCGATTTTCGCTAATTGCTGTCAGAGTTATGGCCCTTGATCACTTCAAAAAATCTTGTGAACGCACTAGGGGCTAAAGTTAATATCCGATTGAATTAAGATTTATACACAGTGTTTAAGGCCATGCGACAAAGAAGCCTAGGTATTTTCAGCGATATCCGATAATTACTGCCAGAATTATGGCCCTTGATCACTTCGAAAAATCTTGTGAAAGATCTAGAGGCTAAAGGTAATATCCGATTGAATTTAAATTTATACACAGTGTTTACGGTCATGAGACGAAGAAGCCTAGGGATTATCAGCGATATCCAATAATTAGTGCCAGAGTTATGGCCCTTGATCACTTTGAAAAATCTTGTGAACGCTCTAGAGGCTAAAGGTAATATTCGATTGACTTTAAATTTATACACAGTGTTTAGGGTCATGAGACGAAGAAGCCTAATGATTTTCAGCGATTTCCGATAATTGCTGTCAGAGTTATGGCCCTTGATCTCTTCAAAAAATCTTGTGGACGCTCCAGAGGCTAAAGTTAATAACCGATTGACTTTAAATTTATACACAGTGTTGAGGGTCATAAAACAAAGAAGCCTAGGGATTTTCAGCGATTCTCGAGAATTACTGTTAGAGTTATGGCCCTTGATTACTTCAAAAAATCTTGTGGATGCTCTAGAGGCTAAAGTTAATATCCGATAAAGGAACCATGAATGTTAAGTTTCATCAAAATCGGTTCAAAATTGTGACCTTTATAGGGTCCACAAGCTTAAAACGTGATTTTTCGTACAATCAGGGGCCATAATCCATAAAGTTCTGATCCGATACGTGCCAATATCGAAAGCAGCCGAGATCTTTTGGGGATAAACCTATATTTCAAGTTTCGACAAGTCCGACAAGAATTGTGACCCGTAGAGAGTCCACAAACAATTGTGGACGGACGGACAGGGGCGACGACATAATACGCCCACATGAAAATGTGGGCGTATAAAAATGTACAGATTGTTGGGTTCTTTCAAATGATGTAAAATAAAATTCAATTGTATAAAATAGAAATTATATTACTATAAATAACATCGAAAGTCAGTTCCATTGAAATAATGACTTTTCTTTGTCATAATGGTAAAATAACGTATACAATTATCCCCTAATAAAACACAAATATAGTCCCTCCCATTGTACGCAGTGTTCAAAATAAATAAAAATCTAACTTTAAAAAAGAAATATCACCCCGAGTGACAGCCACGATCGCCATTTTAAATAGACAATGATTACTAAATCCATTTTACGGTAAGTTCAAATCAATATGATTAAAATTAATTGAGCTATTAACGTTTAGTATGCGACAGCCAAAAACGTTTTTCAAATTTTCAATAACGACCTTAATCCGGTTGATTGGCCGACGACGTCACAGGCACTACACATAGTATACACATTATCTATCCAATATATCACTGGTCCATATCACTGCCTGTATAATATATCACTGTATACACACACCACCAGTTGACAAGTGTGTATTGTCGGTAATCATTAGCTCGTAATTATCACTATGAGGGACCGGATATCATCCAGATATTACGAAAAAAGGAAAGATACATTTGTCAGAATTCATTAAAAACCGCCAAGTTTGTGTTACCGTGTAGACTAAGTTTTACCGATATCAGATATTGACAGCAACATATACCAGCCGCCATAGATACAATAACAGATAACCTCAGAATGCCTTGATCGGCATTTTTGTCAAAACGAGGTTAAAAAAAATGCCTCGTTGTCTGCAGTTCCAAAACGAGTTTTTTTTTTAAATTGCCCTTTTTTGGAACGAGGTATTTTGTTCAGAACGAGGCCTGGTAAAAATGCCTCGTTTACTTAGAGTGTTTTTTTTCCAAGATAGTTATTTGCGCTATTTGCTATCAGCGAATTTGTAAAAATTAAAATTTATGTTACTTAATACGAAAATAAACAAGTCCAAACTATGATATTATAATCAGAGAAATAGGCAAGACAAGAAGAATACACGTCATAGGTGAAGGTATAAAACTATTGAAGACACACAGCTACCTTGCCTTGATTAATTTATTGCCCAATCAGGTTTAGGTGTTAAGTAACAACTGTGGTGTTGTGAAAGCTAAATTGGGGTTGTAAATTAATCTTGGTAGCTGTGTGTTTTACACAGTGTGTTCCCACTTACCCGGCAGGCTGTTAATCCTTTGATTGATCTTAAAACTATAGTCTGTTTAAAGGTAGTCACTTAAGAACTGTTCGCTAGTTTTCAGCGTTAATGAGCTCTTAATCCCTCTTAGTTCATGTCGGTGTTATGATTTCAAACACGAATTCAATTCACTATATTAATATAAATAGATGGGGCTGTAAAATGATTGTTATGTTGTAAGGCATTTATTTATAAATGATATAATGCTATTTAATAAAAGTTAAACGTGTAAATTGTAATGCATTTTTATGTGTGTAAATCATTTAATGTTAAATAATTATATTTAATATAAGTTAAAGGAGCTAAATCGCTAATATTTTGGACCTAGAAATTGGCACAAGTGGGTCGCAACACATATAATAACATAATGTGAATTTATATAAACTGTTTTAATTTCAATCGTTTCTGTTTTACTGTGAATTGTCATCAGTTATGTTCGGCGAAATACGACAAAAGTCTCAACCGAAAGACAGTTTCTAGCGTCTGGTTATTCCAGTCAACACCGATAGTATTTATTGCGCATGCTCTCCAATAAATGACATCACCGTTTGAAATGACTTGTGGAATATGTCTACCCTCATTCTTAAAGCACCTTCTTAGAAATGGTGCGGACACACATTATGGTACACGATTAATGGTAAAATGTTTATCGTGTCTTAGGTATTGGATACCAGAAGTCCATATTTTCCAGACAACAATGTTGATTTAAATTGCCAAAGAATTCTTGTTTTCAATGTCGAAGATTTTGGATGATATTGAGTTACGGACTCAAATGTCTAAATTGTAATGGATTTTTATATCTGTAAATTGTAATGCATTTTTATTTGCGTAAATCATTTAATGTTATTTAATAAACATTAAATTTGTTAAAATCAATATATTTAAAAATGTGTAGGCTATTTAATGTTATTTAATAAAAGTTAAATTGGTTAAAATCAATACAGTTTGAGTCTTAAAAAAGATATGGACTATAGTTTATAACACCATTGTTCTAGGATTAACTCTGGATAAGCGGTCAAATTTGACATCAAAGCCTGCCGGGTAAGTGGGAACACCCCGTTTTACACCTCCACCTAACTGATATCGCAGACAACAAATTAATCAAAAAAAGTATTTAATTTCATCACATATTTCCAATATGCAAGTTTAGTTTTTATACGCCCACATTGAAATGTGGTCGTATATTGGCGTCGCCCGGTCCATACGCACGTACGTCCGTCCGTCGTCAACAATTTCTTGTGAACACTCTACAGACTACATTTATCACCTGATTGTTTTGAAATTGATATATATTGTTTACATGAGTGAGATGAAGAAGCCTATTGATTTTAAGCGATTTCCGATAATTACTGCCAGAGTTATGGCCCTTGATTTATACTTTAAATTTATACACAGTGTTTGAGGTCATGAGACGAAGAAGCCTATCGATTTTCAGCAATTTCCGATAATTATTGTCAGGGTTATGACCCTTGGTCACTTCAAAAAATCTTGTGGACGCTCTAGAGGCTAAAGTTAATAACCGATTGACTTTAAATTTATGCACAGTGTTTAAGGTCATTAAATGAAGAAGCCTATTGATTTTCCGATAATTACTGGCAGAGTTATGGCCCTTGATCACTTTTAAAATCTTGTGGACGCTCTAGAGGCTATAGTTAATAACCGATTGACTTTAAATTTATACACAGTGTTTAAGGTCAAGAAACGAAGAAGCCTATTAATTTTCAGCAATTTCCGATAATTACTGACAGAGTTATGGCCCTTGATCACTTCAAAAAATCTTGTGGACGCTCTAGAGGCCAAAGTCAATACCCAATTGACTTTAAATTTATACTCAGTATTAAAGGTCATGAGACGAAGAATCCTATTGGTTTTCAGCGATTTCCGATAATTACTGTAAGAGTTATGGCCGTTGATCACTTCAAAAAATCTTGTGGACGCTCTAGAGGCTAAAGGTTATAACCGATTGACTTTAAATTTATTCACAGTGTTTAAAGTCATGAGACGAAGAAGCCTGTTGATTTTCAGCGTTTCCAATAATTACTGACAGAGTTATGGCCCTTGATCACTTTCAAAATTTTGTGCACACTCTAGAGGCTAAAGTTAATATCCGATTGACCTTAAATTTATACACAGTGTTGAAGGTCATGAGACAAACAAGTATATTGAGTTTCAATGAATTTAGATAACATGAACAGCATGGAGGAGAACTTTATCAAAGCCAAACAAATTCGAATGATTTTCTGATAATTACATTATGAGTTGTTACTTTTAATCAGATTTTAGTGTATTATAAATGTTTCATTACCGAGAAAAGTAAAATATGTGACAACTCTTGTTGTCTGCCTGGACGATTTAGCTGCTGTGGGCGTATGTTTCGTTGCCTGGCAACCTATCTTTATATGTATTGTAAAAAAAAAATAACTTGACCATAGCATTGACTGTTTCTGTTGAAATCCTATAACATTGCACAAAATATTTTTGGTGCAAAGTCATATAAACGCACAGCAATAAATTTGTCGGCTTTATACCAATTGTCAATTAAATAGGAAATAAAGCACACCTCATACATTAAAATTTAATTAAAACGCTTAGTTATGAAGACAGATGAGTATAAATAATGCAAAAATAATTGATGGTATGGTGTGTATTCTTGTCTTGTCTATTTCTCTGATTATAACATCATAGTTTGAACTGGTTTTATTTTCGTTTTAAATAACATAAATTTTAATTTTTAAATTAGCTGACAGCAAATACCGCTAATAACTATCTTGAAAAAAAACCTTGTTTAGTAAACGAGGCATTTTACCCAGCCTCGTTCTGAACAAAATACCCCGTTCCAAAAACAGAGCAATTTAAAAAAAAACTTGTTTTGGAACTGCAGACAACCAGGCATTATTTTACCTCGTTTGGACAAAATGCCGATCAAGGCATTCTGAGGTTTATAGTGTAATGGTGGATATAAAACTATTACACATTAAAATGTCTCGAATTGCATGATGATCTACGTAGATATTTGTCTTTATTAGTCGTTAAACGCATGGTACTATTTTACCTCGGAGATCAAACAAGAACGTCTTTTTGAAGTAATAAATTTTGGTCATGGTTCCTACGTAATCACAAATATACTCCATTTATTATTAACTTCATGTAATGCGGAATCATTAATGAATGAAGTAGAGATTATAATACTTTATGTGTTGATTCCGATGTAATTCCCGAGAGTGGTTGGCACCTGTATGTCTATAAATAGATGTCGGAATGGTTATCAAAGCGAAAAGCTACATGACCTGTCTGTCAACAGTGGCAATCATGTGGCATTCTCCCGTTAGTAATATTAATAAACTATGTTGTATATTATAAGTTTATAAGTTATTATTTGTTGATACGATTTATGTCTAATTTTTGAAGTAGCCTAGCATAACAATACAAATCACTAAATTATTTCTCTAAATTTTTATCGGAATTACATGACTTGAAAGGGAATTACTCGCTTTCATCTTTCATTTCAGTCATATGTAACCCGTGTGATATTTTCCAACCTTTCCTGCATGCTGTTAGCCAATAGCTACTGTTAATTTTTCCGCGTTAGATGGTTCTATCCAATGAAAAATTATCGTTGTTGGTGCACGGAGTAATGGGATATGAATGAGAAAGAATAAAACGATGACCAAGTGGTAATTTGACGTAAAATCTTAACTCGTTGTGTTATTAAACACTGTCAATATCTCGACAATGCCCGGGGAAAAAAATGCCTTGTCTAAAAATAAACTCCTTTCAAATCTAAATGGTAGTGTTCATTTTTAAAAACATCCCGAGAAACTGAACGGTCGTGAAGTGGATGACCAATGTCAAAACTAAACAATGTGTTTAAATCTACACGGTAGCACACAAACTGGACGTTTTTTGATGAATCTTGGCGACATTTAACACATTTTGGACGGCAATCTATTAACTGGATACGTGTATTAGATTCTGGCTGGTAAGGTTAGTTTATTTCCTTTTTTCATAAAATCTGAAAGATACCCGGTCACATGTAAGCTACATTTTTGGTTTACGGTGTGCTTTTTCTGATTAAAAAGACGTGGGGAATATGGCTACAGCAACCGGCTTTATAAAACAAATTCTACTTCTTCTTCTTCTTTTGGTGTTTAACGTTTGCTTCCACTTAAGTGATATCACAGACAAGACATGGGAGAGCCGAAGCTGCTTCCTGATTTTTAGAATATGATTTTGCAATCTTTCCATTTTGGCCTTAGGCCATGGATTAGGTTTTAGTGGGAAGTTCTTCCCTTCATTTAATAAAAACACATCGTTGGTAGATGATCTCTTCTGTTTCTGGATTGGTAGATGTCTTCTTTGTGGGATTTGAGTTTTTAGGTGCCAGACCTGTCTTCTCGTGGTCTCCCCTTACTCCACTATCCCACTGGTATTTGTTTTGGCAGAATAGTGTTAAGATGCCGAGCCCGTCTGATCATGACTCCCTCTTACTCAACTATCTCGCCAGTTTAGTAGATGTTAGTAGTAAATTAAACTAATATAAAATTAAATAAATAAAGAGAGTATAATAAAGTTGTAGTCAAATAAATTAAAGGTAATAAAATAAAGTAAATTAAAGTAAAATTAAAGTAAAGATAAAGTAAAATGAATTAATTAAAATTTATTAGTTAAATAAATTAAAGGTAATAAATAAAAAAAAATAAAAAAGTAAAGTAAAAGTAAAGTAAAGATAAAGTAAAATGAATAAATTAAAATAAAGTTGTAGAGTGGTTGGGCTTCCTTCGAGATGACGTTTTTACTTACCCACCCTACGTCGTATAAAAAAAATAATAAGTTAAGATAAGAAAATAAGTAGAAAAAATAAAAAATAAATTGAAGGTAATAAATAAAAATAAAATAAATTAAAGTAAAAGTAAAGTAAAGATAAAGTAAAATGAATAAATTTAAATAAATGTATAGGATGGTTGGGCTTCCTTCGTGAGGACGTTTTTACTCAACCATCCTGCGTTGTATGGACAATTTATCTAGTCGTGACCCTTTCTTATTTCACTAATTTACTTAGTCCAACTGTGTCTATTAGGGTGTGAATTTCTTCGAAGATTTGTAGCTTCAGATCTGGTCTGGGGAAGAGTAGTTTCTTAGTGTTGAATGGTATGTTATTGGTCTCCATCATTCTCACTAAGTCCCGTCTCTCTTCCTTGTAAACCTCGCAGTCTACCAGGACATGGTTGGTGGTACACTCTTCTCCGCACTCACAGACGATGACTTGGTGTTTGTAGCCTCGCAGCCGCTCTTTCACCCTTAGTTTCGATATGAGTCTGCATATATCTCGTCTAGGGTGATTAGTCACTGTCTTGGTGTAGATCTCGTCATCCAGTCGGAATCTGTATGTGTCAAGTTCAACGAGATTTAATTCCCAGATTGAATTGACCTTTCTTTTGATCATACTGTAGATTTCCGTGGTGCTGTAGTCTATGAGGCGGGGTGTAGCTGTGTCCTTGAGACCCTCGTTGGCGAGTCGATCTGCCACCTCGTTTCCTTTAATGTTGACATGTGATGGAATCCACACGAGCTCTAATTTGCTTCCCTTCTCTAGGACCCTCTGATATAGCTGCCTGATTTCCAAAATGACTTCTGGTCTTGATTCCGAGTTGTCATTTTGGATTGAAATCAGACTGCTCAGAGAATCGCTTGGAATAACGAACTTGCCTGTCTTTTGATGGGAGATCCATGAAATAGCGTCACGAATGGCAACAAGCCCTGCAGTGTACACCGAACAGTTATTGGGCAGTTTCCTGCTTATTCCCTGTTCCCCGTTTGGCAGGTATATTCCAAACGAGCTGGTTCCCCTTTCAGGATTGCGTGAGCCATCCGTGTACACATAGTCCCAGTCATCACGCGGCCAGTTGTCTTCCAAATGTTCTAGAGAGAAAGCACGTGCAGCACTGGGGTTATTTTTCTTGTCGGTTTTCTGTAGTAGATCTAGATTGACCAGTGGTATAGGGAGCGTCCAAGGGGCGACAACTGGGGGGTCGTGTTTATTTATCACGAGCTCCCCCAGTCGTAGTTCCTTGATCGTTTCCCTGATACCCTGGCTGAAGGTTTTCTTTTTGGGATCTCTTACATATTTTGTCTTTTGTAGACTGACAAATGTTGGGGATCTTTCACCTAGTTGTGATATCTTGACCCAATACCTTGTCGCCAGTTCTTTTCTTCTTAGGGATATGGGCAACTCCCCGACTTTTTGTAGAAGTGCCTCTTGCCTAGTCCCGAGCCCTACGCCAGTCGCAATACACAGAGCTTTGTATTGGATGGTGTCAAGCTTGCTTAAGAGTTTTGGCGCGCAGTTCATGAAGGCCAAAGAGCCGTAGTCTAATACAGAATGTATAAGAGCACGATATACCATCATTAGTGTAACTCTATTGACGCCCCACGTACTGCCCGTTAATTTTCTCATTAAGTTTAGGATTTTGGAGCATCTATCTACAGTCCAGTCGATGTGCGGTTTCCAGGTCAACCGTCGGTCAAAGATTACGCCAAGGAACTTGGTTTGGTCTTTGAACTCGATGGTTTTCCCGTTCATACACAGAGTCATTCTGTTTATCCCTCTATCCCTGCTCACAAGCATGCCGACTGTTTTCTTCTCAGAGACTTTAAATCCCCAGTCGTTTGCCTAAGGCTTTTTGCATATTCTTTTGTAGTTCACAGAAGCTCGTCCCATTTCTCCATATGGTACTGTCATCGGCAAATTTAGCCAAGTCAGTTCTGGAATCGAGGTAGGACGATTTGTGAATGTCATTGATCATGATGTTGAAGAGAGTGGGACTGATAACAGACCCCTGAGGGGTGCCATTTTCTAATGTTTGCTCGGCACTCAGGAATCTGCCAACATTCACCTGTATTCTTCTATCGCTCAGAAAGCTTTTAATCCACCGAATTATTATGCCCGTTATACCGATACGACCTAACTTGAAGAGCAGCCCGTCTAACCAAACTAGATCGAAAGCCTTGGTCAGATCTACGAACACGGCACATAACAGGTTTCCCGAAAGAAGTGCCTGCGACATGACTTGCTGTAGTCTAAGCAAGTGGTCCATTGTTGATCGTCCTTTCCTGAACCCACTTTGATTTTCGTCGATCAATCGGTTGCTCTCCAGATAACTATAATCGGATATTAACCATTGTTTCTAAGGTTTTGCATAGTGTGGATGTCAAACTTACTGGTCGATATGACTCTGCCTTGTTCTTCTCTTTCCCAGCTTTCAGTAGAGGGATGACGTTTGCTTTTCGCCATTCTTTAGGTACCTCTCCTGACAGCCAGGATGTGTTGAAGAAGTTTAGTAGTATCGTTTTGGCGTTTCTTGGTAGATGTTTGAGCATGGAGTACTTTACTTTGTCCTCACCAGCCGCACTATCCTTCTTGAGGGAAAGAGCCTTATTTAACTCTCCCTCAGAGAAGGGTAGGTTGATTGGTTCAGCCACTTCATTAGATTCAATTACTAATGAAGGGTGCTGCGAGTAAAAGATTTCCTTTCTCTTCAGAAACTCTGGTGATTGGTTTTCGTCTCTGCTTGCGTGAGCAAAAGTTTTTGCTAGTAGGTATACCTTTTCCTTACCGTTCGTAACGTATGTTGGGTATGTTGAATGATCTGCGTTTCCCGTTCATGGCATTCAGCTTCTTCCAGACGGCACCCGTTTGCGTGTTTTTATTCAACGCATTACAGAATGTCATCCAGTGCCCACTTTGTGCCCTTTTTATGGTGTCTCTTGCAGCGTATTTCAACTTAAGGTAATTTTGGTGGTTGGCTTCATTGTAGTGGCGTTTCCGTAGGCGGGGGGCCTTCCTTCTGTCGTTGACCGCCTTCTGACATTCCGGTGACCACCGTGGTTTTCTAGTCCTTGGTTTTCCACCAGAAGTCTTTGGAATGGAGTCGTTAGCAGCACCTATAATAGAGCTCGTAATGTTGGTAGCGTACACGTCGATGTTGGTATCGATGATATCTTCTTCCTTTCACTCAAGGCAGCCTACACGGAATTTAACCCAATCAGCTTCTTTCATAATCCAATTTGGTCTCCCGTTATAGACTTCCCTGGTTGCTTCGGCCTGAATGCAGAATTCTATCAGGAGATGGTCACTGCCAAGTGTTTCATCTTCGTGTACTTGCCAGTCGCAGCGGTTTGCCAGACCAAGCGTACAGAACGTGAGATCTAGGTGCGAAGGTGGAGCATTTCCTCCGACAAAAGTAGGGCTCTCATCGTTCAGCATGCATAGGTTGTTTGCTTCTATTATTGAGCATAGGCTAGTCCCCCGGCAGTCATTCCTCGGCGACCCCCACAAAAATTCTAAATTACGAAACAAATTTATTCTATATTCTTTTAATGGCATTTAGTAAAACAAATTATTCCGTAGTCAGGGATTAAGGAATCAGTCAAGCGTTAATGAATACACACACCGACTGTATATAGGTAATTAAGGAATAAACATTCCGAATATGCATTCGGTCACTGTGACATAACTAGCGTCAGAGGGGATTAAGAGTGTTTTCGATAACTGGCCAAGTCGTTTTTACGGGAGGTCTATATTTGCGACATTGAGTGAAGATAGGTGATTTAATTTTAATCAGATTGATGTTAACTTTCCGTAATGTGGATATAGTAACCATTGGCTACCCGTAGCCAAAGAATCTTACATTCATCTTATGTGCACTTTAACATTTCTGCCTTTCTTTGGATGACGGGAATGGTCGTCTTCTTTGCTTTATTTCGTCGAAAATAAAAATATATTGTTGTATTAAATCCCAAAAGTTTTGATTCAATTTAGTTTTTAAAAGTCTAGAATTATTAGCCGTAAGATTTGTGTTCTCCTGTTTGAAAGCGTGTGGTATTCAAAATGGCGACAACACGCTTGACTTCGGCTCGAATATCAATCTTCTTCGCTTCATAACGCCAAAAAAAAAAAATAGTTGATTTCTTCGACATTATAATATTCCATGATATTCCATGATGCCTGGCAGTAAATCATAAAAAATCGGATTCCATTTCACTTTCCATATCGTAAAATTATTAGACGTAGCCCATGTCACAATATGGGGAAATATTAGAATAATGTCAAAGCCACTGACACAGTGTATTTTCACGTTTTTTGCTTTAATGCGTCGAAAATAAAAATATATTGTTGAAGTCTTCGACAATGTAATATTCTTCTATTTATCTTGTATTAAATCCCAAAAGTTTTAATTTATCCCACAGCCCACTATCACCCATCCACCTCACATCCCTAGCTTATGGATTAAACTTTATACCTACCCCTCGCTACAAAAACGAAATTGAAACCATTACAGAAATTTTTTTTTATGAAAGAAGCTTACGCCTACAACATTTTTTCCGAGATCACCCCACCTGTCCCTCTAACAAACCAATTCAATTAGAGTACGGATGGACTCCACCCATAAGCCACTGTCACACCTTAGAAAGATTTATTGACGTCACCAACCATGAAATCACCAGCAAAACACCCATCAAAATCTAGAAAACCAGCAACATCAACAAGAAAATTTTAACAGCTCTCAAAGATCTAAAGAACAACACCGATATAGTCATCAAACCTGCCGACAAAGGAGGTAAAATCGTCATCCAAAACAGAACAGATTATATCAACAAACCCCTGCCACAGGATCTCACCAAATCCTTTTATGAAGAAATCCACAAATTCATCAAATTTGCAGTAAGACAAGGCACTTTAGATATAAGAACCGCCAGATCTCTTAAAGCAAAACATCCAAGAACACTGATTTTTTATATGTTACCTAAAATACACAAAATCAACAACCCTGACCGACCCATAGTTTCGGCCACCAACCCACCCACAGAAAGAATATCTGAATACCTTGATTTCCACCTAAAAACCATCGTCACAGAATCTTATTCTTACATGAATGTCACCACAGATTTTCTCAGGAAACTCAGCGCTCTCGGCCCGTACCACCTGAAACCATATTATGCAAAGCAGACGTATCCTCCCTTTAAACCTCCATCCCTTTCAATCTAGCCATCAAAATCTGCAGAGAAAAGCTACAACAAAGACAAGAATAAACCACACCTACCTGGCTACTCTTACGAATGCTCCATCTAATTCTAACTACAATTTGCTTCAGATTTGATGATAAATTCTACCTACATACCAACGGCATTTCAATGGGAACCAAGGCGGCCCCCAACATCGCCTGCATTTTTATGACCCAATTCGAAGAAGAGATACTCAACAAAAGCCCCATCAAACCCTTAGTTTGGTGGAGATATATTGATGATATATTTTTCCTGTGGCCTTCCACCTGAGAGAATCTCGACAGATTCATGGAAAGGATCTACTCCACAATACCCAGCATGAAATTAACCCTAGAACACAGCCATAACAGTATCAATTTCCTAGCTGTCACCATTTATCTAGATGATTTGCAGCATCTGCAGACCCGCCTTTACCAAAAACCCACAAATAGTTTTTTCTATCTACATTACAACAGCTGCCATCCAGAACTGTTGAAAAGAAGCCTTCCATACAGCCAAGCCCTCAGAATTTCCCGTATCTCCAGTACATTAGAAAACCGTGAACTTTCACTCACAATTTGCCGTAAGAACTTTCTTAAAAGAGGATATCCACTAAGCATCATATCTACGTGCTTTGATAGAGCTAGAGCACTACCCCGCACAGACCTGTTAGTCCAAAAGGAAAAGAAAACACAAGACGCCATCGTATTTAGCACCAAGTACATCACAGGATTCAACCACCTAAAGCTCATCCACATAGCCCCCCTGGGGTGTAGGGGGTGATAAGAATATACCCTTCGTATGTACTGCGTGTCGTAAAAGGCGACTAAAAGGATCCCTGTAATGGGGCAACGTGTTTGCCGTGCGTTGCGACCCGTGTCGGTGGAGAGTGGAATCCTGGTGATTGAGTGGGGATTTGGCTTGCGAGCTCTATTCCTGCAACACATTACTTTGGCCCATGGTTCACCTAGACGGGAGGTCAGAGTGGCCCACTCTGATCAATCGGCTTTGGTCGTTTTAGCTCTGTAGAATGTACCCTTTCCAGTTTAATGCTCCGTTGTTTATTCACTCAGCATAATTTCTACCTTTGTGTCCTAAGTACATTCTACAGAGCGGCGGCTTGGGTCAATCAGGTTGGCAAGTATTTTTTTTTACTTCTGGCTTGAGTATACTCCTCGTCGAGCCCTGAGGCAATGCACTGGTGACCCGTGCTAGTCCTCCCCCTGGTAGGCAGGGCAGTAACCTGGGGGACGACGAGGGGTGAATAAAAAAAATATATATACATGGATCCCCCAATCCCCCCCACACCAACAATTAATAAAAGACAGAAACGTCCTAATACAGAGGACGTTTCTAATTTATTTAAAAATAAAATGGCAAAGTCATGGCCGAGGTTTCTCTTGATTGAGAGCCCCTCTACTGACTTATCCAAAGTCTCACCTTTTTTAATAGATAAGGGCATTGTCGGCTTGGCCGGTGAACCTAAATCTATTAAGAAATTAAAAAATGGAACACTCTTGATAGAATGTGCGAAGGAGCAGCATGCCACCATGCTTCTCAAGTCAACAACTTTGGCAGACATTCCTATCAAGGTGTCTCCACATAGATTTTTAAATTCCAGTAGAGGTGTAATTCGATGTCGAGACCTTGAAGGCAGCAGTGAGGATGAAATGGTTGAATACCTTTCTTCTCAAGGCGTCCAACAAGTTAAACGTATTAGTGTACGCCGAGGAGAGAAGGTGATTCCTACAAGCACCTATATCCTCACTTTTAATCGTCCCGACATACCGAAATCAATCAAGGCAGGTTATTTAAATATACCTGTTGATTCTTATATTTCCAACCCTCTTCGCTGCTATAAATGTCAGAGATTTGGACACAGCCAGACCGTCTGCAGGGGCAAAGACACCTGCGCTCGTTGTGGCCATGAAGGCCACGAGAGCGCTGCCTGCCAGGCTGAGTTTTGCTGCGTTAATTGCAAGGGTAAGCATTTTGCTTATTCTCGCGAATGTCCAGTATGGCAGAAAGAGAAAAGAATTCAACAGGTAATGTCTGAACGGAAGATTCCGTATTTCGACGCTAGGAAACAAGTAGAACTGACTTCACTCATTGCACCAGAAGGGAAATCCTTTTCGAGTGTAGTTAAAGTTTCTACAACATCCATATCTGTTCAGACAGACATAACTTGGCCTCGTAAAGAGAAAAAACCTAAGACTTTGCCACCATCAGATCATGTAAGAGTGGTCTCGATCCCCATTGAGAGATCGAGTCAAAGCACTAACTCTCTCCCTGAGAAGATTGTATCCCTCTTGCCTCCATCTGGAGATATTGAGATAATTCCCAATACTCCAATCCAAAATGGCAAGAAGGATCCTCCCTTGCGCGCCTCTAAAGCTGACACTGCTGATTCCAGTTCCACTGGATCAGGGGTGCAGTTTCAGGGTATTCCATCCGCAAAGGAGAAAAAAGTGCATACTAAAAAACATCAAAAAAAATTAGACAATTTTAGAGAGAAAGAATCTAAGGGTTCGAAAAACCCTATCACTCTCTTTAATAAATTATTCAATGGAATTGTCGTGGTTTAAAACCAAATTTTAATGAAGTTCAACTTTTAATTCAAAAGTATAATCCTTTAGCTATTTGTTTACAGGAAACATTTTTAAGGAATTCTGACACATTGTCTTTTAGACATTTTGTTGGTTATCATCATCACGCAGTTGGTGATGGTAGAGCTCATGGGGGTGTTTCTATTATTCTTAATGGAGACATTCCTCAGAGTAAAGTCACTCTCAACTCGCCGTTACAGGCAGTTGCAGTCCGGGTGACTTTGCATATTCCAATAACACTTTGCTCTGTATACCTTCCACCAAGTTTACATCTTAATCCCAGAGATCTTGATGACCTTGTTGCTCAACTTCCTCTCCCGTTTATTATTACGGGAGATTTCAATGGTCATCATTCACTCTGGGGTAGTCCAGATGATAACAACAGAGGTAAACAAATAGCGGACTTCATTAACATTAATAATTTGTGTTTATTAAATGATGACTCGCCTACTTATCTACATCCTGCCACAGCTGCTTTTTCTTCTCTTGATCTCACCATTTGCTCTCCGGTCCTATTTCAGGATTTTACATGGAGAGTAAATGAAAATCTATGTGGTAGTGACCACTTTCCAATCTTGATTGAAAATAATGGTCCCTCTCCGGTCGAAAGACCTCAGAGGTGGAAGTTGCATAAGGCTGATTGGGCTCTTTTCGAGTCTTTGTGTCTCTTCTCTTTTGATGCAAAAGAGTTAGAAGATGCAGATGAGCCCATGACCTTATTCACTTCAATTCTCCAAGATGTAGCTGAGCAGGCGATTCCAAAAACCACGACAGATCCAAAACGTTTCAATAAACCATGGTATAATGACGATTGCAAATCCGCTCTCAAAGAGCGTGATCGTATCCTGAGACGATTAAAAAAATATCCTTCCATGGAGAATATTGCGGCATACCAAATGGTCCGGGCGAAGGCCCGCAGAACCATACGTCAAGCAAAGAAGTCTTCATGGCAGGGTTATGTCTCAAGAATCAATTCCCGTACCACATCAAAATCGGTATGGGATAGGATTCGTAGGATTAAAGGTAAAAGTAGTGCATTATCAGTTAACCATCTCAATGTTAATAATACCACCTTAACAACATTTCCTGATATTGCTAATTCTCTGGCCAGTACATTTTCATTCAATTCATCATCCAATTTCTCCTCTGATGCCTTTCGGGGCATTAAGAATCAACAGGAGAAAAGGAGACTTAATTTCAAGTCCCGTAATGATGAATGTTATAATGATCGTTTTTCCATTGCAGAGCTCCGTGATTCGTTAAAGCGAGCTCGGGACACTGCAACTGGTCCAGATCAAATACACTACCAAATTTTAAAACATCTACCTTATCCAACACTTATAATTTTACTTGATCTCTTTAACCGGATTTGGATTGATGGGAATTTTCCTCCTTCGTGGCATGAAGCCACAATAATTCCCATTCCAAAACCGGGTAAAGATCATACGAATCCAACCAACTATCGTCCGATCGCTTTAACAAGCTGTATTTGCAAAACCATGGAGAGATTGATCAATCGAAGGCTTGTTTGGTACCTTGAGTCCAACAACAACCAAGGAGCACTCTTGATCATCTCGTTCGATTTGAAACGTTCGTCAGGGACGCTTTCATCCAGAAGCAACATTTAGTTGCAATATTCTTTGATCTGGAGAAAGCATATGATACCACGTGGAAACATGGTATCATGCGCGACCTCCATAACCTCGGCCTACGAGGTCGCTTACCTATCTTCATTAAAAATTTCCTCGAAGATAGGTCATTTAAGGTACGACTGGGATCGATCTTCTCTGACCCATTTCCTCAAGAAATGGGGGTTCCTCAGGGAAGTATTTTATCTCCTACACTTTTTGCTATAAAAATTAATACGATCCCAGCGTGCCTTAAACCAGGTACAAACGGGGCTCTCTATGTTGATGACTTTCAGATGTGCTATGGTTCAACAGACATGCGGATAATCGAACGTAAGTTGCAGCTTTGTTTGAATTCACTTCAACAATGGGCAACCGAAAATGGATTTCGTTTCTCGAAGTCCAAGACTGTCTGCATGCATTTCTGTCAGAAAAGAGGTTTGCATCCTGATCCAGAACTTTTCTTGGATGGCAACCGCCTTCCAGTTGTGGATGAAACCAAATTTCTGGGGCTGATATTTGATAAGAAATTATCATTTATCCCCCATATTAAAAACCTAAAAAAGAAATGTCTGAAAGCCCTCAACATATTGAGAGTCCTATCAAATACTGACTGGGGAGCAGACCGTAAGGTCTTGCTCCGATTATATCGAGCATTAATAAGATCTAAACTCGATTATGGGTGTATTGTGTATGGGTCGGCCCGCGAGTCTTATCTCAAAGAGCTCGACACCATACACAACCAGGGACTTAGAATCAGTTTAGGAGCATTTCGTACATCTCCAGTGGACAGTTTATACGTCGAGGCGCATGAGCCCTCATTGCACAACAGACGTGATAAACTGGCCCTGCAGTATGCTACGAAAATTGCATCACTTCCAAACCATATTTCATTTAACACCATATTTAGACCTCTTCACGAACATTTGTATCTTGTGAAGATTAAAGTCATTCCATCCTTCGGTATTCGCATACAACCCCTTTTGTCGGAGGCTGGTATCAGCCTTGACGGTATTGCGAATACCCCTTTCTTTGAGACTCCACCGTGGGCTGTATCTCCCCCAAAGATCGATTTCGATCTTACTAAACATAAAAAGAGAGATACAAGTTCGACGGTTTTCCAATCTCTCTTTCGAGAGCTAAGGTCTAAATATGGTGATTATATTCCCATTTATACAGATGGTTCGAAAGATGGTGATCGGGTAGCTTCGGCTACCGTGACACCATCCGAGACCATTTCTGTCCGCCTCCCACCTGCTGCTTCTATTTTTACAGCTGAGCTCCAGGCTATTCTCCAAGCCTTGGAGTTCATTCAGTCCTCATCAGTTTTAAAACACATTATCTTTTCTGAGTCTTTGTCCTCATTACAAGCTATTAATAACAAACAGCTTGATCACCCATTAATAGCAGACATTTATTGTCTGCTATTGTCCAATGAGTTTATCAACAAGGACATTGTCCTTTGTTGGCTCCCCAGTCATATGGATATAAAAGGGAATGATCGAGCAGACTCGGCTGCCAAGTTTGCTTTAGATCTTCCCATAACCGATTTTTTAACATCATTTAAGGATTTTAAATCCATAATTAATAATTTCATATATCATCGATGGCAACGGTCTTGGGATCTTGCAGGCACAAACAAACTTCATCACATCAAGCCTCTCTTAGGAGACTGGCCAAGCTCCTATAGAACCAACAGGAGAGATGAGGTTGTCTTGTGTCGCTCTCGCATAGGTCATTCCTTTTTAACACATATTTTCATCTTAAAGCGAGAGCCTCAACCAGAATGTGAACACTGTCATGTTCCTTTGACAGTTAAGCACATTTTGATTGAGTGCAAGCATCTCAAGGATATTAGATTAAATCATTTCCGTTGCCAGTCACTACAACATTTGTTTGCCCAACCGGGTCTATATTGTAATGTACTAGACTTTTTAAAAGAGACAGGATTTTATCATAAATTTTAATTGTATATATTATCATTTCATTTTTGTATTTTAAATATTTATATGCATAAAACGATTTATTTTACTTTTATTTAAGTTACTACTGTACTGTGATATTGTTTTTATTTATGCATATAATAGTTTCTGTGATATAATTTAACCTGTCTCAGAAAATCATTTGTTTGGCGCAATATGGCCCGGTTGGTGCTGACGTGCCATAAAATCACATTTGATTTCATTTCATTTCATCCACATAGTCAATTTAAATCCAGAAACCAAATTTATAGCCGACAAGAGAATTATTGTATGTTATCAACGCAACGACAATATAAGAAACATGCTGATCAGATCAGACGACGCCCAAAGAAAAACCAAACCAGTAGGATGCAATAAATGCGGACGAAACTGCAGATTATGCCAGAGCCTCAAGGAAAATACCTTTATAAAATCGAAAACTAATTCCAAGATTTTAAAAATTAATGAACATCTCAACTGCTTAACTCCATTCGTAATCTACACAATCATCTGCTCCTTTTGTGGCCTTCAATACATAGGGCAAACGAGCGATAATTGCAAAAAAAGATTCCTAAACCACCTTAGCGATATCCGTACGCACAAGGACACCCCCGTCAGCAACCATTTTCAAGAAACCAATCACAAACCTGACGTCATTATTCTTAGTACAACGTCACGTAATTTGAATAAACGGCTAAGAGAGGAGGAAAGCCTCATTCAATTCCTAGGAACCAGCTATCTAGGAGGAATCAATGAACAAAATATTTTCATCAACAGTCTTTGTTTCATCACCAACCATGAATGAGAACAACTTCGAAGAATGCGGCCGCCTATACAAGTGGCGCTCTAACCTGTACATGAAAAGGGAACACAACTTCAGTTCTTCAAAATTAACAGTTATAAAAAAGCAACATACCACAGACCGCTCGATCAAGAAGATCCGGCAAGAAATCCCACCTACATGTGTGCCGGAGAAACCCTCCATTCGAGGCCCGTCAACAGCCCATCAAACCAGTAATTTCCAACAATGCAGCCACAACCATTCCAATAACCCCAGTCAACGAAGAACCAGCAAACAGTTTATCTGATGAACTTTTAAATAAGTCAGAAGATAATTCCACTGAACCATCGTCCAACGCTCCAGTCGAACTCACCCTTCCCGACCATGAGGTGATCTCTAATGCTTATCATGAACTAGACTTTAACAGTATTCTTGAAGAATATAATATTACATTTTTAAACAGAAGAAGAAAGCAGAACTTTTCTGAAAAAATCAGTGCATATCCCTTTAGAGGAACGTCTAATTTTTATATTTTTATATTTTCAATGATTAATCTTTAATTTTTAAAAAAAAAATTTTTTTAATTTTTTAAGAATTTTAAAATTTTAAAAATGTTAAATTCAAAACTTTTTTTATTTTAATAATCATTATTGTAAATATATTATTAATTTATTATTTATTGTTAAATATTTAATATTAATTCATACAATCTCTCCACATTATCGCGAATCTAGCTGTATACCTAACATTTTTTCTAAAAAATTACTAACAATATTTCGAAAGATCAAAATTTTCCATGCATCAGCATCCAAAAATCTTCTTCAATGATCATAATCACTCCTAGATGATCATGATTAATCCAATTCAATCTTTAACCTTCTGAAACAATCCTATTACGTCATAATTAAACTCATATAAATACAGCATGATTCGCTCCATTCTAACCATAACAAGGAAGGACACCATAGTCCGAAACGTTTTAATAAAATCTACATCAAAACTACCTAAGGACTTTATCTATTTCAACTGGTTTGAGGGGCTACTATTCTACAGATTTCTATGATATATGTTATAATGACTGACACCAATATTTTCCTTTTTATCTCATTGACATTACATTTTATACCCAGTGTTTACGGCCAGGAACCAAAGAAGTCTATTGATTTTCAACAATTTCCAATAATTATTGTAGGAGTTATGGCCATTATTCACTTTGAAAAATCTTGTAGATGCTCTAGAGGCCAAATAGTCTGGTCAAAATGCAGTTTAACTCCCCAAACATTGCAACAAAGGGTTTTTCAATTGATTCTGGCAGGGTTTAGTGTACTTTATAACTTATTAACATACCAAAAGTTTACCAAAGTAGGACCCGCGGAAAAATGTTTTTTTCAAGATGGCGTCAAAGATCGCCACGAAAACGTCTTAATGGTCATAATTATGTATCTATCAACTCAAATTTGATGTTCTTGGTGTCTATTCCTATGTTTTGGGGGACAAAGAACACATTAAGATCATAAAAATTGACGTTGGCATTCTATGTGAAAAATGTCCACCAACACCTCCAAATGACCACAAGACCATAACTATTGACCCAAATTTGATGATCTTGATGCCTATCTCAAGGTTTTGTGGGGCAAGGAACATTTTAAGATAAATGTGGATGTCACTGAGCTGTTCCATCATTACGAAATTAAATTCATGACGTTAAGCTGTCCACTATCACCTAATGCACAAACACCCCTTTCAATGGAATAACTTTCAGGGCGTTCAGTTTTAAGTGTCATCTTCCATCGCAGTTTGACATGGGCCACATACAGCAGTGTAGGGAAGTCCATAGAGTCTGCAGCTGCATTGAGAGAACTTACCCCCTCCCCCACCGAACAGTTGCAATAAATAATTTTCATGAGTTCGCCAGGCAAAGCATTCTTTTGGGTCATAATTTAAATTAACTGATCATGTCCCTGTTTCAATCCCTTCGCAGTTAGGTCACTTTTATTTGCCATCCCCGTCTATACCATAATTTGAAAGTACACACGTTGGCTATGAAATCTTGTTGCAGTGATGTTGGGAAAAGTCGCTTAGGAATGAAAGATGTTTCAGCAGTTGCCACTTTATTGGTGAAAATGATATGGCACAGTGCTGATAGTGTATCATTCTATTGTCCCAAATAGATCAACCATCACAGGACTTCATGACAGGGTTAGATTTCACTAATATATTGTAGGCGGACATTTTTTCCGATGCCTAAAGTCAGGCCCAAGGCTAGTGGGGGTTCATTGATTTTTTGTTGTCGGAAATTTATCTTCCTCGCCCCCCTATGTCGGCTAAATTTTGGTTTCTGGCTTCGGGCCTGTCTTAAGTCCTTGAAGTTGAATTACAGCCTAGGTAGACATGGACAAAGAGCAACTCGGTGTACACGTCGCCTCCTAATGTTTCTTTCAACATATTAATGTTATACACTTTATTTTCTTTTGACTGCTTGTTTAAACAGACATATATCTCATTTTCTGTTCTGGAGTAATGAATACTGAGGAGGAGGAGGACACGCAAAATTGAACGCTCTGAAACTAATTCTATGATAGTGGACAGCTGAAGGTCATGAATTCAATTTCATAATGATTACAGCTTAGTGATATCCAAAGTGCTCTTAATGTGTTCCCTGCCCTCCAAAACCATTGGAAAGACATAAAGATCATCAAATTTGAGGCAATAATTATGGATTTTTGTTCATTTGGAGGTGTTGGCAGCCATTTTGGACATAATAGGCCAACATTATTTTTAATTATCTAAATGTGTTCTGTGCCCCCACAAACCTAGGGAAAGACACCAAGATCATCAACTTTGAGTTGCTAGTTCCATAGTTATGATCATTTTATGACGTTTCGATAGCTATTTTTGACGCCATCTTGAAAAAACACTGTTCGGCGGTCCTACTTTGGTAAGCTTTTAGTATGTTATAAAGTACACTAAACCTTACCAGAATCAGTTGAGAAACCTTTTGTTGCAATTTGGGAGTGGGGTCAAATTTGATGTTCTTGGTGTCTATTCCTATGTTTTGGGGGACAAAGAACACATTAAGATCATAAAAATTGACGTTGGCATTCTATGTGAAAAATGTCCACCAACACCTCCAAATGACCACAAGACCATAACTATTGACCCAAATTTGATGATCTTGATGCCTATCTCAAGGTTTTGTGGGGCAAGGAACATTTTAAGATAAATGTGGATGTCACTGAGCTGTTCCATCATTACGAAATTAAATTCATGACGTTAAGCTGTCCACTATCACCTAATGCACAAACACCCCTTTCAATGGAATAACTTTCAGGGCGTTCAGTTTTAAGTGTCATCTTCCACCGCAGTTTGACATGGGCCACATACAGCAGTGTAGGGAAGTCCATAGAGTCTGCAGCTGCATTGAGAGAACTTGCCCCCTCCCCCACCGAACAGTTGCAATAAATAATTTTCATGAGTTCGCCAGGCAAAGCATTCTTTTGGGTCATAATTTAAATTAACTGATCATGTCCCTGTTTCAATCCCTTCGCAGTTAGGTCACTTTTATTTGCCATCCCCGTCTATACCATAATTTGAAAGTACACACGTTGGCTATGAAATCTTGTTGCAGTGATGTTGGGGGAAGTCGCTTAGGAATGAAAGATGTTTCAGCAGTTGCCACTTTATTGGTGAAAATGATATGGCACAGTGCTGATAGTGTATCATTCTATTGTCCCAAATAGATCAACCATCACAGGACTTCATGACAGGGTTAGATTTCACTAATATATTGTAGGCGGACATTTTTTCCGATGCCTAAAGTCAGGCCCAAGGCTAGTGGGGGTTCATTGATTTTTTGTTGTCGGAAATTTATCTTCCTCGCCCCCCTATGTCGGCTAAATTTTGGTTTCTGGCTTCGGGCCTGTCTAAAGTCCTTGAAGTTGAATTACAGCCTAGGTAGACATGGACAAAGAGCAACTCGGTGTACACGTCGCCTCCTAATGTTTCTTTCAACATATTAATGTTATACACTTTATTTTCTTTTGACTGCTTGTTTAAACAGAAATATATCTCATTTTCTGTTCTGGAGTAATGAATACTGAGGAGGAGGAGGACACGCAAAATTGAACGCTCTGAAACTAATTCTATGATAGTGGACAGCTGAAGGTCATGAATTCAATTTCATAATGATTACAGCTTAGTGATATCCAAAGTGCTCTTAATGTGTTCCCTGCCCTCCAAAACCATTGGAAAGACATAAAGATCATCAAATTTGAGGCGATAATTATGGATTTTTGTTCATTTGGAGGTGTTGGCAGCCATTTTGGACATAATAGGCCAACATTATTTTTAATTATCTAAATGTGTTCTGTGCCCCCACAAACCTAGGGAAAGACACCAAGATCATCAACTTTGAGTTGCTAGTTCCATAGTTATGATCATTTTATGACGTTTCGATGGCTATTTTTGACGCCATCTTGAAAAAACACTGTTCGGCGGTCCTACTTTGGTAAGCTTTTAGTATGTTATAAAGTACACTAAACCTTACCAGAATCAGTTGAGAAACCTTTTGTTGCAATTTGGGAGTGGGGTGAGGGGGTATTTTCCATATATTGATCTGACTAAAAGTTAATATTCGATACCCGCCAAAGGTGTAGGTTAAATATACCTTGAGTTATTAAGTACAGCACTTGGGTTATGCACTGTATATTTCTCAAAAGGAACAGCAATCGATTATCAGGTCACCTAACAAAAAACTGACCCGAGGTTCTAGAGCATTTCGTCACTGAACAATTCGTCTGCAGACAACTCGTCCCCTAGGACAATTCATCCCTGGACTATTTATCTATGGACTATATAGGACTATTCGTCCCCAAGGGCTATTTGTCTCCATGGACAATTTGTCACTTCCAGTACCAAAGAAACCGTTAAACCATGGACAATTTGCCCCAGGACTGTTCGTCCCCCAGGACAATGCATCCCCTAGGACATTTTGAACCTGGACAACTATAATGGTAGTCCCATTATCAAAAACTGAATTAATCTTTACTTTTTATCCTAAATCTCAGATTTGATGCTAGTTTTACATAGGTTTACATACTATATTAAATCTAGGCCTGAACTTAATGGTTCCTCAAATTTTTTCGGGCCAATTCATACACATGTAGTAATCAGGTATGATCAGTGACACCTTTTGGGTTTTACTATCATCGTAACACCACAATATACTGAAAGATTTCAGTGTCTTCCTTGACCCCAGAAACATTCGTTTAGACACCAAAATACCACTCTAGACTAAATAATATGTGAGTTATAGGGGATTATTTGAAATGGCGCCCGTCTTGGACGCCATCTTGGATTTCTCAAAACGCTCAAGGGTGACCGAGTCACTTGTCAGATTCTAAGAGAGGACTTCCTAGGCTACCAAAATCCATCATAAAAAAACTTCTTAAATGAAATTCCGGGTTTACTCGAAATACTAGGTATGGTGACCGGACTAATAAAGTAATGTGCATGCATGTGTTAAGAATCAAAAAAACTTGGATGAGTTCAATTTGATGCACACCGCAGATTTATTTCAAATTTGGTTTGAAGTATTGGGCTGTTTGTGGGCCTGTTAGTTATATTGTAGTACGATAAATACCTCAATTTGTAACTCACAATTGATATTGTGATGCTTAGGGAAACAAAATAATTATGGAAAAGCCCCACTATCATAAAAAGACTATCTTGGACCTTGGTATTGGCCAAAATGAAATGTTTTATAAGTTGTTTGTTAAAATGTGACCTGTAATTTTAGGGTTCTACTTGCAATATTATTGGTGTTCAGAGTGATAATCAGAAGATTTATGTAATACAACAACATACATCCTATAATTTATATGAAGTTACCAGCAATTATACATCTGTAGATTTAATGGATCTATCTTTACAGCAAGGTAGTATTGTTGGTTTACTAAAAGATCAAGATCCTATGGGTAATAAAGACCGATGGTTTGTTGATGATGGGGGTAGGTATATCAATATTCTCCATTCAAAAAACATGTCTAGTTCTACAATCTGCTTGAAAGGGATTGTATTCATATTAAAAAGAATATAATATTTTGTTTTAAGTATTTATCAGGTTTGCAATTTCTATAATCTGATGAAAAGTTATTGTATTCTTAATGATCAATTTAAAAAAAATATATAATATTTTGTTTTGATTTTTATACGCCAAGCGGTATATTGTCGTCGCCCCCATCCGCCCGGTCGTTCTAGAGGCTGAAGTTAATACCTGATTTACTTTTAATTCATACACAGTGTTTAAGGTCAAGGGACGAAAAAGCCTACCGTATTTCCTCTAATAAACGGCTGGGCGCTTATTTTTTCAGAACCCCTTTACCCCTCGGCGCTCTTTGGAGGCCCGGCGCTTATTTCTTTTATAGCAAATTGAATTTAGGGTAAAGCAATCATTTACTATGGACATTGGGCCGGAGAATCTTTTGAATTACGGCACTTGATCAAAAGCAATCTTATGTCTATTAGAGACCCGGCGCTTATTGGAGGCCCGGCGCTTATTTTCTCAACTACCCTTGACCCCCCGGCGCTTATGAGAGGCCCGGTGCTTATTTGAGACCTGGCGCTTATTAGAGGAAATACGGTATTTATTTGCAGCGAGTTCAGATAATTACTTCCAGAGTTATGGCCCTTGATCACTTTGAACATTTTTGTTGACGCTCTAGAGGCTAAAGTTGATATCTGATTTATACACAGTATTTTATGTCAACAGACACAGAATCATTTTGATGTTTAATGATTTCCGATAATCCCTGCCAGAGTTATGGCCCTTGGTCACATTGAAATATCTTGTGGATACTGTAGAGGCTAAAGTGAATTGATTGACAAGGTCATTCGGTGAAGAATCCTGTTGATTTTCAACCATTTCCGATAATAATTACCAGAGTTATGGCCCTTGACCTCTTTGAAAAATCTTGTGGATGCTTTAGAGACCGTAGTTATCATCTGATTGAATTTATATTTACACAGCTGGTCGGATAGCCGTAACGATAGAGAGGCGGCTTCTCACCAATGCAACTAGGGTTCAATTCCAGCTCAGGGTAAGAACTTTATCGTTGTAAGTGAGAGGGATATTCGGTCTCCCGTCCGATCAGGCAGGTTTCCCCCGAGTTCTTCGGTTTCTTCCTGCCGTAATGATCGAAATAATTCGCACGATCTGTGCCAAGGGCCAAATTGGAAACAGGCCTCAGGCCTAATTTGCTACCCTTGTAAAATGACGCGATTACACCGTGTTTACGCCAATATATACATGTAATCGTTTCGATTGACTTTAGATTGATACATAGGGTTTAAGACCGTAGTTATCATCTGATTTTTTTTAATTTACACACCGTGTTAATGCCTATATACATGTAATCGTTTCGATTGACTTTAGATTGATACATAGGGTTTAAGAGTGTATCCGCAAGGAGACCATGCAAAATCGCAAAAGGTGCTAAGAATGGGGGGTCAGAAGTTTTTGATCAAACTTAGTATGACACCCCCTAGGGGCAAGATGTAACATGCTGGAGTGGTTACAGCCTAATGTCGCTCTGAAGGACTGTACTGGAATTATTCATTTTTACATGTGTATTTATCACCCTTTTTAAGCATAGACTGCATCCATGGTGCAATAGCAACCTTCTAGGTTTGACCATGTCTGATAAAGTGTTAAGTCATCTTTTACACCCAGCACTAATTTGAAAACAAATCAGTCCGTACTTGTTTTAGGGTACCATGTTCACATTGTCCCTAGAGTACATAAAAGATACACTGTAACCTTTTCTTTCATGGGACAAGCAACTCGGTGAGAGGGTGTGTCTGGGACAGTCGTGTGGTTGGTTGTTCAAATCTCATTTTTAGGGTCATTTTTATACGCCCACGTTTTCATGTGGACGTATTATGTCGTCACCCCTTGTTTGTGGACTCTCTACAGGTCACAATTCTTGTCCGATTTTGACGAAACTTAAAATATAGGTTTATCCCCAAAAGATCTCGGCTGCTTTTGATATTGGCATGTATAGGATCAAAACTTCATGGATTGTGGACCCTATAGAGGTCACAATTTTGAACCGATTTTGATAAAACTTGACATGCATGTTTATAACCCAAAGATCTTGGATCCTTTCGATATTTGTGCCTATCAGAATGTAATTTCCTGAATTATGGCCCCTGGTTGTCCCAAAAATCACCTATTTTAGCTCGTGGTCCCTCTGGAGGTCACAATTATTATCCTATTTGAAAAACCGTTTGATTATATCACCGTTAAACCCTAAAGAAGGTTGAGTTCGAATTTCGGAAAAAATGGCCACAGTTCGTATGCGAATACTGTTTAAAAATGGTATATCAAGGTTGTTGACCCTGTAGAGGTCACAATTTTAATTTGATTTTGATGAAACTTGAAATGCATGGTTATAACCCAAAGATCTTGGTTCCTTTTGATATTGTGCATATCGGATCGTAAGTTCCTGAATTATGGCCCCTGATTATACGCAAAATCACCTTTGTTTAGCTTGTGGTCCCTCTGGAGGTCACAATTATTATCCGATTTAAAAATCGTTTGATTATATTCCATAGCCTAAGGGAGGTTGAGTTCGAATTTATGAAAAATCGGACCAAAATTGTCATACAAAATGGCAGCCGCTCGTACACAAATACTGTTAAAAAATGGTAGATCAAGGTTGTGGACCCTGTAGAGGTCACAATTTTAATTTGATTTTGATGAAACTTGAAATGCATGGATATAACCCAAAGATCTTGGTTCCTTTCGATATCTGCGCATATCAGATCATAACTTCCTGAATTATGGCCCCTGATTATTTGCAAAATCGCAATTGTTTAGCTTGTGATTCCTCTAGAGGTCACAATTATTATGCGATTTGAAAAATCGTTTGATTATATCACTGTTATACCCTAAGGAAGGTTGAGGTCAAATTTCGGGAAAAATGGACCAAAATTGCCATACAAAATGGCCGTCGTTTGTACGGGAATACTGTTAAAAAATGGTATTTCAATGTTGTGGACCATATAGAGGTCACAATTTTAATTCGATTTTGATGAAACTTGACATGCATGGTTATAACCCAAAGATCTTGGTTCCTTCCGATATTTGCGCATATCGGATCGTAACTTCCTGAATTATGGCTCCTGATTGTCCGAAAAATCGTCTTTATTTAGTTTGTGGTCCCTCTGGAAATTACAATAATTATCCGATTTGAAAAATTGTTTGATTATTACCATTACACCGTAATGAAGGTTGAGTTGGACTTTCAGGAAAATCGGACAAAAATTGCCATACAAAATGGCCGCCGCTTGTACGCGAATACTGTTAAAAAATGGTATATCAAGGTTGTGGACATTGTAGAGGTCACAATTTTAATTTGATATTGATGAAACTGGAAATGCATGTTTATAACCTAACAATCTTGATTCTTTTCGATATTTGCGCATATCAATTTGTAACTTTAAGAATTATGGCCTTTGATTGTAGGAACATTCACTTTCGGTGTTGCTTGTTCTCTATCCATCTCTCGAAAATGTGGGCGTATCCTGTCTGGCAGTGCCAGCTTACTATCTTTCATTTTTGTTTGGATTATTTTATTTAAAATAATGTCTATTTGAGAGTAATGGATATGTTTGTTAAGATCATTTCATTGAGCACGTCGATACTCCAATGGAAGCTCGTGGACAATTGTGGAAACCAATTCCTGTCGGCGCCAGATGAGCCATGAACGATTACAGGCCTTTTAAAGTATTTTAAGTATTTTTTTTCAAGACATTTATTATAAAACAGACACTTATGTATTTTTGTAGGGCTGGTAGTAAACATCATATGAATGAAAATAAAAATAAATTGTTTTATCTACTACAATTAATCATCTCCAAAATAGGAAAATTACAGGTTAATGTAACAGGTTATTGTTTCCTTTACCTAGTTTTTGTTAATTATCTCCAAAATAGGGAAAATACAGGTAAATTTCATGGGTTATTGTTTCCTTTACCTAGTTTTGTTAAGTCGATTCCGGTCATTTTTTATAGTGGACGTATATTGCCGTCGCCCCTCTGTGTGTGTGTGTGTGGGTGGATGTGTGTGTGTGTGTGTCCGTGTGTCTTTGTGTCGCCTACAGGCCACAATTCTTAAGTGATCTTCTTGAAACTTTACATACTTATTCCTTATACCCTAAGGAAGATCCCGATTGTTTTGGGTGCATTCCCGATCCCCAGGGGCCGAGCCACGCCCATTTTTTGCATTTATTTGTTTGTCGTCTACATGCCACAATTTTGAACGTATCAATTTGAAACTTTGCATACTTATTCTTGGTACCCTAAGGAACATCCCTATTGTTTAGGGTGCATGACCAACCCCAAGGGACAGAGCCACGCTCATTTTCTTTTTGTATGTCTGTGTGTCGCCCACAGGCAATAATTCCTAATGGATCGTCTTGAAAAATTTTTATATGAATTCCTTATACCCTAAGGATGATCTCTTATTGTTTTTGGTGCATGCCCGACCCCCAGGGGCAGAGCCACGCTCATTTTTTTCTATTTCTCTGATTGTCATCTACAGACTGAATTTCCTAATTAATCACATTGAACCTTTGTATACTTATTCTTTGTACCCTAAGGAACATCCCTATTGTTTGAGGTGCATGCCCGAACCCCAGGGGCAGAGCCACGCCCATTTTCTTTTTGTATGTCTATGTGTCGTCTAGAGGCTACAATCTTTAGTGATCATCCTGCAATTTTACATACCCCAAAGATGATCCATATTCTTTTTGGTGCATGCCCAACCCCCAGGGGCAGAGCCACGCCCATTTCTTGTATTTGATTGTTTGTCGTCTACAGGCCGCACTGCTTAACGTATCAACTTGAAACTTTGCATACATTTTATTTGTACCTTAAGGAACATCCCTATAGTTTGAGATGCAAGCCCAACCCCCAGGGACAGTGCCACGCTCATTTTGTTTTTGTGTCTGTGTGTCGCCTACAGCCCACAATTCTTAATCCATCGTCTTGAAAACTTTTTTATACTTATTCCTTATACCCCAAGGCGGTCCTTAAGTATTTTTGGTGCATGCCCGACCCCCTTGTACAGAGCCACGCCCATTTTTTGCATTTATTTGTTTGTAGTCTACAGGCCGCATTTCTTAACGTATCATCTTGAGACTTTGCATACTTATTCTTGGTACCCCAAGGTAATCCCTATTGTTTGGGGTGTATGCCAAACCCCCAGGGACAATGCCACGCCCATTTTCTTTTTGTATGTCTGTGGGTCTCCCACAGGCCATAATTCTTAATGAATCATCTTGATTTTTGTTCATATTAATTCCTTATACCCTGAGGATGATCTCTATTGTTTTCGGTGCATGCCCGACCCCCAGGGGCAGAACAACGACCATTTTTTTCTATTTCTTTGTTTGTCATCTACAGACCGAATGTCTTAACATATCATACTGAACCTTTGCATACTAATTCTTTGTACCCTAAGGAACATCCCTATTGTTTGAGGTGCATGCCCATATCCAGGGGCAGAGCCACGCCAATTTAATTTTTGTATGTCTTTAGGCCTGAAATGTTAACTAAGTTATTAATTAGACATTAACAAAGCTGCTGGTGGACGTATTCCAACGCTTGGCGTGGCTATCTTTTTTATTAAACGTGGGAGGTTGCTTGTTCACATGAGCATACATTTTTTAAACCCCATGATAGAAGTAGCTCTAGGGCGTCAAACATTGGGTATACAGCCCGTATGCAGATCTCATTCGCCAGAATAGTCTGAAATTAATATTGTGGTAACAGCACTAGGTCGTCTACAAACTGTGTGGGTTTGATCTTTTTGCTACATATAGTAAAGGTGTCAGGACTTGCCAAAGTTGGTATTTGAGAAAAGGCAGATTTTGTCAATTTCACCATATGTAAAATGTGTTTTCAATTTTCTCAGTCAGGAATGAAAAGATTGCACATTTATGTGTTTTGGGACTATCCCAACTCATATACCAAATGTGGTCAAAATCGGTGATTGAAGCCTTAGCACCTTCTGCATGTTTTTTCGCGGATATGTTCTTAAGGTCTTAAAGGGAAAGACCAACGATTTTCAATAAGGTTTCCATAAATAATAAATATATATTTAAAAATAATCCCTCCTATAACATATGCGAAAAATAATTTGTAAGCGAGAAATTAATTATTATTTATACCGGAAGTGACGTAGTTGGTCCGACACGCTCACTGGTCACTATGTAAACATACAAATTTGGAGTAAGTTTAGCGCTGTATTTTATGATCGTTTCGTCGTTTGGCAGAAAATCCGATGGAAGGTAATCTTTATTAGGATATTAAGAACAAGAACTTACGGTGTTTTGAAGGTATAATAAACAACGCGTTAGTGTAAATTAAGTTTCTAAACTGGACACAGTGACACAATTGAAACCACGTGGCTAATTGTTTACATCATGTGATAGCTAGCACGTGACATATATTAACCGAACACAAATTGGCGACCTATTCGGCTAGCGACCTATTCAACCGATCCAGCTTGCAACCTGTTCGTTGGCAACCTATTCAGAATAAATTCAGCAGTCGCCCAAACTCATCTATTTTTATCAACCAATAAAATCCAACGTAACGTCTATCAAACATTTACAAGTAATATATGGAAAGCTTATATAATTACCTTTAACAATATATATAGCTGGATTCTTGGAATTGTGTACGATGATCCGAATTTGGAATTTAGAACAAACTACAAGTCGCTAACCGCATAGGTCGCCAATTTGTGTTCGGTTAATATCTGTCACGTGCTAGCTATCACATGATGTAAACAATTAGCACGTGGCTTAAATTGTGTCACTGTGTCCAGTTTAGAAACTTAATTTACACTAACGCGTTGTTTATTATACCTTCAAAACACCGTAAGTTCTTGTTCTTAATATCCTAATAAAGATTACCTTCCATCGGATTTTCTGCCAAACGACGAAACGATCACAAAATACAGCGCTAAACTTACTCAAAATTTGTATGTTTACTATAGTGACCAGTGAGCGTGTCGGACCAACTACGTCACTTCCGGTATTATTAAAAATTAATTTCTCGCTTACAAATTATTTTTTGCATATGTTATAGGATGGATTATTTTTAAATATATATTTATTATTTATGGAAACCTTATTGAAAATCGTTGGTCTTCCCCTTTAAGACGAACAAGTATATTGATTTTCTATGATTTTTGATAATTTGAACAGCTAAATCCATGATATCAAATGTTTTGTATACTAAACATTAGAATGGGCTAGACAAAATTTTGTGATTTTCTGGTAATTACTAAATGAGTTGTTACTGTTAATCAGATTTTAAAGGGACAATAACACTCTTGCTGGCTTGACAGGTCCAGAAAAAAAATAGCCTTATTCTAACTACAAGATGTTTAAGTGTCCTACCTGTTGTGTAAATTATCCATTACAACCTATCTTACTTGTCCAGAGGGTTCGAAAATATGTTTAAATCCAAGTTGCATTTGAAAGTGCTTACGAAAGGCTTTTCAAACCATGTTACGGCATGTAGTTGAATTCTTGCAATTTTTAAAATTAGGTGTGTTAAGATGAAATTGTAAAATAGTACAAATTTTTGACCAGAATAAAGATTGGAACATCTTATTCAGTTACAACAAGAGTGGTATTGAGGCTTTAATGTATTATAAATGTTTCATTACGATTCATAATGTGGACCTATATTGCCGTCGCCCCTGTATGTTTGTGTCTGTGTGTCGCTATTTATCAATGATCATCTTTAAAACTTTACTTACTTATTCCTTATACCCTATTGGTTTTTTTTGCAGGGGCAGGTCCACGCCTATTTCTTTTATTTATTTGTCATCTAACGTCCGCATTTCTTAACGTACCATCTGGAAACTTTGCATACTTGTTATTTGTACCCCAAGGAACACCCCTATTGTTTGTGTTGCATGCCCAACCCCAAGGGGCAGAGCCACGCCCATTTTTTTGTGTGTCTGTGTATCGCCTACAGGCCACAATTCTTAATCGATCTACTTGAAAATTTTCATTTGTATTCCCTATACCCTGAGAATGATCCTATTCTTTTTGGTGCATGCCCGACCTTTAGTGGCAGAGCAACGCCCATTTCTTGTAACGTTTCTTAATGAATAATCTTGAAACTTTACATACTTATTCCTATTTTCCTAAGGAACATCCGTATTGTTTGTGGTGAATGCTCAACCCCCATGGACAGAGTCACGTCCATTTTCTTTTGTGTGTCTGTGTGTCACTTACAGACCGCAATTCCTAATCGATGTCTTGAAAACTTTTCATACTTATTCCTTATACCCTAAGACTGACCTATTCTTTTTGGTGCATTCCCGATCCCTGGGACAGAGGCTCGCCAAAATTTTGTGTGTGTCTTGTGATCCGCCTACTACAGGCCGCACATCTTAACATATCCTTTTGAAGTTTGCATACCTATTCCTTATACCCAGGGATGGACCCCTATTGTTTCTGGTGGGTCGGGTCATGCCCAATTTTTGTATTTTCATTTACAGAACGCAATTCTGAATGGATCATCTTGTTGCCCTTTGGCAAGGGCCTAAGGGTGACAACAATTGAATTTGGTTGATGACCCGACCCGCAGGGGAAAAGCCACGCCCAATATGTGCCTGATTGTGCAGGCAAAGATACTATTAGAATACGAATTTGTTTTATACAAAATTTTAGTTTGAGGTTCAGTCAGATAGATAACGGGGGGGGGGGGGGAGCTTAATCTATAATTTAATTTGTATTTTATTTTGGGATTAGACAATGATTACCACCAAGCTCTTTGTAAAAGTTGTTTTTAGACAAATTTCTTCTAAGACCATTTATTAATCTACCTGCATCAGTTTGAACACTTTCTAATGATAAGAATCTATCCCACATAAAAAAAATTATAATATGAGCATGTTATAAAATCTGGTGTATTAAAGCAGGATATATTTTATTAAGTGAAATTCTACTAATTTTATATTTCAGTACACGCAAAATATTTAAGCGATCACAAGCTTTTTGATATATATTCGAAATGGGTTTTGACCATAATGCATCAAACTGAAATGTTAATCACAATTAATGACAATGAGTATTTACATTTCCAACTTTTGTATTTTCAAAAATATTTTATTGTGGTTAAAAGTTTCACGCCTCGAAGAGATAATATTCAGATCATTAGTTATAGAGAAAAATCATCATCGGCGAATACGTGTATGTTGTGAGTGATAGATATTATCATTGAGGACCTAAAAGGAACTATCAACTTCCTTGGAGGACTTCAGTCAATTTATGATTCTACCACCAACAAATTGCAAGAAAACGTTTTTATGCATTTTTGCGTTTATTTAGGTGTACTTTAAAAACCCCAAAAGTTTACCAAATTTTGGGCACCGGAAAGTGGTAAAATCCAGGATGGCTGACAATTGCTTAATCAAGGTTCAAGAAAACCAACTGTTGGTTTAAGGCTCTATAAATGTAATATGAACACATAAATTATTGCTTTTGAGGTCCCTTTTTGAGATATAGCCAGTAGTGCTAACTGGTTCCTTAAGGCGCTAAAAAATAAGTTAAGTCCAAGATGGCTGACAATCGTCTTATCAATGTAGAAGAAAATCCAATGTTGTCATATAAACATGTAGGTAAATTAATATTTTGCAGGGTCATTCTTACATTTAAAGATATATCCTGTGGTGTTCACTGGTCCCCTAAAGCGGTAAAAATAAGTAAAATCCAAGATGGCCAACATCTGCCTTACCAATATGTACACAAAAAAATCTAAATGGTTGGTTTTTGAGACCCTATTAATGTATAATGAACATATAAATTAGTGCTCTTTGGTGTCATTCTTTATTTGAAGATAAAGCAAGTACCCTAGTGTTAGCTGGTCCCCTAGTAAAGAGGTAAATTAAGTAAAATAAAAGATGGCCAACATTTGTCAAATCAATGTACAAGAAAATCCTAAACAATTGGTTTAATATGAACATGTAAATTTACTATTTTTGAGGTTATTCTTGCATTGAAAATATTTATACCCTGTGGTCTTCACTGGTCCCTTAAAGCGGTAAAATCTGGTAAAATGGCTGACATTTGCCTATACAATATAAACGAAACATCTAAATGGGGGGGGGGCAAATGATCAAGTAAGCGCCCCGAAAATCTGGTGAAATCTAAGATGGCTGAAATTTGCCTAACCAATGTAAATGAAACATCTAAAGGGGGGGGGCAAGAGATTAGGTAAGACAAGCCCAGTCTCCTCATACCTCATCCAAAATAATCAAAAACTTGGTTATTATACACCCATATCATCTAGGCCACTTGATTCCATTGTTACCTTTCTTCCACTCCTTGTTTTATTTATCGTATTACTATCTGAAGATTTTAACCCCTATGGCGCTTGATTCCATGTCACCATTCTTCCACGCCTCTATGGTCTTATACTATCACTAAGAAGTAGCTATGGTGTTTTTTGTACGGATAGGGCATCACATATATGGTGAATTTTCGGTAAGGTGAAAAAAAAGTTCAAGGGAAGTACTATTTTTTTCTGAAACTAGACCACATGGGCAACCAACATAAAAAAATTCAAAATCCTGTATAGACCACTTTTGAAATAAATTAACAATTAACTTTTTTTTATTACAATTTTTTTTAAAAATTACAAACAAGTACAATAGTTTCTGTGCATATTCAGGATGTCTTAGATCCCTTTTGTAGCCACCAGTTTGCCATAAGGCTTTAAAGTCTGAGTGAACAGATTCTGAAGCTTGTTCACTCCAGAATCCTAGCCCTCTGTCAGAGGGCAGAAGTATAGGCTTTGTTGAACGTCAAATTTTAATTTCTGTGCTTTCAAGAATAAGCTTATGTGTTCAATCACTACTTGAACTTTGCTCACCTTCAAAATTCTAAGAGACAAATTACCATCATATTTATATAACACATTCTGTGAAAATTCTAAATTGACCGAAACTACCATGATAATAAGATCAGAAAGTCAACTTAAATTAGCAATTCCAAAAAGTAACAAAAAGGCAATGACCAGACATTCCAATATACCGCCTACATAGTATATGTTGATCGTCTTTTCTGTGCGGTTTTCTGTATTTATTGATCATTTGCGCGGCCCATATTTTCAAGATCTTCGTTCCCGTTATGCCGTACACATCGGCGGGTAAAAATCATGAAGACCGAACAGTGTTCAAAGGATGCGGGCCGCGCTAAATGACAGGCCCTACCGTATGTGTCTATCTATTCTTGTTATTACGTCCTTCTTTTACTGAAGTTACCAGTATGTGAATTTGTTAAAATTAGATACCATTAACTTGTCCGAAGAAGTGATGGCATTTCACAATTATGTTCAATTATCTGATTTATGTGATGTATCTATTACTGCCATTTGTAAATTTGCCTTTAACGCATAACGTCATATTACCAAAACTGTTTGTGATATAAGTAAGCGTTTGCTAACAATTCCTGTTACAACTGCAGAACGTGAAAGATGATTTAGTAGACACATTATATATATAAAAAAACAAATACTGCAATTCATTAAAAACCAATACGCTCTGTAATTTAATGGTTGGCTACTCAGCAGTATTCGAAAGGTGGTTTCCCCAGGTTTTAACAAACACTTCAAAAAATGTGCTTCTGCAAAGCAGAAAAGGATATTGTAATTTGTAATAGACTATGTACAGTATAAATGTAAATAAAAATGTTATAAAAATTACTGAAAATTTTAACTTTTTTTGGCGGAAGAAATATATGGCTAAAAAAATAAAAATTAAAATTGGCGGGAAAAAAATGGAACCCAGAGTGAGCACTGACTACCTCAAACTGCGAAACCCGCATCCTCGGTTTTTATCTTCAAAAAGGAGTTAGTAAAATACATCAAATCTTTGAACCCTTGCTAATTACTGTTGTCCTCCGAATGTATGTTTATTTGTCCCCTTTCTTTCTTATTGTTTGTTTGTTTTATATTTCTGTATTATAAGCTTATATAATATGATATATATATACACCATGTAAATATATATTATGACTGTGTAGTTGCTAGTTTTATAGAGTAGGAGGGACATGTTGAAAATTAGAACTTATGTACGAAATATGTTCCCTCAGAAAATAAAGTCATTATTATTATTATTATGGGGATGCCTAACTCTTTGTACGCAGGTTCGAAAGCGCTGATGGATTGCTTGTATTCAACCTTCAATTTGTTGCCGAAACACCGCTGCTTAACTTCATTGAATGTACTAAAAGCACGAAGGACTTTCGGTCCAGCAGAACCAACGTTGGCGTCTTGCAGCAGTTGCTCTTAGAAAACACTGCAAGATTGGAGCAACTGTTGCAAGACGCCAACGTTGCTGGGTCGAAAGTCCTTCGTGCTTTCAGTACTGCATGAACTTTGCTGGTGATGGGGATGCCTAACTCTTTGTACGCAGTTTCGAAAGCGCTGATGGATTCTTTGTATTCAACCTGCAGTTTGGTGCTGTAACACCGCTGCTTGACTTCATTGAATGTACTTAAAACACGAAGGACTTCGTTGGCGTCTTGCAACAATTGCTCTTAGAAAACACTGCAACATTGGAGCAACTGTGTCAAGACGCCAACGTTGGTATCAGCGCTTTCGAAACTGCGTACAAAGAGTTAGCCACCCCCTTCAACAGCAAAGTTCACGCAGTGATTGAACACATATGCCAATTCTTGGAAGCACAGAAATTAAAATTTGACGTTCAACAAAGCCTACTTCCGCCCTCTGTCGAACTTCCGCCCTTTGATCGAAGACTGTTCGACAGAAGGCTAGGATTCTGGAGCAAACAAGGTTCAGCATCTGTTCACTTAGACTTTAAAGCCTTATGGCAAAGTGGTGGTTACAAAAGGGATCTAAGACATCCTGAATATGCACACAAACTATTGTCATGCATAGTCACCTATTGCTCTAGACATAGATAAGTAATGTGGGCCTTTTTTCACTAAATAACTTTATATAGTTATGATTTTAAAGTTCTAGATTCTTACGGTTCACTTCGAACATGTCACCTGAACTCCCCAAACACCTATGTGGTATAATTATGCTATTTATGTCGATATTGCCATATACTGATATGTTTGTGTATGTACTTATTAGTAATTTTCAAAAAAAATTGTAATAAAAAATGTTAATTGTTAATTATTTCAAAAGTGGTCTATTCAGGATTTTGATTTTTTTATTATGTCGGTTGCCCATGTGGTCTAGTTTCAGAAAAAAAAATAGTTTACCCCTTGAACTTTTTTTTCACCCTACCAAAAATTCACCATATATGTGGCATATAAAACTCCCAACCTGGTGTGGTTTAAACGAAACTGGGTAAAATTCTAATTATGGCAAGATATCTAATAGAAAGAGGCTAAACTCTGCGGATACGGTGTGTTAATTAACAGGGGTGAGATATTGACTAAGGGTGATTTAATTATCGCTAGGAGTGAAAATCTGTGCGACAGTGTGTTTTCTGCACTGGATGTGTTAATTAACGGACGGGTTAAAAACGACTGACATGGTGTGTATTCTATGTTTGGTGAGTTTTCTCGAAGCCGTGTTATAACTGTGTTTTGCGAAAGTGGGTCTTTGTATAAGCTAGCTCTTTAAACACAGATTGAGGCGTAGGCTTCTTACAGATGATCAACGGTCCTTCTTTGTGTATTATTTGTGATCCTTTAAACTCTAACGGGCCTATATCTTGGTAAAGTGTTGTTTGTTAAATTTACTACAGAAAACACAAAAGAATACTTTTTTTTCCTTTAGAAATATTAGCGTAAATCTGTAGGAATAATTTGCACCACCGAATGTTTGGGTCCCTTTTTTACTGGCAACAATCTTTCTCTCAGTTAAAGTTGACAGGTCGTTAAAAGATAACGGAACTGTGGGCAACCGGCCCCAGGTCTATAGGCTACTGCGTTCCATAGTCGTGCGTGGGAGGCATTTAAGAAGGGACCTTAATCTGCCGTACGCAAGAAGGCGAACACATAAAATATAAAAAAATATCTAAACGTCTAGACCAATTTATGTCCGGACCATATTCCTTTCTTCCTAATATTTTATTATTTATGTGTCCTGAACTAATACATCGTACGCAACCTGCAACTCATTTGCAGTTTATTGGATGCATAGTATATGTTGATCGTCTTTTCTGTGCGGTTTTCTGTATTTATTGATCATTTGCGCGGGCCATATTTTCAAGATCTTCGTTCCCGTTATGCCGTACACATCGGCGGGTAAAAATCATAAAGACAGAAGAGTGTTCAAAGGATGCGGGCCGCGCTAAATGACAGGCCCTACCGTATGTGTCTATCTATTCTTGTTATTACGTCCTTCTTTTACTCCCGCCTTCATTAACCAAGTAGACGCAGAGACATTGCATTCGTTCCTTTATTCCCAGTAACAATATAGACAATGAATTGGGTTATATATAATGATAATAATAATAATAATAATAGATTTATATAGCGCAAGATTACACTAAAGTTTCTAAAGTTCAGTTTTGTCCGGATTCAATTTTAATTCAATTTTGATGAAACTTGAAATGCATGGTTATAACCCATAGATCTTGGTTCCTTTCGATATTTGCGCATATCGGATAGTAACTTCCTAAATTATGGGCCCTAATTATACGCAAAATCGCCTTTGTTTAGCTTGTGGTCCTTCTGGAGGTCACAATAATTATTCGATTTGAAAAACCATTTGATTATATCACTGTAACACCCTAAAGAAGTTTGAGTACAAATTTCAGGAAAATTAGACCAAAATTACCATACAAAATGGCCGCCGTTTGAACGCGAATACTGTTAAAAAATGGTATATCTAGGTTGTGGACCCTGTAGAGGTCACAATTTTAATTTGATTTTGATGAAACTTGAAATGCAGAGTTATAATCCAAAGATCTTGGTTCCATTCGATATTTGCGCATATGGAATTGTAACTTCCTGAATTATGGCCCCTGATTATACGCAAAATCGCCTTTGGTTAGCTTGTGGTCCCTCTGGAGGTCACAATTATTATCCGATTTAAAAATTGGTTGCATATATCACCGTTACAAGCTAAGGAAGGTTGAGTTCAAATTTCGGGAAAATAGGACCAAAATTACCATACAAAATGGCTGCCTTTTTGTTCGCGAATGCTGTTAAAAAATGATATATCAAGGTTGTGGACCCTGTAGAGATCACAATTTTAATTTGATTTTGATGAAACTCGAAATGCATGGTTATAACCCAAAGATCTTGGTTCCTCTTGTTATTTGCACATATCGGATCATAACTTCCCGAATTATGACCCCTGATTGTCCGAAAAATCCCTTATGGTCCCTCTGGAGGCCACGATTATTATCCAATTTATTATCCGATACACCCTACGGAAGGTTGAGTTCGAATTTCTAGAAAATCGGACTATAATTGCCAGACAAAATGGCCGCCTTTTGTATGCGAATAGTGTAAAATTATGGTATATCAAAGTTGTGGACATGTAGAGGTCACAATTTTAATTTCGATTTTGATGAAACTTGAATTGCATGTTTATAACCTATAAATCTTGATTATTTTCGATATTTGCGCATAACAAATTGTAACTTTATGAATTATGGCCTTTGATTGTAGGAAAAATCACTTTCGATATTGCTTGTTCTCTATCCATCTGTCGAGAATGTGGGCGTATCCTGCCTGGTAGTGCCAGCTTACTATCTTTTTGAATAGTATACATGAAGATGAAATAATAATTCATGATGTCTTACTATGAAACCAAGTGGTTTAGTGTTCAAGCTAAACAAGATCAGTCCGAGGACGGACCATTGAGGTACACTGGAAATCGCCGCATAAGAGCTAGGAAAAAGGTACAATTTTCCGGAGGTAGTCTACCTCAAACTGCGAAACCCACATCTTCGGTTTTTATCTTCAAAAAGGAGTTAGTAAAATACATCAAATCTTTGAACCCTTGCCAATTACTGTTGTCCTCCGAATGTATGTTTATTTGTCCATTTTTTTTCTTTATTGTTTGTTTGTTTGATATTTGTGTTTTATAAGCTTATATAATATGATATATATATATACACCATGTAAATATTATGACTGTGTAGTTGCTAGTTTTATAGAGTAGGAGGGACATGTTGAAAATTAGAACTTATGTACTAAATATGTTCCCTCAGAAAATAAAGTCATTATTATTATTATTATGGGGATGCCTAACTCTTTGTACGCAGGTTCGAAAGCGCTGATGAATTGCTTGTATTCAACCTGCAATTTGGTGCCGAAACACCGCTGCTTAACTTCATTGAATGTACTTTCGGTCCAGCAGAACCAACGTTGGCGTCTTGCAGCAGTTGCTCTTAGAAAACACTGAAAGATTGGAGCAACTGTTGCAAGACGCCAACGTTGGTTCTGCTGGGCCGAAAGTCCTTCGTGCTTTCAGTACTGCATGAACTTTGCTGGTGATGGGGATGCCTAACTCTTTGTACGCAGTTTCGAAAGCGCTCATGGATTGTTTGTATTCAACCTGCAGTTTGGTGCTGTAACACCGCTGCTTGACTTCATTGAATGTACTTAAAACACGAAGGACTTCGTTGGCGTCTTGCAACAATTGCTCTTAGAAAACACCGCAACATTGGAGCAACTGAACGGGCCTATATCTTGGTAAAGTGTCGTTTGCTAAATTTACTACAGAAAACACTATAGAATACTTTTTTTCCTTTAGAAATATTAGCGTAAATCTGTAGGAATAATTTGCACCACCGAATGTTTGGGTCCCTTTTTTCCGGCAACAATCTTTCTCTCAGTTAAAGTTGACAGGTCGTTAAAAGATAACGGAACTTTGGGCAACCGGCCCCAGGTCTATAGGCTACTGCGTTCCATAGTCGTGCGTGAGAGGCATTTAAGAAGGGACCTTAATCTGCCGTACGCAAGAAGGCGAACACATAAATATAAAAAAATATCTAAACGTCTAGACCAATTTATGTCCGGACCATATTCCTTTCTTCCTAATATTTTATTTTTTATGCGTCCTGAACTAATACATCGTACGCAACCTGCAACTCATTTGCAGTTTATTGGATGCATAGTATATGTTGATCGTCTTTTCTGTGCGGTTTTCTGTATTTATTGATCATTTGCGCGGCCCATATTTTCAAGATCTTCGTTCCCGTTATGCCGTACACATCGGTGGGTAAAAATCATGAAGACAGAAGAGTGTTCAAAGGATGCGGGCCGCGCTAAATGACAGGCCCTACCGTATGTGTCTATCTATTCTTGTTATTACGTCCTTCTTTTACTCCCGCCTTCATTAATCAAGTAGACACAGACACATTGCATTCGTTCCTTTATTCCCAGTAACAATATAGAAAATGAATTGGGTTATATATAATGATAATAATAATAGATTTATATAGCGCAAGATTACACTAAAGTTTCTAATTCGCTTCCAATTATCTACCAGAGTGAAAGAACTAAATGTTAAATAGGCGTGTTTTTAACTCGCGTTTAAATTGGTCAACAGATTTATTCATTCGTAATTTTTTGGGAAGATTATTCTATAAGTAGGGGGCTGAGAATGAGAAAGCTCGTTTTCCTAGTTCTAATTTCACAGATGGAGTTAACAGTTTTTTTCTGATGATGATCTCAAGGTTCTTGTGTTGTTCTCGCATTATTTCAACAACTGTTTTAAATATAAAGGCGATTTGTCATCCAATGCTTAATAAATTTGCAGCAAGATTTTGAACACAATTCGTTTTTTAACAGGCAGCCAGTGTAGGGAACGGAGTACTGGGGCGATATGATCAAATTTTCTTGTTTTAGTTAAAAGTCTTGCTGCAGAGTTTTGGATGTTTTGTAGTTTTATAACTTGTTAGTCGGGAATTCCATAGAGCAGGGCATTGTGGTAGTCTAGTTTTGTTGTGATGAAGGCATGAATGAGATTTTCTGTTATTTCTGGAGTGAGATACTTTTGTATTCGGGAGATCTGTTTAAGGTGATAAAAAGCTGATGAACATATTGACTGTATATGACACTTGAATGATAGACTAGGGTCAATGGTAGCTCCAATATTCTTTGCCTTTAATGTAGGGATAATTGTTTCTTCTTGAAATGAATGTTTATTTCAGTGAAATTGGATAGTTGCTGTTTAGTACCAAGAACCAAAAGTTCAGTTTTGTCAGGATTCAATTTTAATTCAATTTTGATGAAACTCGAAATGCATGGTTATAACCCATAGATCTTGGTTCCTTTCGATATTTGCGCATATCGGATCGTAACTTCCTGAATTATGGGCCCTGATTATACGCAAAATCGCCTTTGTTTAGCTTGTGGTCCTTCTGGAGGTAACAATAATTATCCGATTTGAAAAACCATTTGATTATATCACCGTTACACCCTAAAGAAGTTTGAGTACAAATTTCAGGAAAATAAGACCAAAATTACTATACAAAATGGCCGCCGTTTAAACGCAAATACTGTTAAAAAATGGTATATCTAGGTTGTGGACCCTGTAGAGGTCACAATTTTAATTTGATTTTGATGAAACTTGAAATGCAGAGTTATAACCCAAAGATCTTGGTTCCATGCGATATTTGCGCATATCGGATCGTAACTTCTTGAATTATGGGCCCTGATTATACGCAAAATCGCCTTTGTTTAGCTTGTGGTCCTGGAGGTCACAATAATTATCCGATTTGAAAAACCAATTGATTATATCACTGTTACACCCTAAAGAAGTTGTGAGTACAAATTTCAGGAAAATTAGACCAAAATTACTATACAAAATGGCCGCCGTTTGAACGCAAATACTGTTAAAAAATGGTATATCTAGGCTGTGGACCCTGTAGAGGTCACAATTTTAATTTGATTTTGATGAAACTTGAAATGCATGGTTATAACCCAAAGATCTTGGTTCCTTTTGATATTTGCGCATATCGGATCGTAACTTCCTGAATTATGGGCCCTGATTATACGCAAAATCGCCTTTGTTTAGCTTGTGGTCCTTCTGGAGGTAACAATAATTATCCGATTTGAAAAACCATTTGATTATATCACCGTTACACCCTAAAGAAGTTTGAGTACAAATTTCAGGAAAATAAGACCAAAATTACTATACAAAATGGCCGCCGTTTAAACGCAAATACTGTTAAAAAATGGTATATCTAGGTTGTGGACCCTGTAGAGGTCACAATTTTAATTTGATTTTGATGAAACTTGAAATGCAGAGTTATAACCCAAAGATCTTGGTTCCATGCGATATTTGCGCATATCGGATCGTAACTTCTTGAATTATGGGCCCTGATTATACGCAAAATCGCCTTTGTTTAGCTTGTGGTCCTGGAGGTCACAATAATTATCCGATTTGAAAAACCAATTGATTATATCACTGTTACACCCTAAAGAAGTTGTGAGTACAAATTTCAGGAAAATTAGACCAAAATTACTATACAAAATGGCCGCCGTTTGAACGCAAATACTGTTAAAAAATGGTATATCTAGGCTGTGGACCCTGTAGAGGTCACAATTTTAATTTGATTTTGATGAAACTTGAAATGCAGAGTTATAACCCAAAGATCTTGGTTCCATTCGATATTTGCGCATATGGAATTGTAACTTCCTGAATTATGGCCCCTGATTATACGCAAAATCGCCTTTGGTTAGCTTGTGGTCCCTCTGGAGGTCACAATTATTATCCGATTTAAAAATTGGTTGCATATATCACCGTTACAAGCTAAGGAAGGTTGAGTTCAAATTTCGGGAAAATAGGACCAAAATTACCATACAAAATGGCTGCCTTTTTGTTCGCGAATGCTGTTAAAAAATGATATATCAAGGTTGTGGACCCTGTAGAGATCACAATTTTAATTTGATTTTGATGAAACTCGAAATGCATGGTTATAACCCAAAGATCTTGGTTCCTCTTGTTATTTGCACATATCGGATCATAACTTCCCGAATTATGACCCCTGATTGTCCGAAAAATCCCTTATGGTCCCTCTGGAGGCCACGATTATTATCCAATTTATTATCCGATACACCCTACGGAAGGTTGAGTTCGAATTTCTAGAAAATCGGACTATAATTGCCAGACAAAATGGCCGCCTTTTGTATGCGAATAGTGTAAAATTATGGTATATCAAAGTTGTGGACCCTGTAGAGGTCACAATTTTAATTTCGATTTTGATGAAACTTGAATTGCATGTTTATAACCTAAAGATCTTGATTATTTTCGATATTTGCGCATAACAAATTGTAACTTTATGAATTATGGCCTTTGATTGTAGGAAAAATCACTTTCGATATTGCTTGTTCTCTATCCATCTCTCTAAAATGTGGGCATATCCTGCCTGGCAGTGCCAGCTTACTATCTTTTTGAATAGTATACATGAAGATGAAATAATAATTCATGATGTCTTACTATGAAACCAAGTGGTTTAGTGTTCAAGCTAAACAAGATCCGTCCGAGGACGGACCAATGAGGTACACCGGAAATCGCCGCATAAGAGCTAAAAGTAAAGGTCTAGGAAAAAGGTACAATTTTCCGGAAAAATCTTGATTTCGCCAATATTCGAACCTATATCACTTCTGTGGCTTTATAAATATTATTTTTGTTCTATGAACCAGGAAACACTATTTATTTTCATGTTTAACTTTTTTCCATAAAAAATAAAATTTGTATTCTTTTATTTATTTTTTTTTCATTTTTTTTCTCATCAATTCCAACATAAATTGAGGGTAGCCCCTTACATTTTCAATTTTTTTTCAAAATAAGGACTACCCTAGCAGTTATACATGCATAAAGATTTAACATGATTTCACTTCAATACAAACACCATTAGAACAAAGACTTTACCAACCATCAATGGTCCCCTAGAGGCCGGGTAATTAAACCAGACATAATGCCCAGACAAGCGAAATAAAAACTAATGACCAATATTAAATGTTTATTTTTAAAGTTTATGTTGTAATTTTATGTGTTACACGTATTGCCTGATTTGCAAAAACTACAATCAGGCATTATGTGTAAAAAAAAAAGGGTAGGGATTTTAGTCATTTCGTGTAATGTCGGGAATTTTCAGTCATTACACGTATTGCCTTGTGCTCACAAGCTCTTCGCGAAATGACTGTTTTTCTAGTCATTACGCGAAATGACTGATTTCACAAATGGGCTGTAACATATATACATGTATATTTATATCAAAAGACATAACAAGAATATGTACATTATATAGTAATTGTGCCCTTTTGTTCACTACTTTCATCGTATATTTATATATCTATTTACACATTACTATACATGTATTTATTTTAAAGTCATGGTTTTAAACTTAAATAGCTTTATTTGCAATATTTCCGGTCACATTGAGTCCCACGTAATATAAAAGTCTTCAACAGCTTAATTAATATATTTGATAAAGGAAACTATTTCAGAACAATAATTTCTAATACTCCTTTGATTAATTGCTCGTTTGACAAATTACGGTTTTGAAATAGGAAACATATCACATCTTTAATATATAGGCCTAATATTAATTTACAGTCATATTTCGAATCTTAATAAACCATGGTTCATTCAAGAAATTATGATAAATTAAGTGTATCTGTGCCATTTTTTTCAAAATAATAACAAAAGATAAAATTGTAAAACAGGCAGCAGGTTTATAATACACATTCACTACAATTGTTGATCTGCAGTGATCAAATTAATTTAATTACCCCCAATAAAGTCTGGCAATTGGCAGTAAATTTTACAGTTGTTATATAACATCTAGGTCAATGCTGATCCAAGTCGGTGTTTAGTGAAGCGCAAATTCATTCTTTGATGACAATAGGTGTAGTAATATGACGTGGAAATACGTTTTGTAATTTAACAAATCGAAAAGGAAACAACCAAAGGCATCACATTTTCGCATATTTCCAATAGGACACCACTTACTCTGTGACAACACTTTGTTTTGAAATTACTGTAGAAAAAAAACCTTCAGTACCACATGATATTTATATAATAGTTAGTATTTCATCGTATATTTTTAACCTTTATAATCCCCCTTGTTGCTTTCAGGTGCCGTGAAGGCATTGGAAACGAAAACCCAGACAGGATATAAATTTTGATATTATTTGTATGTAAGATATGCTCACAATTATACTCAATTTTGATATACAATAAAACTCATCGATCAATTTAACTTTAGCTTTTAGACACTGGTAATAACATGTAGAGGAATTTATATAAGTTTCGGCTTGTATTCTAATCCATTACAAGTGAAGTCCCAGTTAATGAAGTGACGTAAACTTTACGTAAAGTTTACGAAAAAATGGTCAGTCAGTTTACCATCATTTTGCTCGTTATTTTAACGTAAAGTTTACGTCATGAAATGACGTTAAACTAACGTAAAAATTACGTCATTTTTACGTAAAGTTTACGTCATTTTCTGACGTAAATCTAACGTAAAGTTTACGTAATTTTCTGACGTAAATCTAATGTAAATTTTGCGTAAAGTTTACGTCACTTACGTTAGATTTACGTCAGAAAATGACGTAAACTTTACGTTAGATTTACGTAAAAATGGTCAGTCAGTTTACCATCATTTTGCTCGTTATTTTAACGATAAGTTTACGTCAGGAAATGACGTTAAACTAACGTAAAGTTTACATCATTTTTACGTTACATTTACGTCATTTTCTGACGTAAATCTAACGTAAAGTTTACGTCATTTTCTGACGTAAATCTAACGTAAAGTTTACGTCACTTACGTTAGATTTATGTCAGAAAATGACGTAAACTTTACGTTAGATTTACATCAGAAAATGACGTAAACTTTACGTTAGATTAACGTCATTTCCTGATGTAAACTTAACGTTAAAGAGATGAGCAAAATGATTGTAAACTGACCGACCATATTAACGTGAATCTGACGTAAATATAACTTTATCTTTTGACGTTCATCGGAACCAATTTAAGTGACTCAGTCATTCAGGTGGTACGAAAACCCAATAACATAACCATTTTGATGGAAATATAACCATTTAAATGTTATACAATAATCCAATAACTAAAAGATATACACTCAATAGTGTTTTCAAATCCCTTCCCACTCAACAAACTTTGGCACTTAACGCATGGATCAATTTTAATTCAGAAGGAACTGGAAAAAAACAGACGACCCTACTCCTTGTCAGGTAGAACCAGGGAATGCCAGTTGACTCAATGCCACCCTTATGATGTAACTCACACATGCTAAAAATGTGGGTATTCCTTTTTCAAACTCAATTACAACAAACACTAGTTAATAAACTAAATTTTATTTACAAAATAGACATAAAAAATATATATTTTAAAATATAACAGTACGCATACATATACATAAAATGGTGGTAATTGAAAAAATGGTTACAAAAAAAGTCTATATAGCACTATTAAAAAGTAATATTTATTTTTTTTTACATTATGAAAATAGATTAGACAACATATATATATACAAGAACTGTGATCGAAATGAAATAGGGTTTAACATCCTGGGCTAATGAAGACAGGCATATACAGTGTGTTATGCAGGAAATTTTGCTCTGGCAGCGTCGCTACGGCCTACAAATTCCAACTGCTAAGGGATCTTTTACTCCATGTACTGTGCTTTGGGGGATATTTCCCGGGCAGCGGCCATACGTCCTACTCTTATATCGAATTCCAACTGCCAAGGGATCTTTGACGTGCACGCCAATTTGTACACAAGACCTCAGTTTTTTTCATTCCATCTGACCGACTAGACAGCTGTCAGACCCCCCATCCTGCATCACTGACAAGGGGAAACCATGCCGGAAAATACGGATAAACTTTCACAGCCAAAGCAGGGATCGAACACTCGACCTCCAGACTGGCAACCGTCTTACCCATGTGATCCCTCGATTGGTTAACGCATTGTGATACATTGTGGTTTCAATAATTTAATCCACATGTTAGTAACAAAATAACCTAGCGTGAGTCGAATTGAAGTTAAACCTCATTTCTCTATTTACCAATAACCATTCAGAATTTTAAATGTTATTGCAACCAAATGTCACAAAACAGCACAATTTACATAATTACAACAAAATATACTACAAGTACATGTAACTATACTTTATTTTAAAAGGTAAATATATGATGTAATAGAATAGAATACAAAGCAGACATTTGTAACAGTTTATTCACAGCATTAACTTGGTGACAATTTAGGAAACAGCTATTCAAGAAAGCTACACCAATATTACATAACCAATCTAATTTAAACACAGAACTTTGCTATGGTTGATCCATCACAAAAATTTGTAGTACAGGTATTTGTAAGGGACCCAAAAAGTTATTGTTAACTGGTTGCAGTAGAGAGTAATATCAGGATATCTCATTGAAACAAAACTGTTTAAATAAGAATAATTGACTGTCATAAGATCACACATAAACTATTTTAGCCATGCTACTGATGAATTTTTGTGCTACCATAGATACATATATATTTATATCAATACATTTATATCAAGTCTATTTCTGATACATGTGCTTTTGATCATGAGGTCTGTCATTGAATTTAATGGAAAGGTTTTGATCCGAAGTCTGTTTGTGACAAGTAGTAGTGTTGTCTGGCTTCCATATACAAAGCCCTTATAAAACTTTTTTATAACTTCTTTGACATTACTGCCACCAATGGTGCCCAAATATAGGATCTGTAAAAAAAAAGTGAAAAGTAACTTTATACTCCAAAAAAACAAATGAATTTGGGTTTAACGTCCTATTGTTTAGCTCTGACTAGGATAATAAAAATAAAAATACACCATACAGTGTGCTATGAGCAAAATTGATGTCAAATGGCCATGGGGTCTTTTATTGCATGTAAATGTTTACATAGGACATTATTTATTGCCCCCCCCCCCCGAATGACCATACTATACCCAGCAAAGAAATTCCATCAAAGGTAGATTTAGATTATGGCCTTTTATAGCCAACCTACTGCGGATCTTTATGAAATTGGGTTCAACATCATACTGTTCTGCCCCGACTGGGCTAATGAAGACAGACAAATGTCATAAAGTGTGCTATGACAGAAATTTTGCCCAGGCCGTTGTGCTACTGTCTACACTTATACTGATTTCCAACATGCATGCCAATTTGAACAATAGTATAGATCTCGGTTTTTGTTCCATCCGAACATTTTTGGCCACAGCAGGGATCGAACATGGGATCTCCATATTAGCGAGCCAACATCTTACTCAGACACCTTGGCTCTTGATATTTAATGCGTACTACATGTACATTGTCCCCTCGCTGCCATATGGGACAAGCAAATTTATGAATTTATCAAGCTATTGCTTTATTAGGCAGATAGGTAATTCAGTTGACTCAATGACAGGCTTTATGATACAGCGTGCATGTGATAACCATTCGTCCATCCACCCCACCTCCATGCAGGGCGGGGATCACGGTGGCTAAGTGGATAAGGCGCTGGTTCGCTAGCTTCGAGTTCGAGTGTTTGATCCCTGTATAGGCCGAGAAAGTTCATCTCTATTTCCGGCGTGATTTCCCCTTGTCAGTGATGCAGAAGGAGGGCCTGACAAGGACAGCTGCCTAGTCATTTGGATGGGACGAAAAACCGAGGTCCCGTGTACACATTGGAGTGCACGTAAAAGACACCTTGGCAGTTGGAATTCGATATAAGAGTAGGCCGTAGCGCCGCTGCCCGGGCAAAATTTCCCTCATAGCACACTGTATGGCGTATGCCCGTCTTCAATTAGCCCAGGTTAGGTGCTTAAGCGTAGGACGTTAAACCCCCATTTCATTCATTCATTCCATGCAGGGCCCTTTAACAACATAGGAAAAGGTATGAATTAATTTGAGGTACGAAGTGAGGTACAAATTTAACTAAGAATGTAACAGCCAGATGACGAAACACGGACCGTGTGCTGGTTGCAATTAATATTCCGTTACTAATTATACACAAGTTTTCAGCCATATTTTATTGTCAAATAAAACAAAGGATAACAGGCACTGACAGGCAATGTTAATCACAGTCTCAACAATCGCCGATCAATTTAATAAATCTAAAGCCAACTATCCGTTTCACATAAAACAAACAGCTGTTACTATATATATCTCATAGACTTTCAACAGTCTTTTAATTATTCATAGTCTGTATCGTTGCCAAACTGAATCCGAAAAGTTGTCCTACTGAACTGAGTCAGAAACGTTGTCTATGTTGAGTCCGAAATGACGGGGTACCGAAATGTCATGCAACTCAATATTATGCATCATTAATTGGCAAAAATATAAGTAGAAAGTTGAACAAAAAACACCCCCCAAAAATGAAATACCCCTAAAAATGTTTAGAAAATACTTGCTATATTATAATTAGCATAGCCTTTAATTTAGCAGTAGGGCCTACATGTGTGATAGAACTTATACCTGCTCTGACTATTAAATATTTGTTTGATAATTTTGCCATTTTAAAATTAGTGACTTTAAAATCGCGATTTTTTTACAGAATTTTTGAACCAGTATTACTTTCGAATAAAGCAGTCTTAATTGTGCATAAATCGTATTGTTTACGGACAATGTATAGTGCATAATGTGCAAACAAAAATACTGGTCAGGCCAATTTAAAATACGAATTTTACGTAATAAAATTTTCCATGGCCCGCCGCGAGGATTTTTTTTGATTAGTTTTTGTCAACAGTAGATCTATCTGTATGCTTTGACGAATGTTCGTACAAAAAAGGGCACTTACCTTCAATTTTACTAAGCTGAACTTCAAATCGTGTATGAAATAACTTTATTTAACTCATAAAACATAACATACAGGATATATTTTTCATAATTATGAACTAAGCCGCCATTTTTAATTCCCATAATTCCGTAGGTTCCGGTTAATACCAGACAGAACCGGTTAAGTCATCACACAAAAAATATATTTAATAAATAATTAAAGCGATTTAGATAAATAACAACACTAAACATAACTTTAAAAAATAAAAAAAATGTAATATCGATAGAAATAATATAATATATACCGATCTACAGTGTAAATAAACGTCTTGACCTTGCCCCACACGACTAATGTTTTTTGACTGGTGTAAATTTTATATATGGGGCTACATAACTACGCGATATTGTTAAAAGGATTAGGAGATCGTGAAATTTTAATTTTTAGAGAGAGGTCTTTGATCGAGACGTTTGCCCTACCGTCAATATTTACATAAGCTTTATTCTAATAGTAATATGGCATGGTTTTACAACTTATATATTTATAAGTGCTGAGCTTTTAAATTCGAAATAATAATACAACAGTCGAATCATGACCTATTTTATATACGGTACTAACTCTAATTGATTTTATTTTAGGGTCGTATAACTACTCAAAATTATAAGGATAATCAAATAGAAAATAAATAATTTTCAGTTTTCTTTTGTAGACATAATCGGGGACGATATCTCGACTGATAAATCGAGAAATAACTGGCTCAAACTCGATTTTAGTAAAAATGTGTTTTGGTTTGAATTTGATTGCAAATTCCACTGCACCCATATTATTATACGAGACCCTATCTCCAATAAATTTGATAAGCTTTGTTTTTACAACTTATAATAAGTTATATATATTTAATACAAAGAAAGACAAGTTTAACAATTTTAAAATCAGATACAAATTGCAAGATATCTAAATCTTTAAATTAAACTAATGTTGTATTCCGATAAGTTTCATTTTAAGAACAAATTATATTTTCATATATATATGTAAAGATTTAAAGCAAGCTTTTAATCAACCCATCTTATATTTTTGACCGCGATACAAATAACAAATACAAAAACAATGTATGATGATTATTGTTTGAAATGGTAGAAATTAGCAAATTAAACAATTTAATAATAAAATATAATTCATAATTGGCATGGATGTATGGATAACATGTCATTTCGGTCCCGCGTCATTTCGGACCCAGTCTGGCGACTTTTCAGACTCGGACTGCCAACGTTTCAGACGCTACTCAAAAATATTTGGGATGTAAGATTTTTTGTGCAGTGCAAAAAAAAAAAAAATTATTACATTATTAAAGTACCGTTATATAATTTTTTGGGGGGATTTTTTTTTTCATGCAATAATCCATATTTTTTTCATCAATTTGGAGGGAATTGAAATTATATAATAATGGGTTTAACCTCCGCTCGACCGAAACTTGAATTTACATATGTTTAAATATTTTTTCAATAATTCACTTGTGCTAGGGTTCTTTAGTAGTTGGAGGAAATCAGAGGTGTTAGAGAAACGACGTGGCTACTCTTACAACAAGACGTAAGAATTATTGATAGACTATTTTTACGAGATGGTAAATGTTCCAGTAGCTCATACGCAAGTTACCAAATTTTGGACTTGTCCATCAATAATTCTTACGCCTCATCGTTTGGAATAGCCACAGCATTAGAGAAAATCCATGAGGTTGGACAGATGAATTTGTGCTCCATGTGATGTACAAAATGAACTGGGGTTTAATGTCCTACCATTCTGTTCCGACTTAGCTAATGAAGATGTTCATTTGACAGGAATATTGCCTGGACAGTGACTGTACTTACAGGCAAAAGGAATGTTTTACATGCACGCCAATAGGTACACAATCCGAACGACTATGTACGGTTTCGGATTTAACCTCATTTCTGAAAGAGCTGGTTTTGCCAGATCCTACACCACTAACAAGGGGAACTTTCTCGACCAACACCGAGATTGAACCCCTCATTTGCTAGCCATTTTGTTTCGGTGACTCAGTAACAAAATAGCTAGCAAATGAGGGGTTTAATCTCGGTGTTGGTCGAGAAAGTTCCCATTGTTAGTGTCGTAGGATCTGGCAAAACCAGTGTCTATAGTCATTCGAATAGGACAAAAAACCAATATCTTGTGCTCACATTGCATGCACACGTAAAAGAACCCTTGAGAGTTGGAATTAGAAATGAGAACATATCATTCATTTATTCATTTTTCTCTTTGTGTGTCACCCAGGGGCCGCGGAGCCGGGGGGGCTAGGGGGGCTTTAGCCCCGGCAATAATTTTTATTAGTGAAAATAAAATGTCGCCAAAAGCTAAAAAAAGCGAAAAAAGGTTATGGGGGGGGGGGTATGGTCAGTAGCCCCCCCGAAATCGGGTCTGCTCCGCGGCCCCTGGTGTCACCTACAGACCACGATTCTTAAAGGAGCTAAATCTCTATTCTTGGGCACTTGGAAATGCATACAAATGGGTAGCAAGGCATGTAAAAATATAACATGAATGTATATAAACTGAATTACATTCAATCATTTATGTTTTTACAGTAACTTCTAATCAGTTATGTTCGGCGAAATACATGTATGCGAAACGTCAAAATTGAATTGGCGTCTGATTATTCCAGCCTACAACAATAGTATTCTCCTGTGGGTTATGTTTAGGCTTGTTCATTGAGTCGCTTCATTACAAAGGACACACAAAATCTTTCCTGCAGCCACACCCAATTTGATGTCTACAAACCCATTTCTTTTTTGTGTGCCTGTGTCCCTCTCTTCTGCACCTAACCAGGGCTAATTGAAGACGGGCATACACCATACAGTGTGGTATAAGGGAAATTTTTGCCTGGGCAGCAACTAAATTCCAACTGCCAAGGGATCTTTTACGTGCACGCCAATGTGTACACAGGACATCGATTTTTCATCCCATCTGAACGACTAGGCAGCTGTCCTTGTCAGGCCCTCCGTCTGCATCACTGACAAGAGAAACCACGCCGGAAAATCAACATGAACTTTCTCGGACAATGCAGGGATCAAACATCCGAACTCCAGGTTTAGCGTCTGAATTGATTGTCTCCGAACTTGGTAAACTTATTGCTTAAGCAACTATTGATTTTGATGCATGGTTCGCCCCCCTTGGACTGTACCACACCCACTTTTTTGTTAAAATCTTGTCTGTATTAACAGATTTTGTTTCATTACGACATGGTCCACCAAGGTTGTACCTATTTATATTGGTCTATGTCCAATCCCACAAAGAAGTGGGCCATGTCCAATATTTTTGCTTCTAATCTGCAGACTGCAAATCTGAATGGATCATCTTGTCTTACGTTATATTTACGTTAGAAAACTAACGTTAGATTTACGTTAGAAAACTAACCATAAACTAACGGTTAGAAACCAGACATAAAGTTTACGTTAGATTAACGTTGGAATTATCACCATTGATCATCTTGTTTTACGTTATATTTACTAATCAGTGGCAAGACTAGCTCTAGAAAAGTGGCTAAATTTTGGATGTTTGTGTTGTGTCCAGTTCACTGAAATTTAATTGGCTGGTATGTTAATGTAAACAATTTGGCTGACTTAATAGCATTAATACCCTTATATGTTGACAGCTATAAACCTGACTGCTATTGGCAACTCGTATCAAATGACAACATTTTGATTTATAAAATGAAAAAGCTTTTTTATTATTTTATTATAGTTGGTATAATTTCTGGACAACTGTTTTGATTGTGGGGATGTGTACGTGTGTTTTGGGGAGGGGGATGTCATTATGTTGACATAAATGATGATCAGGTTATATATTAATAAAACATGAATTTTTAGGTCAGCCCATCTCTAAATCAGTGTTAAGGGTAAATTGATAGGAAATAAGTTTATTATCTTAAAGCTTGGTAAAACATAACTTTTTAAATCCACTGCACATCTCTAAATATGTGTATAAGATTACTATTGGCATTGTATAGGGGGGGGGGGGGGGGATGTATTTTGGGGGATAAAAATCACTCAGTTCCAAATTGACCTGAAAAGTGATTTCCTCAAGTTTTTAGTTCAGTATCAATATCGCCATTCAAAATATTAAATTAAAAGGGTGCTTTCCCAGAGATCTATGGGAAATGTACATAAAAACACATGTTTATATATAAGTTTATTATTATAATATGAGCGGGATAAGATATCTTCTTGATAGCTGATCAACAGCTCGCGTATATTCTTTGGATATGCTTCAGGTACCCACTCACATTGTAAAATCTTCATTCGAGCCTTGTATCGCAGGGACTCTTGTTTGATCATTGATTTTGCAGTCTGTCTCCATATTGTTGCGACACAATTTTGTTGCGTTTAATGTACACACAAGACTATTTAGGCAAGATGGTAACAAGAAAGAAAGTTAGATTATTTTTCATAACAATTAAAATTCCTCCGGAAGATCTTTTTTTCTAGTGTCATCTATTAGTGTAAATCAGTTTTCGCAGGACAAGGTACAAACTGTTTTTTTCTAAACCAGCAATTACATCATCAGAAACATCATTGGTCTCTCCCAACTCTTTAAAAATTGTGAGAAAGTTGGGATTATCTTTAAAAAGAAAGACAGGTAGCCATTACTATTGATTAGTATTGATTAGTATTGAAAATGTTAAGAATATCCTAGAACTGACAACCATCCATGAGGACACCAAAATATCTTGCCTACTCTTCACATTGTAAATTAATGGAGGTGCTTAAACAAACTGTACTATGCGTTTTTGCTTGGGCGAAATAGACATCCCAATCATTCTCTATGCAAACGATGATCCAAATATACAAATTTTGATTGATAATGAGACTGGCAAAGGTAGAAATGCGACTAACATCATTAGATGACGCTGGAAAAGGGTTTTCTAGGTGAAAAAAATAACAGATACGTGGTCTTTTGCTGCATGGCTGAAATAAAGATTTAAAATGTGAATTGGTTTCTGATGCATATCCATGAGTTATTGTGTTTTTGATTTATATTTCCAGAAAATTACCATTATAATTTAATATTTTGAACGAAAACGCTAACAAGCTCAAATGATTTCTGTCCACAAAAATAGATGTTATCACAATTTATGTTTTACTAATGTATGTCAAAATAATGCCCCCCCCCCCCATTCTAGACATTTGACTCCCTATATCTCTAAAAAAAAATTAAAATGCCTGATCATCATCCAGATTCGGAATCTTCACACAAAACTGGTCTAGAAAAACTTGGTCTCATAAATTCACAGCGAGTTCCTTTTATTCACAGAAGAACACAGATCAGACCAGAGCTGTTATTTTAATTTGAGAGGGTTCATTTCATCCGGTCCTGATTTTTTTACAACTACATTTTCTTGTAGATGTATACTACCGTCACAACTGTCCATTTGTCCGGCCATAATTTTATTGTGGACACTCACAATTTTTATCCGATGTTGACAGAACTTGGCTTATTTTATATATTCGCATGTATCGGACCGGGTCTCGTTTTTAGCTTGTGGATTCTCTAAAGGTCACACTTTTCATCCAGTTATATATTTATATCCCAAAGATCTGGGTTCCTAATGTTGATACTTCAGACCGTGAATTGCTGGAGTAGGACCCCTAATTGTTAAAAAAAAACCTGCATTTTTGTAAGATTGTTCTGTCCATCTAATGAAAACGGGCATATGCAACACAGTTTGCTATGGGGGAAATTTTGCCAAGGCAGGTGCACTATGGCCTACTTTTATATCGAATTCCTACTGCCAAGGGATCTTTATATAATGATGTCCATGTATATATATCTTTGCTTACTGCACGTATATTTATATAACCCTGTAAGGTTTTTATGCAATAAAGTTCCTTCTATCACATCGAATTTAATATATTATAAGCTTAGTATAACTTTATGTAAGAATCAAATGCTTTTTTTATTTATTAAATTTTTATTTTAATTTTGTTTTTTCTACATTTAATTTTGATGGAACTAAAAGTCTCTCTCATATAGAACTGATCCCAAACCCATCTAAAAATAGAACAGTGTAACATGATATTTTAGAACAAACACCACATCATCTGTATCAGATATTTAAACTACAACATATTGTCTTTGACAAGTTGATGACAGGATTCTCTTCAACAGAACTGTATTGTCGGTGGGGGTCGCATACCTTAATTTGAGGAAAAGTGGCTAATTTCTACCTAGTCCCCCGACTGTAATGTTATATTTACGTTAGAAAACTAATGTTATATTTACGTTAGAAAACTAACGTTATATTTACGTTAGGAAACTAACGTTAGATTTACGTTAGAAAACTAACCATAAACTAACGGTTAGAAACCTGACTTAAAATTTACGTTAGATTAACGTTAGAATTATCACCAATAATACATATCTAATTATTCTGACTGAATTCCCTCTATTTATCAATTGTTATAATGTGCACATACTGGTATGGTTATTTAATCCAGAAGTATTGAAGCGAAAAAAATTGGTTATATAACCGTCATAAAATTTACGTTAGATTTACGTCATTTTCTGACGTAAAAGTAACCATAACCATTTTGACGTAAAAGTAACGTAAATTTAACCATACAATTTTACCATTATTGGACGCTAACCTAAATCTAACCATAATGACGTAAAAGTAACGTAAATCTAACGATCCATGTTAACCCATTCTTGCATTCCCATCAATGGTGATAGGACAAATTGAAATAATAAAATCCGACACTACAGGGGCGTTTTAAGGTTTATCATGGCGGAGGCTATACTATTTTGAGGGCCCTCTTTCGCGGGGGGGGGGTCTACCCCCAGGCACCGGAGGTCGAACATTTTGGTGCATTCTTACATATCCTCGAGGCCTGTTTATTCTGAGGTGCCTAATCTGATACTTGTCTGAAGCCTGAATGCGAAACAAATCCCCTGTTCGTACCGTACAGGGAGCTCAATCAAATAATAATTAATGGAATATGGTGGATTTCAAATAATATTTGACCAAAGTTCAAGGACGTCACATCTTCCAGTTACACGACATCCTCCTTTCTAGCCTTGCGGCTCGCGAAAGTTTTAATGATCTCATCCAAATTAATCGAATACAGAAGATTAGCTTCAATGCACAATAAAGATAGTGCATCCATATGCCCCATAGTTAATGTTCAACGCAAGTGATTTTTTTATCCGCGCTAAGGCAATTAGTGACCATGATCGACAAATAAATACGCAATGTCGTATATATGTTCGGAAATGTCGATATTTACGCTGTTCCAGCATTTGTCTCTGAATCGCAGTGGCGTCACTAGGGGGTGGCACAGGGGGCACGTGCCCCGGATCTTTTCATGTGTGCCCCGGATCTATTTTGAGCAGACAAAATCGATAATTTGCAATAATTTCACTTCTTTTCCCTATCATTATTTCGAATGTCCCGAGTACGGAAGAGAAGCTTTCCAGTGCGAAGCTTTTCTGGATTGTCCTTTCTGGCCCACCGTAGATTTCCTCAATTGCCTGCACGTGCACAGTTTAATACAGTATTATATAACTAAATCAACTGAAAATAGTGTAGAAACGATCGTGCATGACCTAGTTTACCCGCCGTGAATGTTTAACAGACAAAATCGATAATTTGCAATAATTTCACTTCTTTTCCCTATCATTATTTCGAATGTCCCGAGTACGGAAGAGAAGCTTTCCAGTGCGAAGCTTTTCTGGATTGTCCTTTCTGGCCCACCGTAGATTTCCTCAATTGCCTGCACGTGCACAGTTGATTACAGTATTATATAACTAAATAAATATTTGACTGAAAATAGTGTAGAAACGATCGTGTATGACCTAGTTTACCCGCCGTGTATGTTTAGCGGGACAACAATATCTTACTTGTCCAGAGGGTTCGAAAATATGTTTGAATCCAAGTTGCATTTGAAAGTGCTTACGTAAGGCTTTTCAAACCATGTTACGGCATGTAGTTGAATTTTTCCAATTTTTAAAATTAGGTGTGTTAAGATGAAATTTGTATCATTTTTTAATTGAAATATTGTATAATAGTACAAATTGTTGACCAGAATAAAGATTGGAACATATTATTTAGTTACAACAAGAGTGGTATTGGGGCTTTAATAACTATATTATTATATTGACAAAAATAATCCGCGGTTTGAAACATCAATAGAATACCCACGGCAACGTCATGTCGTCATTAAAACGAATACTGGAAAATATGTACGAGTTATCGAACATTTCTAGAATCTTGAGCTCGTAAATTCTATCCTTAATGAAAATTTTGTCCTTGATGACGTTTACGAATTGCTGCAGTTTGTTCTCGAAATGTTCGTCTAGATCGTCTGTGTAGATGGCCAACAATGTAGATGCTGGTTCCGTCAGTTCATCACAGATTAGATTCCCGAGTTTACCGAGAAATCCAAACCTTTGCCGTTTTGTCAGATAACTGTAGTAGTTATAATTCAGATAAATTATGAATTTTTCAGATGAAAGCAGCTCGCGTTGTTACAGGAAATACAATTTACACCTCCAGACAATCTTTATATTTTGAAACTGCATGGTCAAAATTACGTGAAAGAAGAAAGATTAGACGTTTGAAACAGTTACATAAAATAATCCATGGAATCTGGCCCATGTATTTTACTAATACTATACATTTTGTAGGCGAATCCTAAGCACCTTACAATTTACGAAACTCCAATATTCGGGAATCCCGTTGTCGTGTGAGTATCAGACAAAATCATTCTTTCCGAAAACTATTCATGAATATAATAATTTATCAAAAGATTTGAAAAGCATTGCAAACGTTAAAGATTTTAAACAATCTCAAAAACCTAAAATAAAGCCATCAGTATTGGTTCTCGGCCATTCTCTATATACCACAATCGTATTCGACGTGGATGTAGTAGTTTACATTTTGATCTATTTCGTTTGAATATATTTGAAAATCGATACTGTATTTTTTTTGAATGCCCTTTTCAGTAAATTGACATGGCTGGGAAATATTTCTTTCACTGAATTACACGAAATATTTCTACATGGTTCGTCGCTACTACCAAAAACATTAAATACAATGTTAGTTTTACTTATTCAAAGGTATCTCAAAGACGTTTTACATATAATTATAAACAAATACTATAATAATGTAACAATAAGTAAACGTATTAGTATTCATTAGCTAATAGAATGTACAAGGAAGTTTTGTAAAAGATGTAGGTATGTTTATGTTTGTTGAATAAAAAATAAGTTCACCATACTATTTTTGTATAAAAATTTGATTGATATGTTCGGAGAAGATTCATAATCTGCTATTATCCCTTTGTAAAAAATATTTTTGAATTAAAATATGTTTTAGTTAAAAGGCCAGGCCACACTGGGCGACCTAGCCATCTCTTTCCTGAATAGCTTATTAGTAGGTTTTCAGAAAAGGTGATTTCTTGATTGATGATTTGCATGCCAATGCAATGACTGCATTCTCATTCAGTAGTGGATTCAACAGTAACAGTGTATAAAACGATTGACTCGGACTCAGGGCCCTTTTCCATGGTCGGGGGGGGGGGCCTTTTGTCAGACGTGGGGCCCTTTTTTCCAACGTGGGGCCCTTTTGTTTGCCTTTAGGGCCCTCCCTAACTAGGGTACATTTCATTTTTATACGCCCACATTGAAATGTGGTCGTATATTGGCGTCGCCCGGTCCGTACGTACGTACGTCCATACGTCCGTCCATCGTCTACAATTTCTTGTGAACGCTCTAGAGGCTAAAGTTGATATTCGATTGACTTTAAATTTATACACAGTATTTAAGGTCATGATATGAAGAAGCCTATTGATTTCCAGCGACATCCGATCATTACTGCCAGAGTTATGGCCCTTGATCACTTTGAAATATCTTGTGAACGCTCTAGAGGCTAAAGTTGATATTCGATTGTTTTTAAATTTATACACAGTATTTTAGGTCATTATATGAAGAAGCCTATTGATTTCCAGCGACATCCGATAATTACTGCCAGAGTTATTGCCCTTGATCACTCTGAAATATCTTGTGGACGCTCTAAAGGCTAAAGTTAATATCCGATTGACTTTAAATTTATACACAGTATTTAAGGTCATAATATGAAGAAGCCTATTGATTTCCAGCGACATCCGATAATTACTGCCAGGGTTATGGCCCTTGATCACCTTGAAATATCTTGCGAACGCTCTAGAGGCTAAAGTTAATATCTGATTGACTTTAAATTGGTACACAGTGTGTATGGTCATGAGACGAGGAAGCTAAATTGATACACAGTGTTTAAGGTCATGAGACGAAGAAGCCTATTGATTTTCAGCAATATCCAATAATTACCGCCGGAGTTATGGCCCTTGAACACTTCAAAAAATCTTGCGGATGCTCTTGAGGCCAAAGTTGATATCCGATTGACTTTAAATTTATACACAGTGTTTAATGTCATGAGAAAAAGAGCCCTATTGATTTTCAGCGATAATTACTGTCAGAGTTATGGCCCTTGATCACTTCAAAAATTCTTGTTGACACTATAGAAGCTTAAGTTTACATCCGATTCACTATAGATTGAAACACAGAGTTTAAGGTCTTGAGACGAACAATGAATTTTGATAACTTGAACAGCTACATCCATGATATTAAATGTTTCGTATACTAAAGGTTCGCATGGAGGAGAACTTTATCAAAGCCCAAAAAATTCTAATGATTTTCTGATAATTACTTTTTAAGTATTAAAATGAGTTGTTACTCTTATAGACGGAGAGATATAATTTCTGTTTGTCAAGTACCGAGAACAAATTGCAAAAGAATTTAATTCACTGAAATCTAGTAAAGGGATGTCTTAAGGACTCCCAACTCAAAATTGTCCGCTTAAACCCTGTAGCGATTTTCATAATTAGCATAAATCCAAGATGGCCGCCAATTGGACCTTTTTGGCCTCCATATCTTGGAAACGGCTCGTTTTAGAGCAAATAAATGTGTATCATTAGACACAAAAGTGATACAAACAAATCGGAAACAAAGGTTATCACGACGCCAGCAGGTCATGGTGTCACGTCATGACGGCATTGTGACGTAATGACGTCACATTGACGTTATTTTGACGTTAAAACACTTAAAAGTCCGGTAGAACTTTGGCTGAACCTGGAATTGTTTACAATTTTTTAGGATTGATTTTAGTAGCCTGTGGTGTCTTGTTTAGGTATCTGCCGGTTGAACCTGGGTCACCTTTGAATGTTTTGAGAAATTCAAGATGGCGTCCAAGACGGCCGTCATTTCAAATAATCCCACCATCTTGAATTTCTGAAACGCTCAAGGATGACCGAAGTTAACCCGGCCGATTCCGAAAGAGGCACCACAGCAAACGTAACTAACGTGACGAAATTTATGACGTAAACAGTGACTGGCCATTTGCTCAGTAATCCCAGCCAGAATTTGGCAATTTTGTTAAAATTGCCATAAAGATTTAAATTTTTGTTTAGAACTGAAATAAATCAACTATTAGTCAATCCCCATGATAAAAAACATTAAACTAATTGATTGTGTATATCTGAAATAGACCCGACCGAAGCACAAAAAAAATCCAAGATGTCAGCGCCCATGAGCGAAAAGTTTCGGGACGCTATACATTTTCAAAGTCGAAGTTAGGAGTTACAAACTTAAATTTGAAGGAAAAACAAGTGGATGGATTACATGCTTGTTATGAAGGTCACGACTGTGAAGCTGTGTTACCGACATGTTATGGAAAGAGTCTGATTTTTCAAATTCTCTCATGCATATTACATAAGAAATACAAGGAAGAGTGAAGCCATGATTGTCATTGTTAGTGCGTTGACCTCAAACTTGCGACGTATAGACCACGTGATATGAAAACATGTCGATTGACTGCCTCGGGGATCACTTCTCCGCAGGTAGCGTGTCTCAGATGTTCAGAATGGCAACACAGACTTCTAAAATCAATCCTAAAAAAAACTCTGTAGACCATTTCCAGGTGCACTCGAAATATTGGGTTTGACGACCGTACTGACTGTTTTGGTACCGAATAAGTGGATTTGACCGGAGAGTTCTGATGTCTTAAATAACTCAGAATAAACGGACTGAGAACTAGTTTGTTTTTGTGACTGACTCGACCAGAATCCAATCTAAAGAGTAAAAAAATGTCTGCACTGTACATGCACATGAGCATTAGGGATGACCGAAATGCCCAACTCGTGAAGCTGAGCAGCCTGATTGATTACATTCGACCCCTTGGTGGTGAGGTTGACAATGTCCCCACCATTATTTAGGTTACTGCCGCAAATTATGCACGTATCCATGGCGAAAAACAGCTATTTTCACAAAATTAACAAAAAAAGTGTCAAATAAAATAAAACCAAGTACGAACAATCCAATCCATTACACAAAATTCGAAGTCCTAAAAAAAACGGTACAGGCAAAATAGTGTGATCAGCATATGGACTGTTCATCGTGTACAGAATACACGACAAACCGTGGTAACAGGTGTCCGGAAGAGTACGTCTACCCTGCCCGGCGCCACACATGCCCAGCTCTTTGGTAAATGAAGGACGACGTAGAGCAAGAACAGGGTAGAGGGATATCATAAAATTATTATGCATTTTTGTTAGATAATGCGTTTCTGTAATTAAATATTTTGGATGGAATGGGTTTAGTATAAGTCTAAGATATCTAGAAACAGTAAGAGTTTTGAAGTAAAGAGAGATGTGTGCTGTGATGTAATATTTGACCTAACCCGATAGCATCGCTGCCTTTATTACCAAATTTCAGTTATATAAAAGAACTGTTGGTGGCGTTATACGCATCAGACTCAATCACAATGTCCCAACGACGATGGGCAATGTCAAGCACAATAGATACAGCCCTGTATTCAGTGGATGCAGGATCAGTACAATTTGAATCCAAACATTCAGATTTGAGCAATTTCAAAATAGTATGTGGAATCGAATATAATTTAGTGCGGATATGGTGTGGCCCTAGTGGTTCTTGGATAATTTCCAAAAGGGCATCAAGACCTTAACAACATCCCCACCATTATTTAAATTATTGCTGCCAATTATGCATGTATCCATTGCAAAATACAGCTCTATTCACAAAATTAGCAACAATAAGTTTCAACTATCTGTGGGAAACCCAGATTGAATTCCAAGCCAATCTCAAGAGCTTGACAACATCCCCACCATTATTTAGGTTATTGTCGCAAATTATGCATGTATATCCATGGCGAATTACGACTCTTTTCACAAAATTGGCAAAAGAAAGTTTCAAATATCTGGATAAAACCAAGACTAAATCCCAAGCCAATCACCAAATTGGATTCCAGTCCAATCAGTCAGTGTCACAAAAACAAAGTAGATCACAAACCCGCTTATTAGAACTCAAGTCAACCCCGCGTATTCGGTATAAAAGCAGTGTGTTGACGTCAAATAACCGCAGTGCGACGTCATGACGTCACTGTGACGTCAGGAAGTAGCACCATGACTTGCTGACGTTGAGATAATTTTCTTTTCCGATTCGTTGATATTACCTATGTATCTAATGATAATACATCTATTGCTCTAATACGAGCCGTTTCCAAGATATGGAGGCCAGAAAGTCCAATTGGCGGCCATCTTGGATTTATGCTAATTATGAAAAACGCTACGATAATAACACCACAACCTAATGAATGATTTCAGTGTATTCCTCCCCCCCCCCAAAAAAAACAACATACGGTTAGCCACCAAAATTATCATCGTAGTCAAAATATAATGGGGGGGGGGGGTATAGGGGATTATTTGAAATGACGGCCGTCTTGGACGCCATCTTGAATTTCTCAAACACTCAAGGGTGACCCAGGTTCAACCGGCACCACAGGCTATTAAAAGACACCACAGGCTACAAAAATCAATCATAAAAAAAAATTGTATACAATTTCAGGTTCAGCCAAAGTTCTGCCGGACTTTTAAGTGTTTTAATGTCAAAATCACGTCAATGTGACGTCATTACGTCACAATGCCGTCATGACGTGACACCATGACCTGCGGGTGTGGTGATTACCTTTGTTTCCGATTTGTTTGTATCACTTTTGTATCTAATAATATACATTTATTTGCTCCAAAACTAGCTGTTTCCAAGATATGGAGGCCAAAAAGGTCCAATTGGCGGCCATCTTGGATTTATGCTTATTATGAAAATCGCTACAAGGTTTCAGCGGACAATTTTGAGTTGTGAGTCCTTTAGACATCCCTTTACTAGATTCCAGTGAAATAAATTCTTTTGCAATTTGTTCTCGGTAGTTTATTATTTCTCTCCGTCTATTAATCAGATTTTAGTGTATTATAAATGTTACATTATCGAAAAAATTTAAAATATGCGACAACTCTTGTTGACTGCCCGGACGATTTAGCTGCTGTGGGCGTATGTTTCGTTGCCTGGCAACCTATCTTTCTCATCGGTTTTAGAATATTTCTCCCGTTTTTTTTTCTCAACTTCTTCGATTTTTTCGCGAGGAGGCTGGCTCCTCCAGCACCTCAATGATAAAACGCTACTGAGACACTAGACATGTTTGTATAATATAACATGCCGTATGCAGGCACGGGTTAACTATCAAAATAATGAATTCTCTTCGAAAAGAATTGACGGTCATTATTGGAGCAGAGCCAATACGTATAGAAGCGAATGCTTGGATCCATGAACCAACTGCCAATTAAAGAAAAAATAAATAAAGCAGATAATTTAGACGTTACAATTTAATTATGACGACATATACAATATATAGATAATCTTAGCGTGATAGCGGTAGAAAACAGCACGCTGTCAGTCACTTTCGCACATGTTCGTTCTCAACAATAACATCCGCTTGGTTGCTGAGCAATTGACTCGATTTACTAGACACAAGGTACTATTCTACACGATGCCAAACAGACAGACAGACGCTCATTTAACCTAATATTCTGCATGTAGGCTATGCACTGACACATTACAATAATATTGTCATAATATATAGATTTTGAATATTACAAAAAATAATGGTATTGCTTGTATGTTTGTCTTGTCTATTTTGCTTGTGTGTTTGAAATATTTCTCTGATTATAATATAATGGTATCTTTGTTATTGGGCTTTGTTATTTGTTCATTTGAGGTAGGCCTACCAGTACCAACCGAAATTTCCAGAGAAACAAAATAAATTGTATACACATTATTGTCATGTTACCTGAATAAATATTGTTTAAAAAAAAAAAAATATATCCAGCTTTATTCAAATGAGATGATAGAAAAGTAAAAACATTCATTTATGTTATTGCAATAAGACCAGAACTAGATAGCTAGACCACAGTATGCAGAGTATCAGTGACACCTTTCTGTCTGAGATCTGAGAACAGGGTCGCCTTTCAGTCTTGAGATTAAAAGGGCAATTTCGTTTGAAAAGCATGCTTTCTATGAGACGCAAAGACAAGCTTGTTGCACAAAGTGTGACGGAATCAAAGCACCACAAGTTGCAGGCGGATATGAGTCCCTATTATTAAACAAGATTCGTGTTATTTGATATGTGCTTTATCTATTGTTATCTAGGAATTTCGAAAAGGTTGGGTGCAGCAAAATGAGGGCACGCTGCTGAGGTGAGTTGTGGAAACAATCTGTGGCGAGCGTAGCGAGCAACAAAACTTTTTGGGAGGGGGCGTGGTCTTTTATGAAAATTCATTCCATATAGTGGTGTACTTTTAGAGCATTTCTGATCTTATTTGCTTCAGTGCAAATCAATTTCTATTTATATATTCAAATTTCTAGAGGCCTATTCTTAAAACAGTGTTTGTGTTTTATTTGAGTACAACGAATTATGACAACAGGTAGATATTGATAATTAAAACATGTTGTTTTATTTGACTTGTGTCTCACAATTTATATTATTATTACGGTAGAATGAGAATCAGGTCAGACAGAAGTAGAGAAAGCTCTCATCGTCCTCCTAGCCCTACTCCCGGGCCGTAGCAAATCCACGATCAACACAGACAAGAAATAAAATAAGAAACATTGACATTGTGGATAGGCTAGGATTAACCGTAGATTAAGAACCTTAAAAATTGATCGTGAAACCGAACGTACGACACCATTAAAGGCATCTTAACCTTCAACATTGGAGTGCCGTAAATTTGAATGATAGGGTCTACTACGGCACACAAAAATAAATAAAAACGTGGTAGACATGTCTTGTGTGGGCTTTTATCACGGGTTTACCGTGGTAAATTTCGAGCGCTGAGTTTGTGTACAGAGAAGGACGAAGTCAAGAGGGTTTAAATACAACTGGCCGGCTTTTTTCCTTGCATCTGTAGCAAGAGCTATTTGGCTGATATTTTCGGACATATGTGGGTCTGAGAAAAGGCACTTTCAGAAGTAAAAAAGGGCACTGTCGAAAATTAGGGGGGGGGGGGCTGCGCGCCCCTTGCGATGGGATTGGGGATGGTACCCTAGGTTTGTAACCGCCCCACCCTATTCTTCTAGATCTGCTACTGGTGTTACCTTAAGCTCCAATGACTGTATAACAGTTAATGTGATGCAAACTGGTGTTATATAGCTCCCAATCTGAGAGTGGCGCTTATTTTAGCAATACTTGCTCAGTTAATGAAAAGCACTCATATGTGTATCAGAAATCATAGAGATGGCATAACCTTTCAATTCATGAAAAACAAATTGATAAATAATTGCTTGCACATCTTTTTTAGTGTCTTGTGTCATTTATATTTCGGGTTATTGGGGGTAGCGACCCTAGAACATGTACATACAAATATGCCAGTAAGTGATGGGGAAGCGCAGAGTTACGAATAAACGTAAATGTGGGTTCTGGAGACTTTGAAACACAATAACTTCTAATTGAGGTAGAATGTTAAAAATTAGTGTAGGCGTTCATTTGGTGAATGTCTTGATGGAGTTCGATGATGATTATTTTCTGCTCACGGTAAGCAGAGATAAGCAATTTGATTGGTTGATGCTTTTGGGCACGATAACTTTGGTTAAAATTAAGCGAGAGCTATGAAACTCCAAGTAAGTTTGATACGAATTTTCGGCTTACGCTAAAGAGCGATAAGCAATTTGATTGGTCAAAACTTTGTAACACAACATCTCTGCTTTTGATTGGGGTAGAATTAAACTTATGTTGATGTGCATTATTAGGTGCATGTCTTGACATAGTTTAATGATTAACACTTGCCGCTAAAGCTAAGCAGCTAAGCCTTTTCTTTGACTTTGATTATATCTAATAGAGAGTAAAAAACCCAACACAATCACTGGTTTATAACATAAAGTATAGAAGTCTTCTCTTATCGTTATCAAGCACAAATGATAATAGTTAAACTAAAAGGTAATATTTATAATGATACAAGAAGAAGCCATATACATATGCTGTTGTAATACAAGAGAATTAGTGAAATTGATGAAAGAATAATTAACACTTAAATAATAGTTAAATTGATAGGGGTTAACAATAATCGGGGTTAACAAAGACATAAATGTAATAAGCAATAAATAAACACACACAATTGTGAAGCCGTATTAATTAAAAAATAAGAAATGTAGTAATAAATAATACATTGTAACACATTAATAGTGTAGTTAGCATAATGACAAATTATGTACTGAGGGGTTTATGATTGGGGTTAACATTTATTAAGGAAAATAATTATCGGCTTATTATAACAAATAATTATACATATGTAGCCTATCAGAGGCTCACAGGAAGAAAGCAAGGTTATTGACAATTAGGTTATGTAATAACTAGCAATGTCCAAAAAATTAACAAATTGTTTCTCCATCATAATTAATTCATCATAGGCCTTTGGTATGTATAAACCCGTGTCTCTATTCAGTTCTGGGTTGTGCCTTTTGATTTGTATATCTTCGATAAATTTTCTATTTTTAAGCTTTCATATTTTAATATGAAAGCTTATTGTTTTTTTTAAGATCATTATTCCTATTATTATTTTGTGTGTGTGTGTTTTATCCACTTTTCGGTTTTCTCAGAATCTACCCATAGGATCTTTCAGAAATTTTTACCTACCCCCCCCCCAAAAAAAATGGGTGGTGGCTGTTGGGTGAATATATTTTCAAAACGTTTTTCGCATCCGAAATCACCGAATTTGACGAACAAATGCATTTGACCTACATTGCTGTAACCTTATGACTTTTTGACCTATTTTACTAATTCTTTTTTCTCTGGGTACCTTGTAATCATGACTTCAAATCTGCACTTTCGGATTTGTTGATATTTTACTTACAGACAAGGCAATTATATTTTCCGAATCCTTTTAGAAAAGCCAAAAAACTGCCGGGAATAGAATTTTGATTTTTGGAAAATGATGGACGATTTCGAACCGGAAGTTAAAATCAAAATGACAACTTCTTTAATATTTGCACGATTTTTATGAATAATAGTATGTCAGTAGATTTTGCTCATGTGACTTTAAAAATGTCATTAGAAATTTTCTAAATTATCTCCCCTTAAGGATCAAAATTTTCAAAAAATCGAAGAAATATAGGTCAGATTGCCTTGAAATTTTTATTTTTACTAGCTACGGCTCTACTGATTCGTACACAAAAAATAGAAATTGTAGCACAAACCGGAAGTGCCACCATCTTGAAATGTAAAAATCGATATTCCTTTGGTGATATTTTACTTACAGACAAGGCAATTATATTTTCCGAATCCTTTTAGAAAAGCCTAAAAACTGTCGGGAATGGAATTTTCATTTTTGGCAAATGATGGGCGCCATTTTGAATTGAAAATGAGCAATAGAGAAAAATCCACATTCATGGGCTTGAAAACATACAAAATTGGTCGTGGCTTAGAGAATTTGTCTCTTATGTACATAATTAAAAATTTTAAGGATAACCTGGCTCATGGTCTAATGATTGGTTTTTGAATATTTCAAAAATTCGAATTACCCCTATGATGTTTTCCGTGCCGACAAGGTTGTTTTCGAGTTGGCTTGTTTTGACTTCGCGCATGCGTTACGCAGGAACCAAAGGTATCATGAGTACCAAATTCCGGCAAGGAACTTTTCACGCTAATACCTAGGTACCCTGAAATTTTCAAGGCGATATCTTCATTTGTTTAAGTCGTTTGTTCGTGGCATCTACCGTGCGTCATGACTTTGCGCATGCGCTACGCTAGAACCTAAGGTACCATGAGTACCAAATTCCGGCGAGGAACGTTTCACGTTGGTACCGAGGTACCCTGACATTTTCAAGGTGATACCTGCACTTGTTCAAGTCGTTTGTTCTTGGCACCTGCCGTTGGTCGTATTTTTCTATACAAGTCAATTTACGGAAAAATATCGATTTTCGGAAATTAAAATTGGTTTTAATTAATTGTGAAATTGCAAATGCAAAGTGATTTTATCGCCTCTTTCATGTCATCTTCATAAGAAGGCTTGATCTCGCCTTAACTACATACAGCTTATCAAGCCCTTCACTCAACACTCTGCATTTTTCGGCACTAAGTTTGATTGGGTATAGGCCCCCAACCGTGATCCAATCAGATTCCTTCGTTAAATGAGTTACTAAAATTAGACTACTTTCAATTCATTTTATTTATCTTTCGTTAAAAAAAACGTCACGATTATCAAGTCTCGCGCTTCTAGCTAAAATGTCTATGTGACAATCGAGATGCAAAGGTCACAGGCGTTTTTAGTTGTCAGTGAGTTAGCGGAGAAAAAGCATTCAACGGCTGTAAACTTGTCTAGTTCTTTTTCTGTGGGGGCTGCCATATCGATTTTCGGAATTTAAAATTGGTTTTAATTAATTGCAAAATTGCAAATGCAAAATGATTTTATCGCCTCTTCCATGTCATCTTCATTAGAAGGCTTGATCTCGCCTTAACTACATACAGCTTATCAAGCCCTTCACTCAACACTCTGCATTTTTCGGCACTAAATTTGATTGGGTGTAGGCCCCTAACCGTGATTCAATCAGATTCCTTCGTTAAATGGGTTACTAAAAATAGACTACTTTCAATTCATTTTATTTATCCTTCGTTAAAAAAATCATCACGATTATCAAGTCTCGCGCTTCTAGCTAAAATGTCTATGTGACAATCGAGATGCAAAGGTCAAGATTCATCGACTTTAAACATTTACACCGGTGTTTTTAGTTGTCAGTGAGCTAGCGGAAAAAAAACATTCAACGGCTGTAAACTTGTCTAGTTCTTTTTCTGTGGGGGCTGCCATATTTGTTTACTACAGTCACGTGCTACATGTACATTGTGAGTGTGTTACGTTTCACGACCTCTGATTGGACAATGCTTTGAATGCTAATTAGTCACGTGTAAACACAACCAGTGTAAAAGTTTAGGAATAGCCAAGTGTTGAAGCAACAGTTAAATGTTGTAAAACTTGCGTCCGTTGCTTCAGGAACATGCTTCCATGTTTGATAGGTATGAGTACTTAGATCCATTAATCAGATATAAAAAGTTATAAAAATTGATAAAATACGACTATTTTTAATCAAAACAACTTTGATGGATGGGGTAGCTTTTGAATTTATTTTCAACGTTCTTTGAATCTCACACTCTTCTATTTTTAATATGTGAGGTACAATCGGTGCAAATTTGAAGGTAATCGGACCTTCGGAACGTTGCCCGGGCGGTGCGAATGAAACCCGTAACGACAATTTGTTCATTCTTCAACGCGTTTTATATTTTATTATGGCCGTCACCTTATAGATCCGCCGTCATTTACCAAACAACTCCAAAATATACCCCAAATTCTCAAATCAACCATAATTTCTTTTAATTTCGCGCATGCCCATCGATGTAACCAATGTTTTCAGATCATTTTGTTTTTGCCCGGGTGCTATGTTTCTAACTATATTTCAACCTGTAACTTTTCGAGTTTTTGACCAATTTTAATACTTTTTTCTTGTTACCTTCTTTAAGATACTTGACATATTTCATGACACGTGACGATGAATATGAAAGCTTTCATATCTGCATGGGACAGTAGCAGATCTAGTTCTTCTTGTGTTTGTGCGTGGCTAGGGTAATAGAGAGTACCGGTATGTATAGTTGATAATCAGTTTGATTGCTCTTTACTTTTGAAAAAGATAAATGTGCCATGAATTAATATGTGCCATCTTTTTATTTTGGCGGGGGACATCAGCCTCACAATGGCTTGTTTTTTTTCACTTCAGCAATAAAAGGTTTTGTACCAAAATCAGTGTTACGACCATACTATAAAAAAAGTACACCAATAGACAGTAGTATAGATAATATACTAGATGATACAGTGACAAGGGCTAATACTAGTGTAATATTAGATAGTAGTGATCTAGTTGATAGTGCCAATAGCTATGAATTTCAACAAGATATAGGGGACTTATTTGAAGCAGATTGTGCCAATAAAGAAATTTTTGAGGTAAAATATTTGTTTTCTGAACTTTTATCACTAAATTTTGGTTCTCTGATTAGAGTATTGTATGATTTTTTTACGCCCCCAATTTCACGTGGACGTATATTGCCGTCTCCTCTGTCCGTCCGTCTGTCCACAATTGTTTGTGAACAGTCTACAGATCATAGTTTTTATCCAATTTCAATGGAACTTAAAATATAGGTTTATCACCATAAGATCTCAGTTCCTTTCGATATTGGCATATATCAGACCGTAACTTTATGGATTATGGCCCCTGATTGTACGAAAAATCACGTTTTAAGCCTGTGAACACTGTAGGGTAACAATTTTGAACCAATTTTAATGAAACTTAATATGCATGTTTTAAACGCAAAGATTTTAGTACCTTTCGATATTTGCGCCCATCGGAACGCAATCTCTGAATAATGGCCCCTGATTGTCCGAAAAATCAATTTTTTTAGCTTGTGGTCTCTCTTGAGGTCAGAATTATTACCCGATAAAATACAACTTAGCCCCTGTGACAATTATACTAACAATACTCAATTGAAATGTAACTGCTGTAAAATATCATATCATGCATGTACATATTTCTGTGTGTATATGCAACAGTTTAACATATGCCGTATATTACCTGATCATATTTTTAAATACTTCTACACAGTATTGTTATTATATCAGTTTTAATGTAGCATGTGTTTATATGTAAAGCGCGTTGAAACTTCAGTGTAATGCGCTATATAAGAAATAAATTATTATTAATTATTATATTATTATTATTATATCACCGTTACACCCTAAGCAAGGTTGAGCAAATAGTGTAAAAAAAAAGTGGTATATCAAGGTTGTAGGGCCTGTAGAGGTCACAATTTTAATTTGATTTTGGTGAAACTTTAATACATGGTTATCACCCTTTATTTTTCAATTTTTTTCGAATTTTCTTCCCATTATGTGAGCTCGAGTTTCGTTTTACGACAGAATCGACGTTTCTGAAACTTCTGGAACATGTAGTTATAGTTCAAAACTAACGTATAAAGCTATTTTGACAAACATCTATAAACTTTAATACATGGTTATCACCCTTTATTTTTCGATTTTTTTCGAATTTTCTTCCCATTATGTGAGTTCGAGTTTCGTTTTACGACCGAATCGACGTTTTTGAAACTTCTGGAACATGAAGTTATAGTTCAAAACTTACGTATAAAGCTATTTTGACAAACATCTATAAACCGGAAGTAGTCGAAATAATAGCCGATATTTTGAATAAAACGCAAAAAATGAATGCTTTTGGGGAAAACATGAATTCTCAGTCCGATATCAACGGATTAAAACGATTAAGTTATTGTTGGGTTGCCCAAGAATTGCAGTATCATATGATATCCAATTCTTACTGATACCATGAATAGCAAGTAAAATATGGCACACTGAAAATAAAGCATTTTCTGATTTGGAGCGGTTTTGAACGCCTGTATCTCGAAAACTGCTTCTGCGATTTTTGTTCAACTTTCTCTATCAAGAGACCTTTTGGTAGTTTTGTGTACGAAACAGTCCATTTAGACTTTGAAATATCCGTAATAGGTCAAATAACGAACTGAAAACTGAAAAAAGTCGAAATATCGTTAAATTTTGGAAAATACTCTATTATTTTATAATTTTTACTGATTTTAAAAAAACTTTATAATATAGAGATATCTGATCTAATGTCGAATCCAAAAATGTTTAAAATATAAATTCAGTTATTGAAATTTAATTTTTGATATTTTGACATTTTTGCATTTTTGGCACTTTTAAACATAGGATTTCTCAGGGGCATTTTATCTGATCATATATTGTAATATATCATTACAGAACTCTGTCGCTATTTAATTGCCTAAACCGGTTTTTAAAACTATCTCGATAATAATCACCATATCCCGGAAGTATTCAAAAAATGAAAAAAAAGGATAAAAAAATGGCGTTCTTGCAAAAAGCTTGTTTTCTCCGTCAGATATTACCGGCCCAAAATAAATAAAGTGTCTTTGGATGCCCTATTAATGGACTATCATATGGCATCGCAATAGTACGATTTCGATGGTTAGTTAATAAATGATGTTACGCCGAAAATCTAGTATTTTCCGTTTTTCTCGAAAACGACTCCTGCGATTTTTTTAAAACTTTTTTTACTCAGAGTCCTATCTGTGGTCTGTTTCGTGAATCCTAAAGGAAAAGGTTTGAAATAATTAAGGTGTCATAAAATGGCCTCAATCTTTGATAAAAGTAGAAAAATCGTTAAATTATTGAAAATGTTCTTTTATTTATCTTTTTTACAACCGACTACTGAATAGATGTTTCTGACATTTCTGGTACAGAAAGATATTTATCCAAACAACTTGTTAAAACTATCCCGACAATAATCCAAAATCCAGAAGTAGTTGAAAAAATATCAGATATTTGGGAAAAAAACATTAAAAAAATTTAAAAAAAAGAAAATACAGTAAAAAATTGGTACTCTTGCAAAAATCGACACTTCTCAGCCAGGTGTCACTGAATCAAAACAATTAAAGTATTGTTTTGTAGGTCGATGAATGGGCTATGTTATGACATACTTCCTGTCTGATTCCTGAAAGCCGATACAGTGCTGCTTGCAGGTCTAGTTATTATTATTTTCGGAAACCCTTAGTCTTTTCTCGGATGAGAGCAGTTAAAAATTTCGAAAAAAAATAAATTTAAGAGACAATTTTTGTAATTTTTCAAAATTTTCAAATTTAATCTACATTTTGGGATACTCGATGACCATCCGATTCCAGAAATATAAGTTTCATTCCGAGTTATCTCCCTTTAGCTCGAGTTTCGCTTTACAGCCAAATCGACGTTTTTGAAACTTGTGGAGCATGACGTTATAGTTCAAAACTAACGTATAAAGCTATTTTGACAAACATATATAAACCGGAAGTAGTCGAAATAATGGCCGATATTTTGAAAAAAACGCAAAAAATGAATGCTTTTTGGAAAAACATGAATTCTCAGTCCGATATCAACGGATTAAAACAATTAAGATATCGTTGGGTTGCCCGAGAATTGCAGTATCATATGATATCCAATTCTTACAGATACCATGAACAGCAAGTAAAGTATGGCACGCTGAAAATCAAGTATTTTTTGATTTGGAGCATTTTTGAACGCCTGTATATCGAAAACTGCTCCTGCGATTTTTCTTCAACTTTCTCTATCAAGAGATCTTTCGGTAGTCTTGTGTATGAAACAGTCAGTTTAGACTATAAAATATACGTAATAGGCCAAATAACGAACTGAAAATCGAAAAAAGTCGAAAAATCGTGAAATTTTGGAAAAACAGTATTATTTTTTATTTTTACTGATTTTTAAAAAACTTTGTGATATTTAGATATCTCATCTAATGTCGATTGACAATCATACGTATAAACGCGTTACTCTAAGTAAGGATGAAATTATATCCAATCACAGATCTGTACTCACTTCATTTGGTACGCCATGTGGTGATACCTATACAGATCTGCCGCTGCTATATTGGATACCCAAACTACATAAAAATCCCCACAGGCAACGTTTTATAGCAGGTTCATCCCGTTGTTTCACAAAACCGCTTTCAAAAGTATTGACATCTATACTAACGGCAGTGAAAGAGGGTATTCAAAAATACTGCGACAAAATATACTCTCGTAGTGGTATTAATCAAATGTGGATATTAAAAAATTCCAAAGAATTACTGGTTTGCAATATAGATCACTTGCTTCAGTCTCATCTATACAAACGTTTGTCTTTTCTTCCTTGTACACTAAAATTCCCCATAGTAAATTAAAAGCTCGGTTAAAAGACATTATCCACAGTGTCTTCTAAACTAAATCGGGACACGTTAGATGTCAATATTTAGTTGTTAATTACAATTCCACATATTTCGTTAAAAACCATAGTGATTCCAAAAATAAATTCACGGCCATCGAGATAATTCAGATGTTGGATTCTCTAATTGATAATATCTTTGTTGAATTTGGAGGGGAACTTTATCAGCAAGTGGTAGGTATCCCCATGGGTACCAACTGTGCACCTTTGCTTGCTGATTTTTTTCTCTATTCCTACGAAGCCGAGTACATGCAGGCACTCGTAAAATCCAATAAACGATTAGTAAGATATTTTAATTTCACTTATCGATATATCGATGATGTTCTATCGCTGAATAATTCGAAATTCAGTGATTATATAGAATTCATATATCCTGATGAGCTCGAAATTAAAAACACCACTGACAGTGACAATTACGCTTCCTCCTTGGATCTGCGTCTCGAGTTTGACAATTGCCATAAACTAAATGTTAAACTGTACGATAAAGGTGATGACTTTGACTTTCCAATTGTTAACTTTCCATTTATTAGTAGTAACATCCCTTTATCACCAGCTTATGAGTGTTTGTGTCTCAGCTAATTCGTTACGCGAGAGCTTGCTCATTCTATTCTGATTTTTTAAGTAGATCGAGGCATTTGTCATCTAAGCTTCAACTACAGGGATACGTGCGAACTAAACTTATTAAAACCTTTAAGAAGTTTTATGGCCGTCATATTGACTTGATTGGTAAATATAACGTGTCTCTCTCGACTATTATACTAGACATTTTTAATTGACGGTTATACTCTATCCCTGATAATATAGGTCTACTGCGTTGTTAACACTGTTCATCATGTGCATTTTGCATACCGATAGTTCATTGGCCAATCACGATATATTACCAAGATTTCGCCTAATAAATTGGATGCAGCTATGGCGGGTGTGGCGCGCCAGGCAGGGTAAGCTTACTCTTCCGGACACCTGTTACCACTGTTTGTACACGGTGAACAGTCCATATGCTGAATACACTATTTTGCCAGATTACACTATTTTGCCTATACCGTTTTTTTTAGGACTTCGAATTTTGTCTAATGGTTTGGATTGTTCGTACTTGGTTTTATTTTTTATTCCAATAATGTATAATATGTATTTAGTAATTGAAATTTAATTTTCGATATTTTGACATTTTTGCATTTTTTGGCGCTTTTAAACATAGGATTTCTCAGGGGCATTTTATCTGATCATATATTGTAATATATCATTACAGAACTCTTTCGCTATTTAATTGCCCAAAATGGTTATAAAACTATCCTTACCATAATCTCCATACCGGAAGTATGACATCTCAATGGTACGATTTCAATGTTTAGTAAATCAATTTTGTTACGCCGAAAATCTAGTATTTTCCGTTTTTGGAACCTTTTGAGACGCCTTTTTCTCGAAAACGAATCCTGCAATTTTTTAAAAACTTTTTTTACTCAAGAGTCCAACCGATGGTCTGTGGCGTGATTCAAAAAGGAAAAGGTTTGAAATAATTAAAGGTGTCATAAAATGGCCTCGATCTTTGAAAAAAGTTGAAAAATCGTTAAATTATTCAAAATGTTCTTTTATTTATCTTTTTTACAAACAACTACTGAATAGATGTTTCTGACACTTCTGGTATAGAAAGATATCTATCCAAACAACTATCCCGACAATGATCCAAAATCCAGAAAGAGGCGAAAAAATATCAGATATTTGGGAAAAAAACACACAAAAAATTTAAAAAAAAAGAAAATACAGTAAAAAATTGGTACTCTTGCAAAAATCGACATTTCTCAGACAGGTGTCACTGAATCAAAACCATTAAAGTATTGTTTTGTAGGTCGATGAATGGGCTATTTTATAACATACTTCCTGTCTGATTCCTGAAAGCCGATTCAGTGCTGCTTGCAGTTCTAGTTATTATTATTATTATTCTTTTGTTTTGGGTAGATCTCAGCAACTGCCTGTCGAATCGTTAAGATTTCTTCGGTTTTACTGGAAAAGTGGGTGTGACTTAGAGGATAAAGCTGTTTTGAACGTTCTGCAACAATGCGAAATGTCCGAAATCACTGAAGTTATCATTTTTATACGCCCACATTGAAATGTGGTCGTATATTGCCGTCGCCCCCGTCCGTCCGTCCGTCGTCCACAATTTCTTGTGAACTCTTTAGAGGCTAAAGTAAATACCCGAATGACTTTAAATTTATGCACAGTGTTTAAGGTCATGAAACAAAGAAGCATATGGATTTTCAAGGATATCCGATAGTTACTGCCAGAGTGATTACCCTTGATCTCTTCAAAAAAACCTTTGAACGCTCTAGCGGCTAAAGTTAATATCCGATTGACTTTAAATTTATACACAGTGTTTAAGGTCATGAGACGAAGAAGCCTATTGCTTTTCAGCAATTTCCGATAATTACTGTCAGAGTTACGGCACTTTATCACTTAAAAAAATCTTGTGTAACCGATTGACTTTAAATTTATACACAGTGTTGAAGGTCATGAGACAAACAAGTATATTGAGTTTCAATGAATTTAGATAACTTGAACAGCGTGGAGGAGAACTTTATCAAAGCCAAACAAATTCCAATGATTTTCTGATAATTACATAATGAGTTGTTACTTTTAATCAGATTTTAGTGTATTATAAATGATTCATTACCGAAAAAAGTAAAATATGCGACAACTCTTGTTGACTGCCCGGACGATTTAGCTGCTGTGGGCGTATGTTTCGTTGCCTGGCAACCTATGTTTAAAAATATTGCAGCAATTTTAACAATTATCATTGGATTTTAACTTTCGATACATTTTGGCATAGCCGGTGACAGGGCACATAGGTACGCTACTTTCGATTTTTGATTTTCGGCAAATCTTCGAAGATATTAGACGCCAATTTTCGAAATTTTAAAATTTTACAAAAAACTTTTTTTGTTTATGAATATTTTGTAGTCGTGTTGTACACAGAATTAAAGAGTCCTCTGACTTGCCCAAAAATGTTAATTTTTTTTTTGTCTCAGTAATTTTGCTTGACCGCTATTGCCTTATTCAGTTTTTCAGCCCTAGATTAATTATTTGTTGTTCGATTTGTATAAAACAAAGTTGATATGCTCCGTTGTCTCAATATTCATTTTTTTTATTACCAAAAGTGTTATCTGTCGGAAAGGGAAGTGGCATAATTTTACCAAAAACTACATTTTCGACAATTAGGTACCATTTTTCAAAAACATATTATTTTTTTGAAAAGTTATATGACTCAAAAAGTGTCTCCTTTGAAGGCGCCAAAAATGTCAAAGCAGTTTTTTATACACCCACATTTTCATGTGGACGTATTATGTCGTCGCCCCTGTCCGTCCGTCCGTCCGTCCGGACGTCCGTCCGTCCGGACGTCTGTCCACAATTGTTTGTGGACCCTGTACAGGTCACAATTCTTGTCCGATTTTAAGGAAACTTGAAATATAGCTTTATCACCACAAGATCTCGGCTGCTTTCGATATTGGCATGTATCGGATCGAAATTTCATGGATTATGGCCCCTGATTGTACGAAAATCACGTTTTTAGCTTGTGGACCCTATAGAGGTCACAATTTTGAGCCGATTTTGATGAAACCTGACGTGCATGTTTATAACCCAAAGATCTTGGTTCCTTTCGATATTTGCGCCTATCGGAATGTAATTTCCTGAATTATGGCCCCTGATTGTCCGAAAAATCACCTATTTTAGCTTGTTGTCCCTCTGGAAAACCAGAAAACCGTTCAATTATATCACCGTTACACCCTAAGGAAGGTTGAGTTCGAATTTCGGGAAAATCGGACCAAAATTGCCATACAAAATGGCCGCCGTTTGTAAGCGAATATTTTAAAAAGATGGTATATCAAGGTTGTGGACCCTGTAGAGGTCACAATTTTAATTTGATTTTGATGAAACTTGAAATGCATGGTTAAAACCCAAAGATCTTGGTTCCTTTCGATATTTGCGCATATCAGATCGTGACTTCCTGAATTATGGCCCCTCATTATACGCAAAATCGCCTTCGTTTAGCTTGTGGTCCCTCTAGAGGTCACAATTATTATCTGATTTAAACAATCGTTTGATTATATCACCGTTACACACTAAGGAAGGTTGAGATCGAATTTCGGGCAAATCGGACCAAAATTGCCATACAAAATGTCCGCCGTTTGTACGCCAATACTGTTAAAAATTGGTATATCAAGGATGTGGACCCTGTAGAGGTCACAATTTTAATTCGATTTTGATGAAACTTGAAATGCATGGTTATAACCCAAAGATCTTGGTTCCTTTCGATATTTGCGCATATGGGATCGTAACTTCCTGAATTATGACCCCTGTTTATACGCAAAATCGCCTTTGTTTAGCTTGTGGTCCTTGTGGAGGTCACAATTATTATCTGATTTCAAAAAAAGTTTGATTATGTCACCGTTTCACCCTAAGAAAAGTTGAGTTCGAATTTCAGGAAAATCGGACCAAAATTGCCATACAAAATGGCCGCCGTTTGTACGCGAATACTGTTAAAACGTGGTATATCAAGGTTGTTGACACTGTAAAGGTCACAATTTTAATTCGATTTCGATGAAACTTGAAATGCATGTTTATAACCCAAAGATCTTGGTTCCTTTCGATATTTGCGCATATCGGATCATAACTAAATTATGGCCCCTGATTGTCTGAAAAATCCCCTATGGTCCCTCTGGAGGTCACGATTAATATCCAATTTAAAAAAAACGTTTGACTCTATCACCATTACACCCTACGGAAGGTTGAGTTCGAATTTCTAGAATATCGACCATAATTGCCAGACAAAATGCCCGCCGTTTGTACGCGAACAGTGTAAAAATATGGCATATTAAAGTTGTGGGCCCGTTTATACGCGAATACTGTTAAAAAGTGGTATATCAAGGTTGTTGACCCTGTAAAGGTCACAATTTTAATTCGATTTTAATGAAACTTGAAATGCATGTTTATAACCTAAAAATCTTGATTCTTTTCGATATTTGCGCATATCAAATTGTAACTTAATGAATTATGGCCTTTGATTGTAAGAAAAATCACTTTCGGTATTGCTTGTCCTCTATCCATCTCTCGAAAATGTGGGCGTATCCTGCCTGGCAGTGCCAGCTTACTATCTTTTAATTTCAATTTCATTTTCTAGCAAATTGGATCAAGAGATGAAAAAGTACGTAGAATTGACCTATTTACAACCCATTCAGGCTTTTAAGATTTTAAAATATTTCTATGTTACTTTTATAAACTTGTAGCTATAAACCATACGAAGAGAATGTAAGTGAAAATTAGTTTGTTATATAAGGAGTTGCCGAGAAATGGGCAGTTTTGCATAAGTCACTGTTTTCTTAATTTTGCCTGTAAATAAGTCATTCATTCATTTGATTCAAAAAGCAAGTATGCGTCATATCAAATTGATTATAATTTAAAATTGACACCGGAAGTGACGCCATTTGGTCAAAAACTGCATTTTTAAATAGACATTTTTTCAACCAAGAATTATTTAATATGTAATATTAAAATTAACCTTTGGTTTAAATTCACATATTAACAACAATGATACGGTCATTTAGATATCATAAAATTGTTTCTAACTTGTTCGGTTGCCAAGATATAGGCGGTTTTCTAAATGTCACTTTTGAAGGTTTTTGGCCCATAAAGGGCCAATTATTATTCGATTTTCATAAATTGTTCACCCTTTGAGGCCTAATGTCATGCACGATGTTATAAAACTAATTTAAGTTTTCCGTATCACCGGAAGTAATGTCATTTCGGCAAAAACTGCATTTTTAGCCTTCAAAACAGATATTTTATTCAAATGAGTCTGATATGTAATGTTTTTAAAATTATGATATTTGATGCCATTCATTAAATAGTATTGACCCATACGATCATACAGATGGCACAAAATTGTTTCTAACTTGTACCGTTGACAAGAAATAGCCGATTTGCTACAAGTCATTTTTCAAGGTTGTGGTTCTATAAAAGTGGCATATACTATTCGATTTGCATAAAATTTTCACCATGTGATGCCTTATGCCAGTTCTGATTTCATAAAAGTAATTGAACATTTTCATTCACCTGAAGTACTGTACACTTACATGCAACAAATGTATAAAATGAATCGATATTACTGTATTTGGTTGATTCTGCTTCCGTTGTGTTTGATGTGTGCAATGTTTAAGTGGAAATATGTTTATCGGTTCCATTGGTACTGCAAGTGAAATGAGTTTAAGGGTAACGAGGCGCTGAAAGTGACATAAGTGCAAAGGTAATGTGGTACCAGTGAAACCCGTCATTGCTGCTTCGCAGGTCTAGTTCTTATTATTCTTATTATTAGGCTTTCAGACTTTCGACTGAAAGCCTCTTGTGATTACTAAAAAAAAATTCTTTCGGGGGAGCCTAATTTTCTAAAGCGAAGCATGGGGTGGCCACGTCATGAACTACATTTGAAACTTCTGTGCAGACCGGAAGTGGCCGAATGTAAAAAAATAAAAAACGTCCGTAGATTCGTCAATTCTGTACCTATTGTCGTACAAATGACATTTTCGGAAACACCTAATCTTATCTCGGGTGATATCAATTGAAAATTTCGTAATTTCGAAAATTCGTCGCTGACTTCTAGCTTTCGAAAAATGAAAATATGTTACTTTTTGGGGTTTTTTTCAAAATTTTAAATTTGACCTATAATTTTGGATAGCTGAAGGCAATCCGATTCCAGAAATATAAGTTTCATTCGGAGTTACTGCCCTTTATTTTTCGATTTTTTTCTAATTTTCTGCCAATTTTGCAACTCTTATATTTTTTTGAAAGCCCCAATCTATGTTTCGGAAATACCTTGAACATAAAGCCATATGGTCAGACCATCGGATAAAAGAATTTCAACAACAATCGGTAAACCGGAAGTAGTCGAAATAATGTCCGATATTTCACACACCCCCCCCCCCCCCGTCAAAAATGGGTGGTTTTTGGATAAACGTTATAAAGGGTCGAACAATGGCCTCAATCTTTAAAAAAAGTTGAAAAATCCTTAAATTATTGAAAATATTCTTTTATTTATCATTTTTACAAACAACTACCGAATGGATGTTTCTGATACTTCTGGTACAGAAAGATATCTATCCAAACAACTTTTTAAAACTATCCCGACAATGATCCAAAATCCAGAAGTAGTCGAAAAAATATCAGATATTTGGGAAAAACACACACAAAAAAGAAAATACAGTAAAAAAATGATACTCTTGCAAAAGTCGCTATTTCTCAGCCGGGTGTCACTTAATCAAAACAATTAAAGTATCGTTTTCTAGCTATTGAAAACACCGACCTAATAACGGTTCTAACTATGTATAATAGTGAATTGTTGAAATTTAATTTTTGATATTTTGACATTTTAGCATTTTTGACACTTTTGAACATAGGATTTCTCAGGGGGATTTTATCTGATCGGATAATATAGTATATCATTAAAAAGCCCTGTTCCTATAAAAGTTTTAAAAAAAACCCGGATGTTAATCCTATTCGCCGCAAGCAGTTCAAAAAATAAAATGTCGCTCTTGCTAAAACTGAAATTGTCCGTCAGATATTATCGGACTAAAGCAATTAAAATGTCATTGGATATTCCCACGAGTAGACTATCTTATGACATCTAAATGATTCAAATTCGATGGTTAGGATATAAATTATGGTACGCGGAAAATCTAGCATTTCCCGTTTTGGTACATTCTGAGGCGCCTTATTTTCTTTTTCTTTTTTACGAAATCTATTCAATGGATTTTTCTGAAACTTCTAGTACAGAAGGTTAGGTAATCAAACAGCTTGTTAAAACTATCCCGACAATGATCCGAAACCCGGAAGTAGTCGAACAAATGTCCGATGTTTTAAAAAATGCAAAAAAAATAAGATTTTTGATAAAAGCGCGATTTCTCCGTTGGATATTATCAGATCAAAAGGGCTAAAGTATCGTTGGATAGTCCAGTGAATGTACTTTCGCATGACTATCGTCCTGTCACCCAATAGTCCATTCATCGAGTTACCAAAATGATGTTTTGATACGCAAGAGTACGTTCTTTTATACATGTAGTTCTTTCTTCAACTGACTGTAATCGAACGATGTCCGCTGACAGTTTTTATCGCTTTCTATATAACTGAAATATGAAAATTCCGATCCTAGTGGGTTCCCCATATTGACTATTTTTTACAGTGATTCTTATTTGTTTGCCAAAGGAATCATTTAGTGGCACCGCTAACACACATTTATAATCATTCAACACTATTTCCACGTAGAATTTTGAAATCAAAATCATACACAAGTTATTAATAGACTCAAATGCACAGTCCGCATGTTTACTTAAGTGATAAATATTACTTGAAAACAGATTTTAATTTTTATAAATGTGTGAGATATGTCAAGAAATGAGCCACAAGCTAAAAACAAGATTTTTCGTACAATCAGGGGCCATAATCAATGAAGTTTCGATCCGATACATGCCATTATCAAAAGCAGCCGAAATCTTTTGGGGATAAACCTATATTTCAAGTTTCGTCAAAATCGGGTAAGAATTGTGACCTGTAGAGAGTCCACAAATCGGTAAACCGGAAATAGTCGAAATAATGTCCGATATTTTGGAAAAAAAACGTCAAAAATGGGTGGTTTTTGGATAAAGGTTATTTCTGCGTCCAATATCAACGGATGTAACATATTTAGGTATCGTTGGGTTGCATGAGAATTGCAGTATCGTATGATACCCAATTCATACGGATACAATGAGCAGGAAGCAAGATCTTGCACGCTGAAAATGAAGTATTTTCTGATTTTGAGCGTTTTTGGACGCCTGTATCTCGAAAACTGAATCTATATTTTTTTTTTAACTTTTTCTATCGAGAGTCCATTTGATAGTCTTGTGAATTATGCCATCCAATAAGACTTTGAAATGTCTGGAATACGATAAAATAATAAATGAAAATCGAAAAAAGTCGAAAAACGTCAAATTTTGGAAAATGCTCAATTATTTGTTAATTTTGACAGATTTTCAAAAAATGGTTACACATTCAGGTAGCTGACTTAAATCCGATTTTAACGATGTATAATATGTATTAAAATACTGAAATTTAATTTTCGATATTTTGATATTTTTGCTTTATTTGTCACTCTTGAACATAGGATTTCTCAGGTGTATTTTATAGAATTAGATAATGTAATATATTCCCACAGAGTCCTGACCCTGTGGCTATTTAATTGCCCAAACCGGTTATTAGAACTATCTCGAAAATAATCACCATACCGGAAGTATTCAAAAAATGAAAAAAAAAGTTTAAAAAAATGCGCTCTTGCAAAAAGCTGAATTTCTCTGTCAGATATTTATCACCGAATAGTGATACTAATTTTTAGTTCTATTTCAAATTTTATTTTAAAAATTCATAATATATTTATCAACCTTTTATTCATGTATAGAGACAGTATAGCTTATCATTCTGTCTTTATTTATAATGTTAATGTTTTGATTTAAACTTATTTAAAGTCTATAAATTAAGTAATTGCCTAAAAGCTTGATTAGTCCGGAATGTGTTATAATCTTTGATGCCTTTAAAGCTTGAGCAAAAAGTTATACAAATAACAATAGTCATATCAGTGACAATCAAGTCAAAGCTTTTACCATTGTTTAGGAATTAAAGCTTTCAAATGTCAAAGCTTTAATTACTTTTATTTACGACTTAAAGCTTTTTAACATTCTATTTATTATGGAATTTAAACCAATGAAATATATTTATATATATCAATTTAACCTTTTTACTTATCTATCATCTGATTTGTTGAAATAATATCTTTTTGTCTGTAAGCAAATTAGTGGCTTTAAATACCTCTACATACAGAGAACCAGAACTTGAGAAATAGTCAGATACATGAATATATTGGAGATAGGAGATAGGGTTAGGAGTTAGGACGTTTAGTACCCATTTAATATGTTTTGTAAATAATGTATTTTAAAAACTGTATATAAAGAAATATTGGAATGAATTTGATATTGGAATTTTTGCCAAGATAGCCATGGCTTTATTATTATGCCTTCGGGCCAAGTTTCTGTGTTATTTACCATATCGGTTAATTCGGAAGGGACGTTAAGTTGAGCTGAGGAAAATCGCCTATTCGGACTGTTAAAGAATCTGACGAAGGTGTAGCGTATACCCGATTGCTGCAAATAATGTTTTAGGCCTTCTTCTGTAGAGTCTTTGGCAATACGACCAATATAAAATCGCGCTATGTTGAACTTACTCCTCCCATGGAATATTAATTTAATTTTTTCGTGGGAAGGCTGCCTATTCGCATTAATAATTGTCTCGATATTATGGACAGCATCTGCATTTTGAACAGGTGGGCGAGCATTTTGGAGAGAAGTCGCTGCTGTTTCGGCGTAAGACCTAGTTCCTTGTGGGTGTACAGACATGTTTAACGATTCGTCATCGGAGCGCTGTGCATGACTATTTTCAATTGATACTAAACCAGTTCTGCTATCGTCGATTGTCAGGGGATCTATTTTAGGTATTGTTATCTGTTCAGGATTTATGCGAATTTGTTTCTCGAGCTTGGACAGCCTAGAGTTGATATAACCGCCCTCAGATTTCAATTTTGATACAGATGAATCGATTAAATCGAATGATTTGCTCATATTATTCAGTTCACTAGATATATTAATTGTAGAGTCGCAAACACTGACGACATCAGTTTTTAGGTCACTTAACTCACGGCGAAGATTTTTGTTAACTGTTGTGAGTATATTAACTTCGAACGTCAACCGTTTATTTTCTGATTCGTAACTCGAAAGTTTATTATTCAGACAGTCTATATCTTGAACGAGATCACCTCTCAGGGTTATAAGGTCTTTTTCTATTCTAACAATGTTTTCTTTAAGATCGCGTACCATTGCAGGTAGATTATTGTCGTCATGTGAGCTCTGTTCGCAGTGTTCGTTGACACTAACATGGCCAAAAGCAGACGATTTATTTTTTGTAGATAAAGTGAACACATCCCCTTAATCGGTCAAAAATTCATTGAAACATGCTCGTTGTAGAAAAAAACTATCACTCGCTAATTTAATTTGAATATTGCTGTTTCTAGTTGCTCTTCCAATAGTTTTACGTCTATCTTTTAAGGTATATTATGAGTATGGGAAGTTATCAGATAGTTTTGCACTATTGAACAATTCTCGTCTTATAGTTTTCAATCTACTGACATCATTGTCTGATATATTTATCAAGGACGACACAAATGAATCTTTGGGCTTTTGAAGATATTTATCAGAGAGTATAGTGTCTAGTAACTCAGAGTTATTGGGGTTACAGTCATTATCTATTGTTTCATTATGTTCAGCGTTTACACGATTGTTCACAGCCTCAGAGAGTAGGATTTGACTTGACACTATATTGTCACTAACACACGAATTATCATGTAAAATGTCATTTATATCGCATATAGATGATTGGGGTACATTATGAAGAGTAATATAAGTTTTCTCACACTCTAAATCTGGTCTCAATTCATTATAATCTTCAAACTGCTGAGAGAGCTCTACACCAACGCTTGTGTCGTCCGCCATCTCGATGTTGCGATTTCGGCCGTATATTCCGGACGTGTCCGTATTTTTTTCCCGAACGCGCTCTAGTGTCCGACTGTGAATATGCCCATTCGGACATCAAGACATGGTGAATAATATTCAAAATTCCAAAATTAATATATAGTGTACTGACTAGTACTAAGAGTATAACTACCCCTCAACCCGATTATCGTTGACAATAGGCTGGATCGATTAGGTAATTAAGTGATCAACGTATTTATCGTGTTATACCGACTATAAACCTACCTTGATTGATTACTTAATCTGCCTTGATTAACTGACTTAATCCTTTGTCTGACTATTCATCAAATGATTATAATTTTAATCTTCGTCTAAACCACGTGGTTTCTTCATTGTCTGACATTTTCATCGCATTGATGTGAGCCGACAATATGTATAAACTAGGCATAGATGTCACATATTGAAGGGTATATAACGCCCAAATCAAAAGACAGTCATTAAAAGTCGTCTGCGATATCACTTTGGTGGAAGCGATCCGTTAAATAAAGCTATTTCACACACATACATATCCGAACAATAGAGGTCATTGCTAACTTTGTTTCTGACCGGCCGCGGTTACCGTACTCGGCAAACCTTGGCAGGTTCCGTTACTCTATATCCAGCTTCGGCTGTATGACGATAAGTGATATGTACCTACAACATATAAACAGCCCCCCCACCTCCAATGGCCAGGAATATCCAGAATTTTGGGCCCTTAGTTTAGTTTCTGCCTCTCTAATTTCAGTATTGTAAATCAGAGTACAGTTTTTATTCACGAGGACCCAATGAAGTATCGTTATATGAAGGCCAATTTGTAGAAGTATTAGCTAAGCAGGATCAAGATGGTAATACAGAATGGTGGTATGTAGACGCAGATGGCAAAAAGGGTTATGCACCTAGTAATTACTTAAGACCTATGTAATTTTTATGTGGAGAAGAATTTGTTATTTAAATCAACAGTCCGATAAGAATCTTTTGTAATTTGAAATATTGTTCTTTGTAGCACCTAGTGTACAGAACATGAAGAACAAAATAGTGGTTCAAACAGTAATATCATCTGGATGTGTTTTGTGCATTGTAATGTTGTGGCAATCATTCTAGCCTATAGCAATCATTCTCACATGTCATGGTAGTCATCCTCCCTTGCTATAGCAATCATTCTCATTTGCCGTAACAATAAGTCTACATGGCTGCATACTCATGTACATGTAGTTGTGAATAAACTGTTATTATTATTATTAGATAGTTTACTAAGCATTTATTCTCCCTTGATATATAGGAATAATTCTCACGTGCTATGACAATCATTCTCATTTGCTATAGCAATCGTTGCGGCAGTGTGAAATTGATTCGTTATTCACCAATAACAAATAACGAGGTGACTTGCCCCGTTATTGGCGAATAACGAGGTACAAGCTACAGGTACAGAACATGAAGAACAAAATAGTAGTATCATCTTGATGTGTTTTGTACACCAGTAACGTATAACGAGGTGACTTGCCCCGTTATTGGCGAATAATGAGGTAAAAGCCTTCTCGTTATTCAATAATCAACTTTATATTCGGGATTCAAATATGCTGCTAGCCATGATACAATGATAGATGCCAAGTATCCCCCAGTAGTATAACACGACCTCTAGACGAAAAACAGTCCACCTTGTTATTCAAGCAGAGAATAATGAGCTGTTATTTATTCGTTTTATACCGCGTTATTCGGGATTCACATATGAAGGTGTACATGTATCTTAAAGAGGATAATTCAGGATTTAATTCTAAACAACCAGTATCCCCTAGCAATAGAAAACATATTCAATATACGGTAAAAAAGAACAGATTGTTATTTAAACGGTGACTTGCGTCATTATTGGCGAATAATGAGGTATTCGTTATTCAACTTTATATTCGCAATTCAAATATGCAGCTAGTGATGACTAAAATGATAGATGCCAAGTATCCCCTATGATTTAATTCTAAACGATCAATAGACAACAATAGAATAATGGATTGCAAAGTATCCCCTAGCAGTAGAAAACATATTAACTTTGATAATACGACAAGAAATACGGTCACGCCAAGCTTAAACGCAAATGATCTGAGATCCATGGGAAGTTTGACTTCCTTCCGGACACGGGGCCCTCTGCGTTTGACTATTTTCTGATCGAGCAGTGTGGGACAGGACAAAGTTAAACGTCGGTGGTTCAAGCCAAGATGATGGGCTTTGAAAATGGTTACGCGGTCAAGGTCGTAAGTCAAGGTCAAATGTACCAAAAATGATTTTTACCCAATCATCTTTTCTGAAGGAAGTCGTCTGTGTTTTCATGTCGAACCTTAACTTTGATAATACGGCAAGAAATAAGGCGACCGAAAGTATAAACGCAAATGACCCGAGATCGATGGGAAGTTTGGAAGTCAAGGTTGATTGGCTTTGACTAGTGAAGGTCATCACGACCTTTCACATTGACCACGTCCATTTACTTCCTTTTGCAAACGGGCCTTCTGCGTTTGACCGTTTTCTGACCGAGCTGTGTGCGGCAGGGCAAAGTTAAACATCGGTGGTTCAAGCAACGATGATGGGCTTTGAAAATGATTACGGAGTCAAGGTCGTAGGTAAAGGTCAAATGTCCCAAAACTGACTTTAAAAAGTTTGAGTTCAGTTTTCTGTAACATAACCTTGACCTACAACTTTGACCCAATCATCTTTTGTTAAGAGCATCTTTGCTGCTCTCCACCTGACATTAACCTCGATAATGCAGCAAGAAATAGGGGCGCAACACTTATAAGCGCAAAGGTACAGAAATCGATGGAAAATTTGAAGTCAGGGTCAGCTTCAAGGTCATGTCACTATTTACACGTAACGGCCAATTCATCTGGTCAACACCAAATCATATTTTAAATAAATTGGTGGCTTGGCGCAAAATTTAACATACATGGAAATTATTATTAAATGTCAATAATTTTTAATAGTGAAAAATAAAATGTTGCCAAAAGCTCCAAAAAAGCGTAAAAAGGTTAGGGGGGTATGGGTGTGGTGCTTGGTGGGGGCGGCCACATTGCATGAGTTATTGTCAGTAGCCCTCCCCTTCCACCTGTCATACACAAATATTAGATAAGAAATGGTTATTTACTCACATCAGAACAGTTGGCCACAGGTCACTAATTAATTCCCCATTGACTTTAATTTTAATTCTCGTCTCTTAGACCGGCTCTAACTTTTTCCCTTTATGTACAGTGTTCATCTCCGGTCCATGGTCCTTTCGTGCTAAAATTAAAAAAATGTTTCTTATTGGAGGCAGTATTTGAGTTCTGTGAAAAGATTAGACAAGTTGCAAACAAACTACATCAAAAACACTCATAATTTGGACTTTTTTCAAAAAAATATTCTTTTAATGCCATGTACCAAATTTTCATGTAAGCATCTTCAAAATACCAATAATTTTCCACTTTTTTAAATATTCAGACTGGCAAGAAATATATTTTTAGAATCAGTGGACAGTATGCAAACAGAAAAATTGTAAGTCAGTTGCATTGTTTGTAATATTAGAGATTTATACTGAAACATGTATCCCTACCCCCTGCCCATTCCACAGATTAAATCAATCTAATCTTTGGTTGCAGAACTAACATTATCAAAGTAATCTGTCTATTAGCCTCGATTTACCATTCCTGGCTAACATATGTGCATAGAAACTAAAATAGGTGCATTAAATATAAATCATGGCCTTGATGAATAAATAAGAATAATGCAATATTTAGTCTATGATCAACCCTCCCTAACTAAAGGGTCACAGAATACACATTTTTCACAAATTTGGGAATATTTCAATGTTTCCAACATCTCAAACCTCAGGAGGCATCCTACAAAGTTTTATTGCAATCCTTGTGCTGAAGCAAGATGTATGTACCTTTACATCAATTTCATGAAAAAATGAAGTCAAACAAGTGGTTATGACAAAATTGACAACAAAAACGAGCAAAATTTACATTTTGTACGCCCACATTGAAATGTGGTCCTCCATCCGTCTACCCGTCCCTCCGTCAGTCCGGCGTCCACAAGCAATTGTGGACGAAGAAGCCTATTGATTTTTAGCGATTTCCAATAATTGCTGTCAGAGTTATGACCCTTGATCACTTCAAAGTGTTTAAGGTCATAAAATGGAGAAGCCTATTGATTTTCAGCAATTTCCAATAATTACTGTCAGAGTTATGGCCCTTGATTACTTCAAAAATCCGTGTTGACGCTCTAGAGGCCAAAGTTAATATCCGATTGGCTTTAAATTTCTACACAGTATTTAAGGTCATGAGACGAAGAAGACTTTTGATTTTCAGCGATTTCCGATAATTACTGTCAGAGTTATGGGCCTTGATTACTTCAAAAATTCGTGTGGACGCTCTAGAGGCTAAAGTAAATATCCGATTCACTTTAAATTTATACACACTGTAAAAGGTCATGAATTGGTACTCTTGCAAAAATCGACATTTCTCAGACAGGTGTCACTGAATCAAGTAAATACCCGAATGACTTTAAATTTATGCACAGTGTTTAAGGTCATGAAACAAAGAAGCATATGGATTTTCAAGGATATCCGATAGTTACTGCCAGAGTGATTACCCTTGATCTCTTCAAAAAACCTTTTGAACGCTCTAGCGGCTAAAGTTAATATCCGATTGACTTTAAATTTAGACAGTGTTTAAGGTCATGAGACGAAGAAGCCTATTGATTTTCAGCAATTTACGATAATTACTGTCAGAGTTATGGCCCTTTATCACTTAAAAAAATCTTGTGTAACCGATTGACTTTAAATTTATACACAGTGTTGAAGGTCATGAGACAAACAAGTATAATGAGTTTCAATGAATTTTGATAACTTGAACAGCATGGAGGAGAACTTTATCAAAGCCAAAAAAATTCGAATGATTTTCTGATAATTACATAATGTGTTGTTACTTTTTATCAGATTTTAGTGTATTATAAATGTTTCATTACCGAAAAAAGTAAAATATGCGACAACTCTTGTTGACTGCCCAGACGATTTAGCTTCTGTGGGCGTATGTTTCGTTTCCTGGCAACCTATCTTATTGTTCTATAAGCAACATAAATGCAACAACCACCACAAATCCTAGATTTTGATCAAAAAATATTGAACATTAAAGGACAATATTGGTGCCAGTCATTATCACATATGTGATAGAACGGGTTAAACACATTCCAAGTATACTTTAAACACAGAGCGCAGTGCTACGATAGCTGAGTATTACACGCTAACTTTATCGACAGTGACGTAACGACTGTGAAAACACGAGCGAGGGGTCTATATAAGTGACTGAAGCCGCTAGCGATAACAGACAGATGGCTAAATTTCTGCTAACTCATAATTCCTTCGAAGACCAACATTTGTTATATGGGACTGCAAAAGAATATCTGACAATTCAATAAAGTAATTTGGAATGTGTTTAACCCGCTCTATCACATATGTGATAATGACTGGCAGTGCCAGTCTGGCACGAATATTGTCCTTTAAGCTGACATTTACAGATCTACATCAGTGTTCTACCAGGGTGTGGTCTCATTGGCCTGACATGACTCATGGCTCTAAGTTTACTTTAAATAAAAAAGGTTAGAAATCCTTGAAATGTACAAAATAACCATTTCTTGGTGCAAAACAACATACCTAGCCGTATTTCAACCACAAATTCCAATTACTATCATTTAATTGTCAACACAGGTGCAAATAAATCTCTCAAAACACATTAATATAAAAGGGTGGGGTGGGGAATTTATAGCCTCTCTAAACTTAAACCATAGCTATGATGTCATTCTTTGTTATTATAATGAGGAATGGATTAATGAAAAGAGTGCATTATTAACAGAAAAGTCCAATATTAACGGAAAAATACATTTAAAGGAAAACGAAAAGAAACCACAGCAAACATAGCTTTTAATTTCCCCAAAAAATATAACACAAACATAACTGGTGAAAATTCAAAATTTAACATGAATGAATAGGTCTTTGATTATAAACTGGCGGCTGGGTTAAGTCACGTTCAAAGGAGCTCCCAATATTTCAATTAAAACTCTCCAAAAAATGCCATGGGCAAGAATTGATTACAAGACTACATGAAATTGGAAAAAGGCCTGAGGCCTAATTTGCTACCCTTGTAAAATGACGCGATTAATAAGTGAATGGGTACTGCGTTCGCAGATCACAATTGATAAGAAATATTAATGAAGACTTGTGTTTTATAAGAACTTTTGTAATTGAAGCAAGTGTTTTTCTGTGAAAACAATGAGTTTGAGTTCAACAAGACGAAATCATTTTGGTAAAAACATCAGATACAGTGATTCAAGCTTCTCTAGTATAGACGACACACCACTGAAATTGTTAAAAACGGAGGAAGTAGTAAAAGATACAGAAGATGAAGGTAAGACCGATGAAACTGTTAGGGATATAGAACATTCGCAAAGTATGATTCATAACGCAGTTAACGCCGCAGTGGAGGCTGCGACGATACAAATCGAAAAAGACATGAAACAATATATAGATAGCAAGTTTGCATCGTATGACAACAAAATAGGCCAGTTTGAAATAACACAAACAAGACTAGCTGTGACAATAAAACACCACAAAGAGTAATTACTTAAGTTAGATGGAATCATGGAGCTGTACCAACGTTAATGAAAAGAATTACCGATGTAGAAGGCGCCATGAATGACACAGCTAGGGTGCCCCACCATAAATAAATATCTCCAAATATCTCAACAATTACTCCACAATATTTATATATATACAAAGCCTTAAATCAGTTCCACACAATTATAGTCACTAAATAAACGACCATGCTGTACTTAATAAGCTAAAGATCATTTTATCATATAAATACTAGACTGAAAACTGGTTTCAATTGTTGTCCATAACATCCAGCACTTTTTGAGTAAAAGACAGGTTACTTGCCCTTGTTTTGACCTTAGTCTTGCTTAACCAGTCTACCAATCATTCTACGTTTGATTGACATGTCGGGATAATCAAGACTATATTATCTTACGAAACGTTAAATAAAGCTGAACAAGAAATTGTATTTAGAAATTAGCACGTCTGTCAACTCAACACCTGTTTTAAGAAACTTGTAAAAGTAAATCGAAACTGCTGCTAGAATCATGTTCCGGCCTAAACCAAGCATTTCAGAGATATTATTTCTACTAAACCAAACGATAGCACTCCTAACGGTACAGTTAATAATAAAGCAATTTAAAAAATGAAACGAACGTAATTTCTAAAGCTTCTGTAATAACAAAGAAGCTAATTTTACTGCTATTCGAAATCGTCAACAACAGATTTTTTAGGGCTCTAATAGCTGAAATATTTGTACAGAAATGCACGTGCCGTGGCTATTTATAGTCTCATACACTCCGGCGCTGACCTATTATCATAGTTCGAGACACAGCCACCCAAGCGTGCCGTGTCAAGACCAACTTTTTGTAGAGCACGGGGCATCCTAACACAGCCCAATATTCGCGAAAGTTACATATTCCCGTTTTTGGAGTCCAGGAGACGGAAAGGGAAAACTGCATCGATATTGTTAAAGATATTATTAAAACTAAGTTAAAAATAGAAGACGAAATAATAACAGACGCTGCCCACAGAGTAGGAAGGCTAATAAGTGGCCGAGCGTCAAAGGACGGGAAAATACCACCAAGAGGCATCATTGGTGACAGATATAAAGTCATATTGACAAGAAAGCTCCTGAAGGGGTGGGGATAGGTATTGCTGAAGATATGACGGCGATAAATGTAAAATTATTAAAAGACGTTCAAAACCACAGACGTGTGAAATCGGTATGGTTCTGCAACGATGTTGTTCAATTGAAAATGAATTACGAGCTAAACTTAATTACATACTTGATAAAGTAAGACATGGTTTTAATAAGGTGATACATGACATTGTTTTGAACTTTCAGTTTTTTTAAATAGCTAGATGTGTATCTACTCGATTGTGTATACAGATGTGTATGTTCTAACGTGTTTTTACAATACAAGAATCGTATGATACAACCAGCGGTCAGAAGTGAGAAGTGTGTTCATAACGCGAAGGCAATAGGGTTAAAGACAGTGAAATGTCATCGAACCCCGGAGACTATAATTAGGTTAAAGAGTCATAACATGGTCTAATAATCAACCAACCAAAACTATTACAAACCATATACAAATTATAATTATTCTTAGATAAAATATGTATTTGATTTAATACCCTTAATATATTTTCAGTCTTGATATATTGTAAATTTTATTAATTAAACTAAAGAGATCATCCTTTGAAAAACAACTTCTACTGTCTAAACTATGTTATTTTATAAACGGATTTCTTCGATTATATGAACAAACTATTTAACTTTGGTTATTATAAACTTACCTGTGTGTTCAACTCTGGTTAAAAAAAATCCATTGCACAATTAAATACCACAACTAATTAACTAAGTTCTCTCGTGAAAAATTCAACTCAAACAAACTTTTGACAGGGGGAAATACCAAAATGGAGGCCGTCTGCGTGACTCTTTGGGAGATATAATTTTGTATAAAGGGGTGACAGCTTGCTACGATTACATGTCATTTCGGTACCGCCTCATTTCGGACTTACAGCATTTTAAACTCCAAAAAAATATGCCCGAGATGTTTCGGACTCGGGTAGGTGACATTTCGGACTTTGGTAGGTGACGTTTCGGACTCGGAAATAAGCTAAAAGGAACAGTTGAACACAACTGTCAAATTAATTTATAATAAGCCAAAACGTTTTTTTTAAAAAAAATAACATGATAAAACATTAGTTTCACTTACGGTTCTTTGATAATCATTGTTTCCCATAAAGATATATATTTATTTGAAAGTGATATACACAAAAACAAAAGTACATATTTACACGACATGCATTCTTTTCTTTACAAGCCCCTAGTAGCGGGATAATTAAAGCTAATTTACCGATATTACCGAATGTTTTTGTAGTATGTGCAAAGAAGTCTACTTTACTTTATTTAAATCTTAATTCATACGACTTATCAGATATAATACAAAAAATACAATAAATAAATTATGATATACATATACAGCTATTGTTTAGTATTGAAATTGAGTTTGTGTTTGAAAAGGATATAAATAAAATGTATTGAACTTAATTTAAAAACTGTGTAATAACTACACACAAGGCTTATAAATCTAAATAACTTATATAATAAGATATAATTCTATTTTGAAAGAGAACAGATGTATTCATTAAGTTTTTTATCGGTAAGAGAAAGAAATAAGCCAAGATTATTCAGTTCTTTAATATTTTGTACCGATGATAACTGAAATTTTTTAAGTTACATTATTCAAGATATAGATAAAGAACTAGCCATTTTTGCTATAATATTTCGAAAGTAGATGTAGATGATATTGGCATTTGACAGTTTGGCAGACGTGTGCAATAATTTCAACCCAGAGTTAATTAATACTTTAGAAAACATTTCAGGCTCAAAGAAGGACCTGCTATAGCAGAGCCTCGTCTAAGGATTTGGTCGTGTGCGGCAAGTTTGGCAAAGCCCGTGCGAGCCTCGCGAAAACAGCAGGGATGAGACCCCCCCCCCCCAAGAAAATTTTGAAAATTGACTCCCTAAAGCTGCATTTCCTTTAGTACGGATCCGGTCCGGTTACGGATACGAAAAAAAAAAAACACTTTCATAGAATTTCAGTAAGTGTGTTTCCTTATGTCCGGGTGCGGATACGGTTCTCTAGGCGGCGTCCGGTACGTTTTTTCGGAACGGACCATGTAAGCTGCATTTCCTTTAGTATGGCTCCAGTCCGGCTCCGGTCCAATTGCGGATACGGAAAAAAACACTTTCATAGAATTTTAGTAAGAGTGTTTCTTTATGTCCGGGTGCGGATACGGTTCTCTATGCGGCGTCCGGTACGTTTTTTTGGAACGGACCATGTAGCGTTCCATACGGAACACATGCGGAACCGTGCCCGTAACCGCACATAAGGAAACACAGTTTTGGTGGCCCGTACGGCAAAAAGCTAAAATCAGTTTCACCACAAAATAAACGGTCACGTTGTACTTAATAAGCTATGAAAGAGAAAGAGAAATGGGGTTTATCGTCTAGTCGACACAAACTAGGTCATTTCGGCACTTAACCATCGAAAACTAATAGACTGGAAAATAGATCCGAGTGTCGCCCATAACATCCAGACACTTATGAGTAAAAGAATTGTTTAAAGATTCAATACCACTGTTGTTGTAACTAAATAATAATCTTTATTTTGGTCAACAAATTGTACTATATTACAATATTCCAATTAATTGATGATACAAATTTCATCTTAACACACCTAATTTAAAAAATTGGAAAAATTTAACTACATTATTTAATAAGGTTAACGTAAACCTTTTCAAATGTGACTTGGATTTTAAAATATTTTCGACCCCCCTGGACAAGTAAAATAGCATGTAATCGATAGTGTACACTACAAGTAGGACACTTAAACATCCAGTACTTAGATTATTAATATTCTGGAGCTGCCAAGTCAGCAAGGGTGTTATCGTCCCTTTAAAGAACCTTGTAAAAGTAAAATGAATGAATGAATGAATGAATGGGTTTTAACGTCCTAATATTATGCACCTAACCTGGGCTAATGGAAGACGGGTATACGCCATACAGTGTGCTATGAGGGAAATTTTGCCCGGGCAGAGGCGCTACGGCCTACTCTTATATCGAATTCCAAATGCCAAGGAATCTTTTAAGTGCACTCCAATGTGTACAAGGGACCTCAGGTTTTCGTCCCATCTTAACGACTAGGCAGCTGTCCTTGTCAGGCCCTCCTTCTGCATCACTGACAAGGGGAAAAAAAGTAAAATGAAATACTGCTGGTACTTTTCATCATCCATGTGTAATTCCTGCACCCACCATCGGCGTTTCCTTTGTTTTTTCCCTTCTTTATCAGTATGTATGCTGCAGTCAGTATTATCAATGTCTGTTCGTCTTCTACGAGCCTTGACAATGCTGATGTCATGTTGAATAGGGAGTCCTTTCGCTTGAAAAAATGCATATATGGAAACACAACTTGCCGTGGGCCATGTCGGCGCCCGGATCGGAGCCGGACCGGAGCCGTACTAAAGGAAATGCAGCTTTAGACTCGATTTCTGAGCACTTAAACATAGTTTCGGATATTTGATAAACTATTAGTTTTGGCATGATTAACTGTTAAATCGAAATCAAAAAACTGCTGCGACTGACCCGCAGACAGAAATATTCCATAAAACAATCAGAAAGACGATTTTGTAAACCTACGCACCAAGCTATAGTAGGCATATGTACAAGCAGACAAACTTCCAACAAACACATTATCACTGCATACCAGACATTAAACTGACATGTCACTCGTTCCAAAGTGAGACCTAGCGCTAGAGAATCTTGCTGTGCCGGCTGCCGACTGGTTCGGCCAGCCAGGGACATGACAGATCGCCCAGTCTTCAACTTTTGGGCTCAGTAGGCGGCACAGTTTGGCAAATGTGCGGCGGCGGCGGCGCCTAGTCAAAATGTTAAACGAGGCTCTCTGCTATAGGCTGATTTAGCTCTTTAACTAATGTATCTTTGAAGAGATTTGGGTTAACAAAATAGTAAGCTTTTATATATCTTTTCCTATAATCATATAAATATGGACATGCAATAATATGATGGTATTCATCTTCAACCCAGTTAACGAAGTAATGTTAATTATACGTAAAGTTTACGTAAAAATGGTCAGTCAGTTTACCATCATTTTGCTCGTTTTTTTAACGATAAGTTTACGTCATGAAATGACGTTAAACTAACGTAAAGTTTACGTCATTTTTACGTTATATTTACGTCATTTTCTGACGTAAATCTAACGTAAAGTTTACGTCATTTTCTGACGTAAATCTAACGTAAATTTTACGTAAAGTTTACGTCACTTACGTTAGTTTTACGTCAGAAAATGACGTAAACTTTACGTTAGATTTATGTAAAAATGGTCAGTCAGTTTACCATCATTTTGCTCGTTATTTTAACGATAAGTTTACGTCAGGAAATGACGTTAAACTAACGTAAAGTTTACATCATTTTTACGTTACATTTACGTCATTTTCTGACGTAAATCTAACGTAAAGTTTACGTCATTTTCTGACGTAAATCTAACGTAAAGTTTACGTCACTTACGTTAGATTTACGTCAGAAAATGTCGTAAACTTTACGTTAGATTTACATCAGAAAATGACGTAAATGTAACGTAAAAATGACGTAAACTTTACGTTAGATTAAAGTCATTTCCTGATGTTAACTTAACGTTAAAGAGATGAGCAAAATGATCGTAAACTGACCGACCATTTTAACGTGAAACTGACGTAAATATAACGTTATCTTTTGACGTTCATCGGAACCAATTTAAGTGACTCAGTCATTCAGATGGTACGAAAACCCAATAACATAACCATTTTGATGGAAATATAACCATTTAAATATTATACAATAATCCAATAACTAAAAGATATACACTCAATAGTGTTTTCAAATCCCTTCCCACTCAACAAACTTTGGCACTTAACACATGGATCAATATTAATTCAGAGTAGGTCCGTAGCCAGGAAGTTGGGGGGTTTTTTTTTGGGGGGGGGGGGCAAAGATGTTTTCGGGAGGGCAAACTAGCATTGGCATCTGCATGAATTTTTTCGCAGCTACTGGTATTTGCGGTAAAGGCCAATTGGAGCGTAGAATATTACTTTTAAAACACTAGTTATTTGAATTTTTAACAAATTAATATAAATTTTGTTATAGTTAAAATGTAAAACATTTTGTATAGATAAATCAAACATTACAAAATACTTGTACCCGGTTTTCACATTCACACAAAAATCACAACTGTCAACACTAGTAATGTGCCAGTTGTGCCAGGTAGTGTGCAGATGCCCTGCCAAAACAATATTGAAAATACTGAAAAAAATCTCGTTTTATTTCTTGTGATATTGAGGGGGGGGGGCAAGACTCGGTATTGGGAGGGCAGTCCCCCCCCCCCTGCCACCTCCTGGCTACGGGCCTGGTTCAGAGGACCTGGAAACAACACATGATATTGGACAGATGACCCTACTCCTTGTCAGGTAGAACCAGGGAATTGAAACCATACTAGTTGACTCAATGCCACCCTTATGATGTTACCCACACATGCTAAAAATTTGGGTATTCCTTTTTCAAACTCAATTACAACAAACACTAGTTAATAAACTATCTAAACTTTATTTAGAAAATCGATATAAAAAATATATTATAAAGTATAACAGTACTCATACATTTACATGAAATGGTGATAATTGAAAAAATGGTTACAACAAAATGTCTATATAGCACTATTAAAAAGTAAGATTTATTTTCTTTTACATTATGAAAATAGATAAGACAACATATATAACAAGCACTGTGATGAAAATGAAATGAAATAGGGTTCATCTGGGCTAATGAAGACAAGCATACGCCATACAGTGTGCTATGCGGGAAATTTTGCTCAGGCAGCGTCGCTACGGCCTACAAATCCCAACTGCGAAGGGATCTTTTACATGCACGTCAATGTGTACCCGGGACCTTGGGTTTTCATCCCATCCGAACAACTCGACAGATGTCCCTGTTAGGCCCTCTGTCCTACATCACTGACAAGGAGGAAACCACGCCGGAAAACGTGGGCGAACTTTCTCGGCCAACTCCGGGATCGAACACTATAGTGAACACATTTTTTTATAACATTTAAGGACAAAATTGGTACCAGTCAATATCACATAATGTGATAGAACTGGTTATACACGTTCCAAATATTATTTTATCACAAACATCATTTCTATGATAGATGTGTAAACAATGTTTCATCAATCGGTAGTGACAACAACAAAGTGTGTTTCATCAATCGATAGTGACGAACGCCAAAGTGGGGGGGGGGGGATGGTAACGTGGAGTGACAGTTACTGACAAAATTTGGTTTAGAGATGTCATTTCCTATCTTCATCGTTATATACAAGTCGAAGCGCAGAAAAAGTTTTTGTAAAACGGAGAGTTTGGGAATGTTGATAAAATGTGATAAGGTTCATCCTATCATAATGCTTCACACCCTGCCCCTTTACATTCACAAACTATTTTTTGACAAACAGTCAGGGCAACGATATAATACCCCAACATTGATAATACGGTTTATATATATAACTACATCATTATTATTATTACATGTGTGATAGAATTCGTTAAACACTTTACAAATATAATTTGCTATTATTGATCTATCACAAAAATTTGTAAGGGATGCAAATGAAGGTTTTCAACTCTCAGTGTTATAACTCAGTTTAAGCCAAAGAGCTTAAGGGAAGGGTGGATGAGAGCACTTTTGACGATAACGTCCACCATCATTGAATCCAGTGACATGGCTTCGATCCCACGTTTGTACATGACAAGTAGTAAGCTGGTGTTATCTGGCTACCATGTCCGTAAACAAAGCCTTCATAAATCTCTGTGTAACTTCTTTCACATTACTACCATCAATGGTGCTCAAATATAAGATCTGTAAGGAAAGGATTTTGAAGATACAGAATAAAGAACATATTCATAGTATACATGAGAATTATTCAGATTAGATTAGACTGGAGTGAGGCCAACAATGGCGTCAGTGCTTTGAATGTAGAACTAGACGATAAATCTTTTTTTTAGCACATCAGCCAGGGGAGTGAGGGTCCATCATGTATCTAAAGACAGTTGTTATTGCTAATTATAGGCCTAATATAGATATGCTTAAGCAGGATTTTCAAAAGAAAATTGAAGTAGGCTGTATATAAACAACAATTCAATTGTATTTATTGACATTGTTGATTGCAACCTTGTGGAATAATAACTCAAATAACTGAAGAGAAAAATGTTTAGTTCCCGAGATTTTTGTTACCGGTAATTCTACCGTGATTTTAAAAAAGTATAATTTTCAATTAAAGTAGTTTTGATTGTCTATAAATCGTACAGTTACAAAATTTTACATTCAGAAAATAATAACAGGCCACATAATCTTCAACTATTATCTTGATCTTGTCGTCTTATTATGACTTATTTTTTACCGTTTTACGGCTTGGTATAAAATTGTAACCAGCCATGTATTCGCTCTATTTGTAGATCTACAAATAATATGAAGACGGATGTTCGTATGTTAAAAGGCACTTACTTTCATATATGCTTTTAAACTTTGAAATAAATAGTATTTTGTTCAAGATTCAAAATGTTCCACTTTTAGCCGCCATTTTCTATCCCACAGTTCCGTTCGCTTTTACTATTTTCCAACCAACACAGAAGCCGTCAATACGTATATTTATAATGTGAGCTCTAATTGATTTTATTTTCGGGACGTGTAACTACTCAATATTATAAGGATAATCAAATAGAAAATAAATAATTTTCAGATTTCTTTTGTAGACCTAATCGGGGACGATATCTCGACTGATAAATCGAGAAATAACTGGCTCAAACTCGATTCGATTCTTTCTTGACATGCAAATAAAGTAAAAATGCGTTTTGGATTGAATTTGATTGCAAATTCCACTGCACCCATATTATTATACGAGGCCCTATCTCCAATAAATTTGATAAGCTTTGTTTTTACAACATATAAAAAGTTATATATATATTTAATACAAAGAAAGATAAGTTTAACAATTTTAAAATCAGATACAAATTGCAAGATATCTAAATCTTTAAATTAAACTAATGTTGTATTCCGATAAGTATCATTTTAAGAACAAATTATATTTTTATATATATATGTAAAGATTTAAAGCAAGCTTTTAATCAACCCATCTTATATTTTTGACCGCGATACAAATTACAAATACAAAAACAATGTATGATGATTATTGTTTGAAATGGTAGAAATTAGCAAATTGAACAATTTAATAATAAAATATAATTCATAGTTGGCATAGATGTATGGATTACATGTCATTTCGGTCCCGCGTCATTTCGGACCCAGTCTGGCGACTTTTCAGACTCGGACTGCCAACGTTTCAGACGCTACTCCAAAATATATGGGATGTAAGATTTTTTGTGCAGTGCAAAAAAGAAGAATTATTACATTATTAAAGTACCGTTATATAATATTTGAGGGGAATTTTTTTTTCTTGCAATAATCCATATTTTTTTTCATCAATTTGGAGGGAATTGAAATTATATAATAATGGGGTTTAACCTCCGCTCCACCCAAACTTGAATTTACATATGTTTTAATATATTTTCAATAATTCACTTGTGCTAGGGTTCTTAAGTAGTTGGAGGAAATCAGAGGAGTTAGAGAAACGATGTGGCTATTATTGATAGACTATTTTTACGACATGGTAAATGTTCCAGTAGCGCATACGCATGTTAGCAAATTTTGGACTTGTCCATCAATAATTCTTACGCCTCATCGTTTGGAATAGCCACAGCATTAGAGAAAACCCATGAGGTTGGACAGGTGAATTTGTGCTCCGTGTCATGTACAAAATGAAATGGGGTTTAATGTCCTACCGTTCTGTTCCAGCTTAGCTAATGAAGATTTTCATTTGACAGGAATATTACCTGGACAAAAGGAAAGTTTTACACGCACGCCATGTGCAACCATAATACTTGACTGGGATTATCTATTTCTCATGTATATTGAAATATTTTGCTTTGCTGTACACAATCCGATCGACTATGTACGGTTTTGGATTTAACCTCATTTTCTGAAGGAGCTGCGATGACTCAGTAACAAAATGGCTAGCAAATGAGGGGTTCAATCTCGGTGTTGGTCGAGAAAGTTCCCCTTGTTAGTGGTGTAGGATCTGGCAAAACCAGTGTCTAGCCATTCGAATAGGACAAAAAAACAATATCTTGTTCGCATGGTACACCTACAAAACCCTTGGCAGTTGGAATTCGAAATGATAATAGGTCATTTATTTATTCATTTTTCTCTTTGTGTGTCACCTACAGACCGCAATTCTTAAAGGAGCTAAATCTCTATTCTTGGAAATGCATACAAATGGATAGCAAGGCATGTAAAAATATAACATTACGTTTTTACAGTAACTTCTAATCGGTTATGTTCGGCGAAATACATGTATGCGAAAAGTCCAAATTGAATTGGAGTCTGATTATTCCAGCCTACAACAATAGTATTCTCCTGTGGGTTACGTTTAGGCTTGTTTATTGAGTCGCTTCATTACAAAGGACACACAAAATCTTTCCTGCAGCCACACCCAATTTGATGTCTACAAACCCATTTCTTCTTTGTGTGCCTGTGCCCCTCTCTTCTGCACCTAACCTGGGCTTGAAGACGGGCATACACCACGCCCGGGCAGCAACTAAATTCCAACTGCCAAGGGATCTTTTACGTGCACAACAATGAGTACACAGGACCTCGGTTTTTCATCCCATCCAAACGACTAGGCAGCTGTCCTTGTCAGGCCCTCCGTCTGCATCACTGACAAGGGGAAACCCCGCCGGAAAATCAACATGAACTTTCTCGGACAATGCAGGGATCAAACATCTGAACTCCAGGTTTAGCGTCTGAATTGATTGTCTCGGAACTTGGTAAACTTATTGCTTAAGCATGACAACTATTGATTTTGATGCATGATTTGCCCCCCCCCCCGCCCCGTGGACGGTGCCACACCCACTTTTTTGTTAAAATCTTGTCTGTATTAACGGATTTTGTTCCATTTCGACATGGTCAACCAAGGTTGTACCTATTTATACTGGTCTATGTCCAATCCCACAAAGAAGTGGGCCATGTCCAATTTTTGTGCTTTTCATCTGCAGACTGCAATCTGAATGGATCATCTTGTTTTACGTTATATTTACTTATGTTATATTTACGTTAGAAAACTAACGTTATATTTACGTCAGAAAACTAACGTTAGATTAACGTTAGATTTACGTTAGAAAACTAACCATAAACTAACGATTAAAAACCAGACGTAAAATTTACGTTAGATTAACGTTAGAATTATAACCATGGATCGTCCTGTTTTATGTTATGTTTACTAATGTTATATTTACGTTAGAAAACTAACGTTATATTTACGTCAGAAAACTAACGTTAGATTAACGTTAGAAAACTAACGTTAGATTTACGTTAGAAAACTAACGTTAGATTTACGTTAGAAAACTAACGTTAGATTTACGTTAGAAAACTAACCATAAACTAACGGTTAAAAACCAGACGTAAAATTTACGTTAGATTAACGTTAGAATTATCACCATGGATCGTCCTGTTTTATGTTATGTTTACTAATGTTATATTTACGTTAGAAAACTAACGTTATATTTACACTAGAAAACTAACGTTAGATTTACGTTAGAAAACTAACGTTAGAATTACGTTAGAAAACTAACGTTAGATTTACGTTAGAAAACTAACCATAAACTAACGGTTAGAAACCAGACGTAAAAATTACGTTAGATTAACGTTAGAATTATCACCAATAATACATATTTAATTATTATGACTGAATTCCGACTATTTATCAATTGTTATAATGTGCACACACTGGTGTGGTTATTTAATCCAGAAGTGTTGAAGCGAAAAAAATTGATTATATAACCGTCATAAAATTTACGTTAGATTTACGTCATCTTCTGACGTAAAAGTAACCATAACCATTCTGACGTAAAAGTAACGTAAATTTAACCATACAATTTTACCATTATTGGACGCTAACCTAAATCTAACCATAATGACGTAAAAGTAAAGTAAATCTAACGATCCATGGTAACTGGGAATATCCTTTAAATTGCATAATCTACAAATTCTCTTTGCACGCTCTATTTTCTCAAAACGACCAGTTTCTATGTACAAACGAATTCTACATATTAATCTTTGATAGTTATTGTGTAAAGGTTTCCTCAAATGATATTGGAGATCAAAATTTGAAATAACATGTTGATATAGACTACCTTTAGCTGACTGACAAATATCTTCTGTACACTTTTGTTTGAAAATGTCTAAACTTCTATTTATAATTAAAATGTTCCCTGATATATCACAATTCGCATTTTACATTGGTCAACCATATATCATTCTTCATTACCATTTCATTTAAACACGACTTTAACAATTTATTTTTGGTACATAATAATTTTAAAACATATTTTAAAATTTGTTTTTTTTTTATGGATATATAATGGATATCGACCCAGTTCTTAATATACCATGCCATTGTTAGTTGCCTGTTTTACACCCAATAACCGTTTACAAAAGTTTAACGGTCCTTTGGTTGATGTGGAAAAACGCGAGTTGTCAATCATCGAGATTGGCGGCCGTGTGTCGATTGCAATTATTCCGTTACACGAAAAAATCATTAGCCGCGATTGGTCAATCAAGCTCGTTTACTATTTGATAAAAGAAAAACAACGAAGTATTACTAAATTTACACAAATTTTCAACAGTCTTTAAAATATTCACCAATGTCTGAAACGTCGCCAGACTGAGTCCGAAAAGTCGTCCTTCTGAGTCCGAAATGTCATCTGTGTTGAGTCCGAAACGTCGTCTGTGTTGAGTCCAAAACGTCGTCTATGTTGAGTCCGAAATGACGCGGGACTGAAATGACGAAACGTTGACGGTACATATTTACGACAATTCGAGGTATTAGCCTCGGCTTTGAATTAAGTTTGGGTGTTCAGCCCAAATTTTTTAAATTTTATTACCATTTTTTACATTCTAGTAAAATCCCAGCAAAGTTTAAACATTTTCTTTTGAAATAATATAATTTTGTTTTAATTATATAAATTAGTCGAATAGGGGAATTTTCTTTGGAACATAAATGCGGCACAAAAACGTTTGTTTAACGAGCTTTAAATTGTACCTATAGATTATTTTATATTAACGATGCGTCGTTAACAAATATCAAATTTCTCTCGCTTGAATCCGGCCTGTTTATTTAACATTTAATAAAGAAAAACTAAATAAAAATTAATAATAATTGAATTCAATATGAGTTGTTTTTATACGTCCACATTTTCAGGTGGACGTATTATGTCGTCGCCCCTGTCCGTCCGTCCGGACGTCCACAATTGTTTGTGGACCCTCTGCAGGTCACAATTCTTACCCGATTTTGACGAAACTTGAAATAATGGTTTATCCCCAAAAGATCTCGGCTGCTTTCGATATTGGCATGTATCGGATCAAAACTTCATGGATTATGGCCCCTGTTTTTTAGCTTGTGGACCCTATAGAGGTCACAATTTTGAAACGGTTTTGATGAAACTTGACATGCGTGTTAATAACCCAAAGATCTTGGTTCCTTTCGATATTTGCGCCTATCGGAACATAATTTCCTGAATTATGGCGCCTGGTTGTCCGAAAAATCACCTATTTTAGCTTGTGGTAGCTCTGGAGGTGACAATTATTGTCCGATTTGAAAAATTGTTTGATTATATCACCGTTACAACCTAAGAAAGGTTGAGTTCGAATTTCGGGAAAATCGGACCAACATTGCCATACAAAATGGCCGTCGTTTGTACTCGAATACTGTTTAAAAATGGTATATCAAGGTTGTGGACCTTGTAGAGGTCACAATTTTAATTTCGATTTTGAAGAAACTTGAAATGCATGTTTATAACCCATTGATCTTGGTCCCTTTCGATATTTGCGCTTATCGGATCGTATCTTCCTGAATTATGGCCCCTGATTATACGCAAAATCGCCTTTGTTTAGCTTGTGGTCCCTCTGGGGGTCACAATCATTATCCGATTTAAAAAAAACGTTTGATTATATCACCGTTTTACCCTAAGGAAGGTTGAGTTCAAATTTCGTGAAAATCGGACCAAAATTGCCGTACAAAATGGCTGCTGTTTGTACGCGAATACTGTTAAAAAATTGTATATCAAGGCTGTGGACCCTGCAGAGGTCACAATTTTAATTCGATTTTGATGAAACTTGAAATGCATGGTTATAACCCGAAGATCTTGGTTCCTTTCGTTATTTGCACATATCGGATCATAACTTCCTGAATTATTGCCCCTGATTGTCCGAAAAATCCTCTGGAGGTCACGATTTTTATCCTTTCACTGTTGCAACCTATGGAAGGCTGAGTTTGAATTTCTCAAAAATCGGACCATAATTGTCAAACAAAATGGCCGCCGTTTGTACGCGAATAGTGTAAAAATATGGTATATCAAAGTTGTGGACCCTGTAGAGGTCACAATTTTAATTCGATTTTGATGAAACTTGAAATGCATGTATATAACCTAAAGACCTTGATTCTTTTTCGATATTTGTGCATATCAAATTTTAACTTAATGAATTATGGGAAGGAAAAATCACTTTCGGTATTCCTTGTTTTCTATCCATATTTCGAAAATGTGGGCGTATCCTGCCTGGCAGTGCCAGCTTACTATCTTTTTAAAAAGAACTCCCATTTCTTTTCGCCGACAACAAAATGGCGACGGTCTTATTACGTATCTTATTCAACAAAGTTTAATTCCAAATATATTGGTAAATACTGAAGTAAAATGTACACACTTTGAAGCGACATTCCTATCACGCTTGTATATATTGCTTAAATGATACTTCTATATTGGTTTTTATACGCCCACAGTGTTTAAGGTCATGAGACGAAGAAGCCTATTGATTTTCAGCGATTTCCGATAACTGTCAGAGTTATGGCCCTTGATCACTTAAAAAAATCTTGTGGACGCTCTAGAGGCCAAAGTTAATATCCGATTGACTTTAAATTTATACACAGTGTTTGGGGTCATGAGACGAATAAGCCTATTGATTTTCATCGATTTTCGATAACTGTCAGAGTTATGGCCCTTGATCACTTCAAAAAATCTTGTGGACGCTCTAGAGGCCAAAGTTAATATCAGTGTTTGAGGTCATGAGACGAATAAGCCTATTGATTTTCATCGATTTTCGATAATAACTGTCAGAGTTATGGCCCTTGATCACTTCAAAAAATCTTGTGGACGCTCTAGAGTCTAAAGTTAATAACTTTAAATTTATACACAGTGTTTAAGGTCATAAAATGAAGAAGCCTATTTATTTTCAGCAATTTCCGATAATAACTGTCAGAGTTATGGCCCTTTATCACTTAAAAAAATCTTGTGGACGCTCTAGAGGCTTAAGTTAATAACCGATTGACTTTAAACTTATACACAGTGTTTAAAGTCATGAGATGAAGAGGCCTATTGATTTTTAGCGTTTCTGATAATTACTGACTGAGTTATGGCCCTTGATCACTTTCAAAATTTTGTGGACGCTCTAGAGGCTAAAGTTAATATCCGATTGACTTTAAATTTATACACAGTGTTGAAGGTCATGAGACGAACAAGTTTCAATGAATTTAGATAACTTGAACAGCATGGAGGAGAACTTTATCAAAGCCAAACAAATTCCAATGATTTTCTGATAATTACATAATGAGTTGTTACTTTTAATCAGATTTTAGTGTATTATATGTTTCATTACCGAAAAAAATAAAATATGCGACAACTCTTGTTGACTGCCCGGACGATTTAGCTGCTGTGGGCGTATGTTTCGTTGCCTGGCAACCTATGTTTGACTATGGGGGTGATTTGGTGGGGGGGGGGAAGTGGTGTAATGATTTTGACATATAAGGATGGTATAAGTTTTACTCTGCAGCCAGAGTGTGGTGATGTGCAATATAGGATCATTGCATACAATGAAATATCTGAAACAATATAATATGATAAAGTTTGGTAATATAGGATCATGGCATACAATGAAATAACAATATAATAAGAAAAAGTTAGGTAATCTATGGTTATGTATGTTGATGTATGTTAATATCATTGACCAGAGTGAACTGTTCAAGCAATATATGATAAGTCTATTAGTGGGGGAACTAGCTGGCTGTTGTTTCTAAACTCGCGGACAATTTTGGAACTAAGCCTAATGGAGGCACCATGGTGGCCGATTATCAGAATGGGAATTCTTAAGTTGCACATCCCCTGGGTTAAGGGGCTGTACGCACCGGAAATCGCGTACAAGGTCGATTTAATTCAAATCTTTGCGGACAAGGTTAATCTTCGCTACATATGTTCAAGTTGCTAAACCAAACTTGAAAAGTGCCCTTCAGACCAAAAAATCCCATGGCTTCTGGTTTCAGAAGGCCCCCTAGTGATCCGTATACGTAGGTTTCTTTCAAATATGGCGGACAACTTTGATTCCGGTTTCAGTTAATAGGGTATTGTCCCAAAGTAAATAAAACACAACTTCAGAACAAAGAATCCCCTGGGTTTCTACTCCAGAAGGGTTCCAAGCTGAACAAATACGATATCCCGAATGGGCCACAATTGACCTATAAATAAAAAGTGCCGGTCAAAAGAGACTATCTATCACCTGTCACGGTCTTATTTCAAACTATTTACCTGTTATATATACAGGCTCGCCCAAACTGTCTACCTTCAATGCACGTGCATACAGGTAGTATATAAACCCTGCAATCTGGCTGGTATTGGAGATGGTTATGAAAGTTCTGGAGGACTTGATACTGCTACCGGTACTAGGTTGAGTAAATTTATTATGCTATTAACATTGGTGTCTTGGGTAAACTTGGGTTCCTTTGTGCAGGATTCGTATATTTTACTCACCGTTGTTTATTTTTTTTTTATTATAAGTAATGTTACAGGTCCCCTTAGGGTACCTACTATTAGATGTTAAGTGTTCACTTGAGTTGAATCAGTTCTGGTATCGCCGATGAATGGGTCATCGATGTATGTGGTCTTTCCGATGGGTGAGTAGTTTGTTCTGTAAATGGTATCGTCTAAAAGTTGCCCGTGAATGGTATCGTCTATGTATGATTTTGGTGATAAATGGAATCGATGGTACGCCGTATGACGTAAAAATAGTATTGCCTACTGATAGACCTCTTTTATGGCATCAACTTCATAAAATACGACCCTTTACAGTATATCCTTTCTTTACTTTCAGATAACTGATGTGATGGCAAGTGATTGAGATGGAGGGACCGCAACAGTGGCCGTTCCATTGACTTCTATCGTTCCGAAAACCTCACCAAACATTCAATGCGTTCTCCATGTTGAAACTTCTGTTCCCAGTGGTAGCAATGAATCAAAAACCTACTAATAAGCTTTTCAGGAAAGAGATGGCTAGGTCGCCCAGTGTGGCCTGGCCTTTTGACTAAAACAAATTTTAATTCAAAAATATTCTTTACAAAGGGATAATAACAGATTATGAATCTTCTCCGAACATATCAATCAAATTTTTATACAAAAATAGTATGGCGAACTTATTTTTTATTCAACAAACATAAACATACGTACATCTATTTACAAAACTTCCTTGTAAATTATATTAGCTAATGAATACTAATACGTTTACATATTGTTACATTATTATAGTATTTGTTTATAATTATATGTAAAACGTTTTGAGTCTTTGATATACCTTTGAATAAGTAAAACTAACATTGTATTTAATGTTTTTGGTAGTAGCGACGAACCATGTAGAAATATTTCGTGTAATTCAGTGAAAGGAATATTTCCCAGCCATGTCAATTTACTGAAAAGGGCATTCAAAAAAATAGTGATACGAATTTTCGACAGATATAGCATTACAACTACAGTATCGATTTTCAATTATATTTGAACGAAATAGATCAAAATGTAAACTACTACATCCACGTCGAATACGATTGTGGTATATAGAGAATGGCCTAGAACCAATATTTCTGAATTTTGGTGGCTTTATTTTAGGTTTTAGAGATTGTTTAAATTCTTTAACGTTTGCAATACCTTTCAAATCTTTTGATAAATTATTATATTCACGAATAGTTTTCGGAAAGAATGATTTTGTCTGATACTAACACGACAACGGGATTTCCGAATATTGGAGTTTTGTAAATTGTAAGGTGTTTGGGATTCGTCTACAAAATGTATAGTATTAGTAAAATACACGTGCCAGATCCCATGGATTACTTTATGTAACTGATTCAAACGTCTAATCTTTCTTCTTTCACGTAATTTTGACCATGCAGTTTCAAAATATAAAAATTGTCTGGAGGTGTAAATTGTATTTCCTTTAACAACGCGAGCTGTTTTCATCTGAAAAATTTACAATTTATCTGAATTATAACTACTACAGTTATCTGACAAAACGGCAAAATGCTTATTCAGTTCTAAGCTAAAGGTTTTGATTTCTCGGTAAACTCGGGAATCTAAACCGATATGAACTGACGGAACCAGAATCTACATTGATGGCCATCTACACAGACGATCTAGACGAACATTTCGAGAACGAACTGCAGCAATTCGTAAACGTCATCAAAGTCAACATTTGGTGATAGTTTAATAGTAAATGCAGGAGGACTGCACTACACGCAAAACAAAACAAAAAACAAAAAATCTACAAGATAAACCTACGGACAAGACAGAAAATAGACATTGCAAAAACTAAACAATTATAAAATCAAGTGAATGGATCCGGGGGCCAGCCGTAAGCGTCCACTGCGCTGTACAGTCCCGGGCACTTGATGCATCGTCGTCAGCCAGAATTTTCAAATACATGTATTAACTGCAACCTACTTCCAGCTTGGTTTCCATTTGTGTGTGGCTAGGCAGTAGGCATTGCAAGGCAAAGCACCAAGTATTTGGGGTGAGACTGTAAACAGAGATCCACTTGTGTACATACATGAGTCTCAAATTAGCCTATTAACAGAGCACTATTCATACGTTAAACGCAATTCGATGAATCGTTACCATTTAAATCTTTTAATCTACTACTACCGACTTAAAGGGGCAATATGTAAGATATAGATAAGAACTAGCCATTCTTGATATAATAGTTCGAAAGCAGATGATATAAAATGAATAATTTGAAAATTTCATTCAAATTACTCTATTGTAAGCGAAGGTATTGCCCTTTGAATGTTTGAAAGACGTATGCAATAATTTCAACCACGGTCCTGGTTGACCGAAGCTAAGCCTTGTTCAGTCTGGGTCCCGCCATATTGATTAAATCAAACTATTGCTGAAATGTTTTAATCTGTTTAATATCGGAGAAATCTGATGCCATCCAGAGTTGATTAAGGCCTGGATCACTTAATTAATGTCTAATTAATACTTTAGAAAACATTTCAGGCCCAAAAAAAGACCTGCAATAGGCAGATTTAGCTCTTGCATAATGCATGTTTAAAATATATGACCTTGAACTTTCACTTTTATACAAATTTTAATATAGAAAGTCTGATTGTGCATTTTATTTTGTTATATTGTTTTGTATTATTGTTAGTACTTTATATTGTGTTTGCATATTATATTGTATTTTAATATCATTAAATAAATAAATGATATTACTAAAAAAAAATATTTTTAAACGTCTAAAATTTGTATTCTTTAAATCTTAAAGATGAATGTTTATGGGTGGTTAAAAGCTGCTCTGTCAAGCTATTGATAAATATGGCTTAATTAACCACAAATCCCACTACTTAAAGGCAAATTTCACACTCACTGGTTCCCCCTAAATAATGCCTTATTTTAAGCTCTAATTGTGTTAGCGCCTACATTTAGTTTAAATCATCTCAGTAATATTATACTTTACTTGTTAGGTTTTGACTATAAATGTCGCTCTATTGGACCCACACATTAAATAGCTGGAAGTGGGGTTTGGTTTTGACTATAAATGTTGCTCTATTGGACGCACACATTAAATAACATAGTTAACCCACCATTATTTATGAACCAGGTACAAATCAAAGAAGTAAGTGAACACAAACATCTAGGCCTAATCTTCCAAACTAACTGTAAATGGAATAACCATATAGATAGCATTATAAGCAAAGTATCCAAACTAGTAAATTGCCTTCGATCTCTAAAATATAGACTGAATAGAAAATCTTTAAATACAATATATTGTTCTTTTATCTTTCCACACTTTGATTATGCCGATATTATTTGGGATGGGTGCAGTGATTATTTAGCTAACAAACTAGAATCCCTATAATTAGATGCACTGCGCACTATTTGTGGGGCAGTAAGAGGTACCAGCCATGCCTTACTCTATAAAGAAACTGGGTTTGTTCCACTCTCGGAAAGACGTCGACGTCATAAATTAAAACTAATGTATAAAATTATAAACAACCTCGTGCCATCATATCTTTCTGACCTATTAGAACTGTCCCCTATCCCTATCAATTATAACCTTAGAAACAAAGATAAACTAAAGGTAGCAAGATGCAGAACAGAAATTTTCTCCGAGTCCTTCATCCCTTCCGGTATACGAGAATGGAACAAACTTAAAGTTGAAATTAGAAACTCTCGATCCGTTGCTATCTTTTGAAACCCACTTAATAAATTAGATACCATCGTCCCATCATACTACTATCAAGGGATACGAAAATTACAAATAATCCACAGTAAACTAAGATTATGCTGCTCGAACTTACAAGGCCACAAATTTCTCAGACACGTCGATGACAGCCCTGTTTGCCTCTGTGGTCACAAATTTGAAGATACCGAACACTATTTACTCATATGCCCCTTACATTCAGATGCAAGAAAACAGACAATCGACAACCTCCAACACAACCATAAAACAACCAGTTGTCTTCTGTACGGGTCAACAAAATTTAGTCCTGAGATAAACATACTTATTTTCAAAGAGGTCCAACAATTTATTTTCCTTTCAAAAAGATTTCAATCCCAATAAACATCTATTAAGTTATCCAAAGCCCTGCACTCTGTATAATTATCTAAGTCTCTATTTTATTCATGATGTGTCATAATATATGCTCTATATTTATGTAAATATGTATGTATGTATGTAAATATTTATAATGTGTACATGTATCTATATCAGAGAAAGGGGTTACACATAGGCATAGCCTGTTCCCCAATCCGAATTCAGATTTAATGAATGAAAATATTGTTTACAAAAAAACAAAAAAAAATGGAAGAGGACTTAGTTTTTGACTATAAATGTCGCTCTATTGGTCATACACAATAAAACACACAAACAAAACAGGTTCTTTTAAATCTATATTTAATAACAGAATTGCTTCTAAGAAGCCAACCAGAAAAAAAAGCCTTTCTTAACTATTTGAAAATCTGCAAAATCACACAAAATTGTAAGGCTTTGGTCTAAAAAGTATTTTTAGCAATAGTTTGCATTTGGTTGATATCTGTTTACAGGTTATGGAGAAGAAGATAAAGAAGTAAAACCCCTCTTTGACCCCTAGAGGGGCCTTTGGAGTACGTGGCACCTTTATTTGAACAAATTTGATAAATGACCACACAAGGAACATTTGTACTAAATTTGGTTAAAATCTGTGCAGTGGTTTTGGAGAAGAAAATGCAGTTGTGGACATACATACGTACAATGGGCTTAAAATGATACATCTATTCTATCTATTCTATTCTGTCAGACTTTTACTTTGACATAAAGACTATTTTACAATCAACCATTTTGGGGGAAAAAAATAAAGAATCATCTGTATATATTTCATTTCCTCTACAAATGAACTAATTACAGCTAAGAGTAAACAAAAGAAGTATCCGTAGATACAATAGGTAAGCATATATACTGTAAAACATGAAATATTCGTAAGCTTAAAATTATTGTAAAAATGGAGAGCTAGGTAAACACACAATGATTTTATACCCGTAAAATTTTCATAATTTCGCTTCAACGAACCAAAAAACAAAACATATACAAATTAAAAGGACTTTGATCATTAGCTAAAAGCTACTGGGCTGAAGGCAACCTCGGGGACAATATTGTCCACCAGCAGAGTCGCCACCCCAGTGGTGTCAATTAAAAATATCTACACACAATATAAACTGTTAAAATACGATTGACACAACCGTGAGTTACTTCTGCAATACATGATGTGTTATGCGAGATTACACTTGTTATTAATGGCGAATTGTTAAAATTCATGAGGTTAGGCGTGATCGCGCATGATCACCATAGAGACATCGGTCAGTCCGATCTTCAAAATGTCTGCCAAACCTTATCGTAAGATTACCTAACAGAAGTAACTAACAGTTATTTTTATAATGTACAATGGGCTGAAGGCCTTATACAGTATGAAATAAATTATGAATATTATTATTATCTAGAGTTTCGACAAATAGCACATAGAAACAGTTATGACAAACTACTTCTCTATTAAAATTATTGGTTACTCTAATATTCTAATACTACTAAAGAAGACAGTTAAGAGGTACCATATACTACACCAAGATAATTTTTTCCTCAGCGTCCACCCACATCTTTGACATCTACGCCATTATCTGTAAATGTTAAAGGGAATGGTTACTCGAATAGTGAATTAATACTGGGTAACTGGGGTGTTACTAAAACAAAGACCCCCTAAAACGAAGACCAAAGACCCAAGACCCTAGAAAATACTAAAACAAAGACCCCCTAAAATGAAGACCAAAGACCCAAGACCCCTCATAATCGTGAATATACAAGGTTTCACTTCATCTACGCCCATTTTGAAGTTAGCCGAGGGTCTTTGTTTTTCAAAGCCACTGGGGCAGAAAAGAGGTTTTGGGGACAAAAGATAGGCCCAGGGAAAATAATTAACCTCCAGATATGAAGCACCTATGTGTCTTTATCTATTCCATTCGTAAAATCGCCTTATCTCCGCGTTCTTTTCGTGAAATTTCAGGGTCTTCGTTTTTCGGGTCTTCGTTTTAGGGGGTCTTTGTTTTAGTAACACCCACACAGGAAATACTAAAACAAAGACCCGAAAAACAAAGACCCCAAAATATATCTTTAACAAGCATACATGGAGCGAACAAGTGTATTAGTATCCATTGCTTAGGAAATATGAAGTTGTATATGGCTTTTTGAATCAATCCCCCCCCCCCCCCAAAATCGCTCACATTTCACACTTCATAAGGGCTTTTTTTCTAGTGTAGTAGTATGAACGACGAAGTTTGAAGTTAAGTTGGGGTTTGGTTTCACTTCATCTACGCCCATTTTGAAGTTAGCCGAGGGTCTTTGTTTTTCAAAGCCACTGGGGCAGAAAAGAGGTTTTGGGGACAAAAGATAGGCCCAGGGAAAATAATTAACCTCCAGATATGAAGCACCTACGTGTCTTTATCTATTCCATTCGTAAAATCGCCTTATCTCCGCGTTCTTTTCGTGAAATTTCAGGGTCTTCGTTTTTCGGGTCTTCGTTTTAGGGGGTCTTTGTTTTGGTAACACCCACACAGGAAATACTAAAACAAAGACCCGAAAAACAAAGACCCCAAAATATATCTTTAACAAGCATACATGGAGCGAACAAGTGTATTAGTATCCATTGCTTAGGAAATATGAAGTTGTATATGGCTTTTTGAATCAATCCCTCCCCCCCCCCTAAAATCGCTCACATTTCACACTTCATATGGGCTTTTTTTCTAGTGTAATAGTAGGAACCACGAAGTTTGAAGTTAAGTTGGGGTTTGGTTTCACTTCATCTACGCCCATTTTGAAGTTAGCCGAGGGTCTTTGTTTTTCAAAGCCACTGGGGCAGAAAAGAGGTTTTGGGGACAAAAATTAGTCCCGGGGAATATAAAGAACCTCCAGATATGAAGCACCTATGTGTCTTTATCTATTCCATTCGTAAAATCGCCTTATCACCGCGTTCTTTTCGTGAAATTTCAGGGTCTTTGTTTTTCGGGTCTTCGTTTTAGGGGGTCTTTGTTTTAGTAACACCCACACAGGAAATACTTAAACAAAGACCCGAAAAACAAAGACCCCAAAATATTTCGTTAACAAACTTATATGGAGCCAACACAAGTGTTTTTACCATTGCATGTCGCACATAGCTTTCAGATTTTTGAATCAACCCCCCCCCCCTAAAATCGCTCATCACACTTCATAAGGGTTTTTTTCCAGTTAGTCGTCTGAACGACACAACACGATTGATACGCAGATACATTTTAATAACGAAGTTTGAGGTTAAGTCTTGGGGTTTGACTTCACCAGGCCAAAGCCTTCCCTCGTTTTTCGGGGGCTGGCGGTTCTCTGGTCCCCGTTGGCGTTTCCCCTTGCCTTGTCATCTCAACAAAAGTTAATGATTTCAGGAAAGCCTGAACCTGATTTAATGTTGGCTTGATATTTTAGCCACTCATCTGCGTCCATTTTGAAGTTAGCCGAGGGTCTTTGTTTTTCAAAGCCACTGGGGCAGAAA
>OU795041.1:34900469-35009644 GCA_917208275.1 Patella pellucida | reverse complement strand
GTTTTAGTATTTTCTAGGGTCTTGGGTCTTTGGTCTTCGTTTTAGGGGGTCTTTGTTTTAGTAACACCCTGGGTAACTGCCTATAAAGCTTGTTAAAAGCTACCATATACTATATAAAGATATTTTTTTTCACCTGTAAAGGGAACATTCCCACCAACATTTACTGATAGTGACGTAGATATCATTTGATGAATCGTCGACAGCCAGGATTTTTAGGAATTAGACTTTTACTACAAGCTTGTACTTAAAATTTGTGGCTGTCGACGATTCATAAAGTGATATCTACGTCACTATTAGTAAATGTTGACAGGGGGATTGCTCCCTTACGAGGCGAGGAACAAATTATCTTAGTGTAGTATAATGGTACCCCTCAACAATTTTTATTAGCAGTATTAACTGAATATTAAAGTTACCATTAAATATACATATCAATTGTTCAATTTTTAAAAATGTTAATAAATTACATCAGATTATTGTCACTGTCATAAGTGTCATCATCACTGTCATCAGTGAAATCGCTATTATCAGATATTGATGAATCACTGTCAATTGTATCACATTCAACTGAACATGAGCTAATACCGAAAAGATTTTTAAAAGTGGTTGGAGCATTTACATTGCTAATATATTCTGTAAATTTTTGTAACAGCTCTGAAATTTGAGTTTCATAAAATAGACCCTCCTTGATAGCATATGCTCTTTCTCCATAAAATGATAAAGTAAAAGAGTATGCTGCTGTCTATAATATTTTATAACAGATAACATTTCTTCTTTTATAAGAGTCTGTTTTTCAGCAGCCCTGTCTTTCAAGCATTTTAAATTAATTGCCTGACGTTTGATAGAAATTGGAATATTATCATCCCGATGGTCAAATTCTGTTGTGATCCACATATCAGCATTTGAATCTTTAACTTCATCAAATGTCAAATGAATCGGCAGATGTTGTTTGGATCCACCAATGAGATTGTAATCTCTTATTTTTTGTTTTAATTTCTCATTGACCGCCTTTACTTGTTTAGACAACCTGATGGATATAGCTTGACCTCCTACAAAGAAAAAAGTAAATATATGAATAACCTGAACTATCATATCTTTATTTCAACTGGTTTTTTTTAACACAAGAGGTAGCTTTGCGACTCTGGGGCATGCAGGGAGGGGGGTACCAGGGGGTTACATACACTAAAAGGAGCAATAAGGGTGAGAAGATTATGAACCAAGGTTCTAGTACATCTTACGCATGAATAAAAAGTTGCTAGTTATATGAATTTAAGCAGGAAATATCAGAAAACAAACAGTGAAGGCAAACTAAAAAAATCATATGTGTGACAGTGAGTACCACAATAAAATGCAATAGCTATTGTCCAATTCTCTGAACATAAATGTAATTTTTGGTGTCATTTCAAATTTTTAAAAAAAACGGTTTTGGAAGTTTTTACCTATTTTGCTGTTACCATTTAGATAACTATATAACCATATTTGGCTAAACGAGGCAAGCATTTAAAAAATTAAAACTGCTGAAGTAAAAACTGGTCAAGGAATTTGTTTTGTATCCGACATTAGGTGATATGGGTAATTGGTTGATTGGGACCATGGCTGATTGGGACCAGATTCTTGGCTCACTGGGACCAGATTTGTGGCTGATTGGGACCAGATTCTTGGCTGACTGGGACCAGATACTTGGCTGATTGGGACCATGACAAAGCTTATTGGGACCATTACTTAAATGACGCTAGTATTTAAAGTTTGTTTGCATATTTTTGATAATAAGACAACAATGACAATAAATAATGTAATTAGTCACAAATAAAAGTGTAATTAGTGATTGACGGCTTCAATATAAATGAACTCAATCACAGAAAAGATGCTTCACATTCTTTGCTGATTGGGACCAGATTCTTGGCTGATTGGGACTAATGTTTGCAACAAAATGACAGACAAATTGTTCTTTGTATAATATTTTGTATAATTTTATTTCATATAATGACATTTGGTAGTGATTCAATTCCTTTACAAACCAATATTTTATTAAAACATACACATATTTCAACATTATTTCCTTTACAAACCATTATTTTATTAAACATATTTAAACATTTTTTCATATAAAAATAGACATTATTTCATATAAAAATAGACATTATTTCATATAAAAATAGACATTATTTTATATAAAAATAGACATTATTTTCATATAAAAATAGACATTATTTCATATAAAAATAGACATTATTTCATACATAACAAAACAAAATATTAACACATTATTTCATACAAAATATTTACAATCTATGAATTAGTTGGGCGGGCCATATACGTGTGCAGCTTTGTTGAGTAGACGACTTGTTGTTATTTCGTTCTGGCAATACTGTCTCCACAATTCCATAATTTTTCCTTCTATTTTTTGGGTTTTAAGGTTTGGTATCTTTTCAATTTTCCTTCCTTGACTAATTTTAATATTTTGGTATTTCTTCTGCCTCTTGGTACAAAAGGGTAATTAGCAAATAAAACGGTAAACATCCCTTTTTGGCTCGTTTGTTCAATTTAGAATGCCACCCCTCTACATCGTTATTTGTTCTGACACTCCGACCAAAAACTGACCAGGATTCAACTGTCCATACTGTGGACTCTAACCAGGTGCCTCTTACATAGTCAAAAAAAGTCGAGCAGCAACGGCTGGTCTTCTGGTAATTTTCTTGTTAGATGTTTGCTGCAGGTAATAAGGGAAGGGCAAAAACTTTTCTTAGTAACTTAAAAATACTTTCCTTCTGGTTATAGGCAGTCTGAAAAACAATTCAACATCAATAACCAAGAGTTTAGGATAATATATAGCACACTATCCCTAAACATAAAAGACATGACATCAGCTTTCATATTCGACTGTTTAAAAAAATATTGGATATATTATTGCTCGGTCTTATTGCTCTAGTCTGAAATGCAAAGTGGTTTCCTAATAATATCATGTGTGTCTAAATAATTATGTCAATGTGATCCCCTGTGTTCCAAAAGCAAAAATAAGACTAGCAAGTGTAACATACTTGTATTACATTTTCTGTGTAACATGATTATAGTTTTATATAATAATAATAATAATATAACTTTATTTTCTGAGGGAACATATTTAGTACATGAGTTCTAATTTTCAACATGTCCCTCCTACTCTATAAAACTAGCAACTACACAGTCATAATATTTACAAGGTGCATATATATCATAATAATATAAGCTTACAATAAAGAACTATCAAACAAAGAAACAATAAAAAAGGAGAAAGGGAAAATGATTAGCAAGGGTTCAAAGATTTAACGTATTTTACTAATTCCTTTTTGAACATAAAAACCGAAGACGCGTGTTTCGCAGTTTGAGGTAGTGTATTCCAAAATACAGAGGCAGTATATTGGAATGTTCTGGTCATTGCCTTTTTATTACTTTTTGGAATTGCTAATTTAAGTTGACTTTCTGATCTCAATGTCATGGTAGTTTCGGTCAATTTAGAATTTTCACAGAATGTGTTATATAAATATGATGGTAATTTGTCTCTTAGAATTTTGAAGGTGAGCATTCCTTGGTTGTATTGTATGCGTTGGTAGATTGTAAGCCAATTTAGAGTCCGAAACAAGGGTGCCGAATGTGAATCAGGTTTTTCATCCAAAATGCTCCTTGCCGCACGCTTTTGAAGTTTAAACAAGACCTCTAGTTTGCCTTTATTGGCATTACCCCAAACTGAAGAACAGTAATCTAAGTATGGTAAAATATAGCCGTTGAAAAATAAAATTCTAAGATGGTGTGGTAAATAAGGTTTTAACTTTGTCAGGAGGTAGATTTTGGAGGATATGATTTTGGAAATTTTGTTAATTTGGAGATTCCAATCTAAATTTTGGTCAACAGTAAGTCCTAACAACACTGCTTCAGATACATTTTCTAATGATTCTCCATTAATTTTTAGTGATAAGCAGTTTGTGTTCGATTGGTGTTTTGAAGCTATTAGCATGGTTTTGGTTTTTTTAGCATTAATTACCATACCATTATCATTACACCAATTAAATACATTTAGTATATCCTCTTGAAGGGCTATCTCTATATTAGATAGTTTGTTGCTAGAAAAGTGAAGGGTGCTGTCATCAGCAAAAAGGTCAGTATGGCATTTACGGACATGAAGTGGGAGATCATTTATAAAAATCAAGAAAAGTAAAGGACCAATATTTGATCCCTGTGGGACCCCACATTTCACATCGGTAACAGTTGAATAACAAGTCCCTAAGACTACTTGTTGCTTTCGAAATTCAAGATAGGATGAAATAAGTTCATGCGATTTTAAGTCAAATTTGTATAATTTTAATTTTTGGAGGATTAATCTATGGTCTATAAGATCAAAAGCCTTACTAAGATCGAGATAAACAAATCCATTTCTTTCAGCCAGATATCTGTAATTCTCAATAAGGCTGTTGAACATGAATGATTTTTTCTAAAACCAGATTGAAATTCATAAAAAAGTTTGTATTTTTCAAAATATTCTGTAATTTGAGAACTAATGTGTTTTTCAAATATTTTTGATATCGTGGGTAAGACAGAAATTGGCCTATAATTATTTGGTAGATCCTTGTCTTCCTTCTTGTGGATTGGGATAAGTTTTGCAAATTTTAATTGTTCAGGAAAAATATTTTTTGAGATGCATAAATTTATTATATAAGTTAATGATTTAAAAATATAGTCTGTCGACATCCTTAGAATTTTTGGTCCTATAGAGTCAATACCAGAAACTTACTTGGATCGAGCATATTTAGATATTTGTGTACATCTGCACATGAGATATAATTTATGGTAAACTCTTTGTCGGCAGGAATTTGTTTTTGAACAAATTTATCAATCTTTTCACAATAATTATTGGAAAGTGGGTTATATACGGGCTTAATATCATCAGTGACATTAGTAAAATAATTATTCATAATATTAGCAATATCAGATAAATCATCATATTCTTTATTGTCTGATTTAATAGACGTCGGATAGGTAGAATTCCTTTTATTTCCGGTAGCATTGTTAAAAAATTTCCAAATATGTTTTGAATCTTTGTTCTCTTGAATGGCAGTTTTGATATATTTAGACTTAGAACTTGTTATTAAGTTTTTGGTTTTGTTTCGCCAAAGTCTGTAGTTGATATGATCATTTTTTCTCTTGTAAAAATCTCTTGTTTTTCGAGCTTTATTAATTCTGAATTAAACCATTCTGGTTGTTTATGATTTTTTATTCGTTTTCGTTTTTTCGGAGCATGCAGATTAAGAATATCATTAAATAATTTATACCATACTTCCAATACCATATTTGGCTCACCTATAGTTTCAATATCTGAGAAGCGTTGAAGTGAAAGGTCATTTAAAAAATCATATTCATTGAAATGTTTGAAATTTCTGTATTCGATTTCAAGATGACGGTGCCGCCTGGTGGTTTCTTCATTTCCTATGATAAAAATAACTGGATAATGGTCACTAAGACCATAAACTGGAATAATTAATTCTATAATCGTATCGGGAGAGTTTGTATATATATGATCTATTATTGTTTGGCTATTCTGGGTACACCTTGTTGGAGAATCAACAAGTTGGTGTAAATTGTTTATCGTTAAGATTTCAGACCATTGTTTAGGAATGTTCAGTTTAAAATCTATATTAAAATCAACCATAATATATAATGGTATATTTGAAATATTAACAATATTTAACTGGCTTTCAAAAATGTTATACCAGTTTAGATCGGAGGCAGGAGGTCGGTAAACCAAGCATAATAAAAATGATTTTCTATATTTGGGTGTAATTTCGATCCATATTGTTTCAATATCCCCAATCTCTAGATCTAGCCGTCTCTTAAACATGATGTTATACTTTACATACATAATTAATCCTCCGCCAATTTTATTACATCTATCTTTTCGAATTATTTCAAAATTAGAAATATTTATATATGCGTCATTGATCTTGGAGTGTAAAAAAGTTTCAGTTAGACCTAAAATATCTATCTTATTAGATTCATCAAGAATAAAATCATTAACTTCATCGAATTTACTGTAAAATCTGTTAATATTTAGATGACATAGTTTGAATCCATGACGTTTAGTAATAAATGGATTGGAAAGGGAATCTCTCATGTTATAAGTATCAGCACCAGCTGTTTTATTACCCTCATCACTAATTGCTGATGACAGTGTAGTAGACTGAAAGGAGTTATCAGCCAATGAATTAATTATATCATCACTATTAACACTAGACTGTGACTGTTCAACATTTTGACAAATATGAGTGTCTATTTTAGCAATATGAATATGGTCGTTATTAAATGAATGATTTGAACAAGTATAGGTTACGTTAAATTTTTCCTCGGCTTCACCGCTTTTGGAGGTGATTAATGTATCATGAGGAGGGACATTAAAGTTATCAAATAAATGTAAAAGAAAAGTTTCATATTGAATGTTATCATACATATAAAGTTCCTGTGCTGGGAGATGTTTCAGTACTACTTGTTCGGCATTAATAACATTGCCTATGTTCTATTGATCATACATAGATCTGTAACTAGAATTGTGATAACAGTTTTTCGCTTTGTGGGCCCTTACTCCACACAAATAGCAATGCACATCTGGTGGGAGCTTACAGGATTTTGAGACATGTCCACTTTCCCCACAGTTAAAACAAATATGAGTTTTTACACGCTTGGTTGGTTTCAGGATGTCCACATAATTATTAAATGTTTTAACTAGCTCTGCTGTTCCTAAGTCACTCAAATGTTTTCCATCTTCCCAGTACATGTTCAAATCATAAGAAAATATTGGATGATTTCTTTATTAAATCCAGAAGAAAAGCTCGTTCAGAAACCAAGCTCTGCAAAATATTTATGAGCATCTGCCTTTGCTTTTCTTGAACTGATAACAGGTAAGTCAAACAGGGTGTATCAGTAAGACATCACTGTTTTTGTAGGGACAGTTCTTTCTCTAAGCTTCGTATTATCCTCATTTAGCTGAAAATTAAGTAAATACTTAATAATGGATCTGAATAAAAATTGTACCTATTAAGAGAAAAATGTAACACACAATGCAACATGCCTACACAGTATTTAAGCAATATGAGCTTGAACCCTTTATCCATAAAAGTCTTAGCAATTGAAAAACATATTGAATTGTCTTAAATATAATCATTGAAGGTTCATCTTTCAAATACTTTCAAAACTTACCACTCATATTTGTTATTACCTTCTGCGAACTCATTTCTATTTAATTTATCTAGAGCTTGTACATATTCCTCTTCCAGACTTAAATCAACTGTAATAATATAACATTAAAAAAATTATTGCCAATTACTAAGAAAACTATAGCTGCTTATGATACACAGTTAAACACTGTTGTATAGAGAATTTCAGATCATGTATTGTTTGACATAGAATAATAAGATGGTAAATCAATTATAATTGCATAGCTTAACTCATTCGGTCAAGTTGTCGTGTCAAAGCAACCTAATTAGCCAGCAAATCTTACCCCGCCAGACGTTGACCTGGTGTCAAGTCAGCTATCCGCTCAACGTCTCGCAGCGACATTTCACATGTACTGTTTTGTTGATCAATAAAGTTATAAAAAATTGCCGATTGACTTTCCAAAAGCCATTATCTAGTAAACATATAGTTTGAACTTATGATTGGAATCATAAAATGTACACGTCACAGCAACGGTTTAGGTGCTATAAGATCGCAAGTTCACGAGAAAATTCTGTTCATATCGGTCGCCATATTGGACGGCCGATCGCTGGTACTGTTTTATTGATCAATAATTAAAGTTATAAAAAAACGTTTGATTTCGCAAAAGTTGTGATCCCATAAAACAATAGTTTCAACTTGTGATTGGGGTCATAAAATGTCTAGGTCACAACAAAATGAACAAGGTGTTACGTTGTAAACTCACGTGAAGAAAATCGAGAAAATATTCAAGTTCATCGACTTTCATGCACCGTTTTATTGAGCAATAAAGTTATATAAGAAAAACTGATTCGCTTTCCAAAAGTAAATTAGCCAATAGAAATATAGTTTAATTTTTCAACTAATGATTGAATTTTATTGAGGTCATAAAATTTACGACACAGCACCGGATTTATGGGGTTAAGGTCATGAACTCTGTAGAAAATAATTTTCAGAGGTCGCCATTTTGAGTGGCATTAAATATTTGTACGCTTTGTTTTTTTAATAATTTCTTCGAAGGATTTTTTTACCGGAAAATATATTAGACGTAGAAATTAGCAATAATAGTATCCTGGACAACGAATTGACTGACAATTCGAGTGAGGAACAAGACGCCTACCAAATACTAGCCTAAAATGGCGGGTATTCTTTGTTGAGATTTTATTTTGATTCATAGCGAATTCTGTTATATGCCAATCATTTTTATGTCCGAAGCCAGGGCCAACTGACACATTAAAACGTAAGAAGAACGGATTTGATTTTATTTGTTTATTTTTTTGACTGAATATGTTCGCATTTGTGACCTACGAAACAAATCCAATCACGCTGAGAAATTCAATGAGATCGAGAGGTTCGAAAAAGAAAATTGGAGGGACACGGTAACGGCTGCAGAAATTCGTGATTGACAACTTTATTTACAGTGCTAATCCTAAAAACTTGGTGTGGGCTAAATAAATAATCAATTGTGCTTACTGTTTGATGCATGGAGCATTAAAATATAACTTTATAATTCATAAACGAGGCCTATTATTTATTTTACAGAGCTATACATAGTTCTTTGTTTTATAATATAGAATAACTTTGTTTTTATTTGGAATTTTTATTTTAAAAAAATATCCTTGTAAAGCCTGTTTTTATTTTCTACATTTGGTAATATAAACATTTTTTGATTGGGGTGATAGTTTTTGTTTGGTTTTGTTTTATATGCAATAGGTGAGATTAATGGTTAATCCTTTAATTAGCACTAGGGATATGGGCTATAGTCTGGTTGGTTCACCCCCATTTCGACCACGTCCCATTTCGACTACACCCCATTTCGACTACACATTTTATTACCCTCAAAACCCCTAGCCCCTAACTAATTAACAATTAACTGTTCCACTGATTAACTATTGTTAAAATAGCTTATTCATTATATATTTTAGCTTTTTTTTAACATCAAAGCACAAATATAAACTCAGAGTACATTTTGTTTTGACAAAAAATTGTAATATTTAAAGATTACATTGAGTTTAATACTTGCTTATTAATATAAGATGATTTATTTTAAATTTTATACATTTATACTTCAAGTTCACTATCATACAGTCAAACAATTTCTTATCTTATTAGAATTCTTTTATAACAATGAGTTTGTGTATTTTCGAAGTAGAATTATTAGTTTTATATGTAGCCTATATGGCGGGACTTCGTGAAGTCGAATTTGTAATTTCTCAGATGGGTAAGCCGCAAGTCTTGCTGGATGGATAAATAAGTGTATAGAAAGGATATCGAGCGCAGTGAATGTATTCATTGGAAGTGTGTAAAGTCAAACTGTAGTTGTAAATGTACCACAATGGATACGTTCGAAAAGTTTCAAATCACAACCACCTCCCAGAAAATAAAGACCAAATCAAGTTTAAAAGTAGCATCCGAAAACGTTCACGAGAAGAAACGAAATTAGACAATCGAACCAGTGTTTGTTTTGATATAATCTGTTATACGCTGTAGTCTAAATGGGGTTTGGAAGAATCTATTCTATCTATAGAGAGGGTATATAAGTAGGGATAAAAAAAACACCAGACCGTATAATCTGTTGTTATAAGCTGTAGTCGAAATGGGACGTAGTCGAAATGGGAGTACACCGTCTGGTTAATTGGCTTAGGAGATGAGGCAGTAATTAACATAATTAGCTCTAGGGGTCAATGAGTTAAATACCTTTTTGATTGTTCTCATTATTTCATGTGTTTGCTTGTTTTTCCTCCTGTATCCATGTCAATAGTGTTTCTTCTGAAGCATCTAAAATCATCAAATTCTAAAATAATAATAATAATAAAACATGTTGCCCTTTTGCATTAAGTAAAGAGCAAATTAATTAATTATGGAAAACACTCATTTTACCTGAAACAGTGCTTTTCAACCAAATGGACCCCCAGGGAGGAAGGAACTGTAATTTTGTAAAGTCTTGAGAAAGAATATGAAAGCCGGTGGGAATTGGGAAGGTATTGCTCAAAGAGGAGGAAATACGATTTGTAATTGTTTCATTCATAAAACAAAACATATAAGTCAGAATGCACCAAATGACTTTGTAATTTTACTTTTTTTCTGGAAGTCATTTTCCACAAATTACATTCAGTAGAACTTTGCTTGTAACATGCCAAGGATTTGGGGTTTTGGAGAACTTATAGGGTTTTTTTTAATTACTGAATAGCAGATGTCGTCAAAATGCACCTATATGACTATTTTTCAGGATTTTTTTGTGGGTAAGTTTATTGTTACATCGAAAATGTTAAAAAATCGAATATCTTATACTACAATCTAGTATTATAAACAGCTTGCTTGTCACTTACCAGATAATGGTTGAAGAATTTCAGCCAGTGTTTCTGTACTAGTTTTCTCCAGTTTTTCAGCTTTTTTATTTTATTAATTAGACTTGTACCTGCAAAAATCAATCAGTTTATAGAACATAATTTACCTTTTAACTAAGACTGTTACTATGAAATTTAGATAAATTAAAACAAAATTAGCAATGCATGCTTTATTTAAAATAGACATGGGACGTGCAAATCTATTAAAACCAATTTAGACTTTCTGACTGATTGGGAATAATAAATTTATTTTTTATCTTTCATATATTGAATCTATAAAAAACACCACAGACACCACTATCTAACAAATAATCTAAACTGTTGATAGGAAACAATATTTATAAAAGTTATTCACCTAGTTTTTCCCTCAACTTTAAACCATAATACATAATATATCAATCCTTTTTTCAGGTGTAGTTTCCTAAGTAATATTTGAAAATTTCTCTAAATAGGACCATAAGCCTTCCAAACTTTCGCCACCAGTTAAACCAAGACCATTAACTCGGCGAGGACCATACAGCACCTATTAAAAGAAAATTTTGAAAAAAAATTAACATAAGTTAAATGACAATCCCACTCTGATTGTAACTTTTAAAAATGCCTGAATTTTCATTCTGATCAATATATCGGAGTACATGTATTATACAATATTCCAATTTATTGGTGAAAATTCAGGTACATGTAAGCCAACAGTTTTTTAGTAATTTAATCTAGACTACAAAAACAATCATAATGAATTGTTGTAATGAATTCTTACCTGACATGAAACTTTGTGGCCATTAGCATGAAAAATAGGAATTGAAAATGTGGTTTCACTAAGTGATCTTTCTTCAGATTTTTTCTACAACATATAATTCATTGTTTATTAAATGCTAAACAGAAAATGAGAAATATTATATTATGCAGTCATGTAATACATTACCTTATAATGAATGTAATGTGAAATACTAAAGCTATATGTTTCACATAAGCATGAACAAAAGGAATTGAAAATGTGGTTTCACCAATGAATTCTTTTTAGATTTGTTCAATAACATATAATTCAATGTTTATTAAATGCTAAACAGAACAAAGGACAAAGGAAATGTATTATGCACAGTTATGTAGGCTATTACATTAACTTAGTAATGTGAAATACTAACACTAAGTAACACTGTATGTTTCGCAATATGCTTACCTTTAAATGGTTGCTTAAACTGCAAGCAATATCATACAAAATGTACAATTTCTCGCTCTCTTCCTCCTCTTCTAGAAGTTTCATACAAAATGTACAATTTCTCGCTCTCTTCCTCCTCTTCTAGAAGTTTCTTGATGAGAAAAACTGAATATCCAAGCCTGTAAAACAAACAGAAAATCTTATAATATCTTGCTTTGAAACCCTCGAATGACCCCAACGAAATCTGTAAACTTGAGGCTTGTATAGATGACATTAAAAATTGGATGAAGCTTAATTTCCTCAAATTAAATGACGACAAGACAGAGGTCATCTTGATAAGCAGAAAATCTCTTTCCAAATCCATTAAAATCGGTGATTCAACTATAACATCTTCTCCATCAGTTAAAAATCTAGGAGTTTACTTTGATCAAGATCTTAAAATGAAAAGTCACATCTCTACTATTTGCAAGTCATTAAATTTTCATCTCTACAACATTGGCAAACTTCGATCATCTATAACGCCAGATATCGCTAAAATGTTAACTAACGCTTTTGTTATCTCCAAACTAGACTACTGCAATTCACTTTTATACCAATTACCAGTATCAGATATAAACAGACTCCAGAAAATTCAGAAAAAGGCTGCACGAATCGTATCTTTAACTAAACATTCTGAACACATTTCTCCAGTACTTCAAAACCTCCATTGGCTACCAGTTTATTAACGAATTAATTTTAAGATTGGCATTTTAACTTTTAATTGTCTAAATAGCAGCTGTTTCCCACAATATCTTAACGAACTTTTAACCCCATATAAACCTTGTAGGAACCTGCGCTCTGCTGACAAAAACTTACTTCATATTCCCACAGTAAAGACTAAAACCGGTGAACGGGCTTTTGTTTACGCCTCTGCTAACGTGTGGAATGAACTCCCTAGTCATGTAAAAAGCTCTGCTAATGTTGCTGTTTTTAAAAAGAATCTTAAAACCGAACTTTTTAAACGTGCTTTTGAACTATGAATATGTTGACATTTTAATGTGTTAGAACTATTTTGTCTTTACTTTGAATGTATTTTAAAAGAATCTTAAAACCGAACTTTTTAAACGTGCTTTTGAACTATATGTTGACATTTTAATATTTTAGAATTATTTTTGTTTTTACTTTGAATGTATTTTAATTGTGAAGAGCGCCATAGAGCAGCTTGTTAGCTGGAGCACTCAGCGCTATATAAATTGATTATTATTATTATTATAATATAGTAATATTTGTCAGTTTGTTTGAGTCTGAAAATTTTATCTATAGGGGTAGCTCGCACAAGGAATCATTATAGGTGGAGTTAGTCTACATACATACCAAATATGTATAAATCGCCAAAACATTAATTATTTACCTTGCAAAAAATTGGGTTGGTAGCCATATTTCCTTTAGAGGTAATGCGACAGTATGCGACAGTGCATGTTGCCAGCTAGGAATATTAAACTTTTTTTTTAACAACTAAAAATATTATTATCTATAGTCTAATGGCATGGACACGCCAAAAATACTTCATGCTAGTATATTTTAATAATGCTAATACATGTAGTAGAGATTGTTAACACAAGAAGATTGCAAAGCTGTAAATTAAATTAAGTACATACCTTTCCCCATGTTTTAAACCAAAAAAATATTTTGTATATTCATGTCTACATGTAGATCCAAAAACAGCAGTCTCAGACAACTTTTTATATCTTCCTTTAGATCGAAGCATACTTCCTGCTTGAAATTCACTACAGTCCTATAATGACAATAGTTCAAAGACGTGAGACATTTTCTTTAAAATCTTTGTGTGGATTTCCTTAGTAATAACTGAACTGTAATTAGTGATAGGGTTGATACCTGATCTGGTATCAGTAAGCCATGGCATCGGACTCGAACCCACAGCACCTAATTGCCCAGCACCTAATTGTCGTCTATATAATTTAACACATTGCTGTTAATAATCATGCTTGACAACAATACAAAAAAAGTGGCATGTTAATAAATTCAGAAGTAATAGATTCATACAAGTGTGTGTGTGTAAATACACATATACTGTACTGTATTTAAGAGACTCATTCAAATACTAAACTAAAATGATCTTTGGAATCTACAGAAATGTCAACTTACTACATCTGGTTTAGTTGTGTCTCCTTGATAATCATTCATAAAATTATCAACTAAATTTTGATCAAATAAGAAATGGTTTTGATGTTTTGGATGATCCCATTCTCTACCAGCAGTTGCTTTCCTCACCAACTAGAAATCTGCATCTAAACTGTAAACTTTTCTTGATGACTATAATAAATAGTGTAATATATCTAAAAAAGCTGACAAATTCTAACGATTTATTTCATAAAGGTCACCTATAAGATGCGGGCTTACTGGCAAGTAGGTCAACGGTGTTTGTTGCAAAAGTAACCCTCATCTGTGGACTTAAAATCTTAGTATGCTTACTGTCAATTCATATTAATCTTGGGTTTTAAAATAAATAAATTACAATATTCCCAGAATATATAATTAACACACAACCTACCAAAAAACAACATGGGCATTCTGTTCCATCATCATGGAACGGGTGCTCTCTTTTGTATATGAAATGGCGGTATTCTTCTGAAGTTTCTGTGATCAATACTTTGTATATATCCTGTATCTGCAACAACATTCATAATTTCAGAGTAAGAATATTTGTACAGTAGACCATCAAGTCAGTATCTGTTTTTAGCATTGGAAAAATGGTTAACCAGCATTTTCTAGAACTTATCATAGCTTGCAGAAGTCACACAGCAGTAACTGTATCTTTTTTTCCTAATATTACAATTTACTGGACAGTTTACAGATGTAGCAAAAGCAGGGGCTCTGGGGATGATAAAAAATACATACCTTAAGATTGACATATGAACGGCTGTGTTTTGATGATCTTGCTTTAAGAGATTCACAAAAAGCCTTTACAGAGACATGACTTTCAAGTAGAAGACAATTTAACCAATCCAGAAGATCAAAGTTAAATGCCAACTTGGGAAATTTAGAAGTAGATGGCCATAGCTTATATCTCACCAGTCTAACTGCTTCGAATTCACAGCTACAAAATTCAACCATGGGGTTGTGTTATCTTCCTTTAAAATGTTAGGAAAATTATAACAATGCCAACAGATGCAAGAGGCTAAATCTTTCTGGGTGCAAGGTACTAAATCTTTCTGGATGCAAGAGACTAAATATTTCTGAATGCAATAATTTTAGAAAATAAGAATAAACTTGTAAAGGAAATAAACCCTTATTTACAAAAAGGTGTGATATTCTAAATAATTCTAATAGATATTGTGTGTGACAATTATGCAGCTATTTAAAAAAAAAGTCTAGAGTGCTAGCCTGATCCCCCTAGCTCTCGACAGCCCCACCACATGGCATCGATACTCATATCAGGCCATTGTGCGCTAATCCATGTGTTATCGCAGACGATTCGCTTATGCACTGAGAGTACTGGAAAACCGGAGTAACCCCGCTTTCATGAGTATTTCCGCACCTTCATAACCTTGTCATTGAGATCATAGAAAAATTATCGACCGGCTCGAGCCCATTGATGACAGCTGGCAGACAGATATGTAATTTCTCCGCATTAGATTCAACCATTATTAACCCTTTGGCAAGTAATGTGACATATGTCGGCACAGGGTGTGAGCCTAGAGCGACATATAATAATGCACCGATAACATACCGTTACGTCAACGCCAATATGTGATGTAATTAATTCACTCACTAGGGACATTAAATCAACTCTTTAAATTAAAGGGACAATCCCGATAAGAACAGAGTCTCAAAAATTAAAGTCCGAGTATTTGTGAAATTTATAGACCAAAATATAAAAGCATGGTGTATTTACATTGTCTGAAAATTTCAGCTGAAAATATTGAGTCCTTTGGACGTGAACGTCAACACAGCTTATCTGGACACGTAACCCTTTTAAGATTTCGGGTCATTTTTTTTCATTGGGTGACCTGTTAATCGATTTACGTTTCTTGAGAGGTCTATACAGTGAATGATCCATGTACTGTACTTGATAACAAAAGGTAAATTTCACCTACATATTATTTTTATAGAAAAAAGTCTGGTTTTATCCAGATACTGTATGATACAAAGGTCTCCATTTCCAGATGCAGACTGTCAGGTTTAAGTTATTTACAAGCGTATCACAAATATCGGGTTAGTTGATCGGCCTTAGATAATGGGTTTTAAATGATTTTAACCCAAAATTAAGCAGTTTTATTCCCCAAAAAGTTATCGGGATTGGCCCTTTAAAGGTTAATCGCATCTTAATTACGACACCCTTAAAGGCGGATTATCCATGAGGCTGATGTGGCTGCAGCCACGTTACGGCCCGTCAAATGGCCCGCCAACATATTAAAAACGGCCTGTCGAAAAAAAATTAATGTTTAAAAAAGACAAAAGCACAAAAGGCCCTGAAATCTGAAAACTGGCCTATCTTCAACTCAGCCACTCGGCCCTCCATGCCATAATCCACCTCTCTGGACACCCTTTTTTATACCACATTCTTCTACACACGGTGACACTCATCATTAACTTATTAATAATTAGGCGAGGAGTAGGACTAGGACAGCTGGAAAGTTTATCTAGCCTTAGTTATTTCAATAACGTAAATTGTATCGGCTTTGCTACGTAAATTGTATCGGCTTTGCTCTCTACTACGTTATTGTCCGCTTCTATTGACAACTAGTATGAAAATAAGGCTTTACCCCATCTCGGTTTTCAGGCTATTTTGGAACCCTTACTGTCTTCTTTTCACCGTGATTCTTCTTTGGTCGCTAACAGGAATCATTTTTTGCCACATCCAACACAAATTTATAAAAATCCAACACTATTTTCATGTAAATAACACGATACAAAAACATAAACAACTTTCATTTGAATCTGGCCGCCATGTTTAAAAACTAACGCTTAGCAAATATTCCAAATTTAGGAATGTCATTTTACATGAAAATAGTGTTGGATTTTTATATGGCCGCCATGTTTAAAAACTAACGCTTAGCAAATATTCCAAATTAGGAATGTCATTTTACATGAAAATAGTGTTGGATTTTTATAAATTTGTGTTCGATGTGGCAAGAAATGATTCCTTTTAGCGACCAAAGAAGAACAACGTTGAAAAATAGACGGCCAGGATTCCAAAGTTGCCTTAGAACTGAGATACGGGAAAAGCCTTATTTTCATACTAGTTGTCAATAGAAGCGGATAGTAACGTAGTAGAGAGCATAGCCGATACAATTTACGTTACTCGAAGTACCGGTAACTAATCTAGCCTAATCCTAGTATGTCTAGTACTAGTAATAAAAGCCTACAAAACTTTCTGTCAAAATCGTATCTCCAGTCCATGACCAAAGTGTATGGTGCAGTGTACTTACCTGTAAAGCGGATAGTAACGTAGTAGAGAGCATAGCCGATACAATTTACGTTATTGAAGTACCGGTAACTAATCTAGCCTAATCCCAATCTCCCAAACAGAGTTGTCTTCCTTTGCATTCCACACTAATCTCTGCTTTCGGCTCAATTGACTACGCCACCAAGATTCTTGGCGAAGATGGATAATGATAAACAATACGATTTAAAACAAATAAATGATAATATATTTAATACTATTACCATACTGAAATAGAAAAGTAACAATGTATATACAGATATTACAGGGAACTCTTTTGCGTAAGATTAGCGGTGAAATGGTCGGAAATACGAACTGCGCATGTCGCCGTGCTAATTTTAGAATATAATACTATTTAATACACGTGGGTTTGTTTATCAGTACTACGCGATCGGCAGGCCCAACAATTAATTTAGAAATGTGTAGTTAATCCGAATCAAAGAATTCTTATATATATGTTTGAAATAGGATAGAAAAATCACTTCGCGGTATAAACATTTCGAATTCACTAAAAAAAAACATAAAATTATAAAGTGATAATAACGCCAAGAACATTTCGCTGACAGGCGCCATTTTTGACCAAGTAGTAAATCACGTGATCGATGACCTCCGGGTCAAACATTATAGTACGCGAGTCGACGGCAGAGTCGAATGCTGGATAGCGAGACTTGCGTGGAGAATGGCCTAATCCTAGTAAGTCTAGTACTAGTAATAAAAGCCTACAAAACTTCCTGTCAAAATTGTATCTCCAGTCCATGACCAAAGTGTATGGTGTGTGTAGTGTACTTACCTTTAAATGTATGGCTTTTCTCTGTGTAATTGTCTGTGATTGTGATCAGCCTCCATGACTGGGTCCAGTTCCAGAGAATCGGTTCTTGGCAATTCTGAAATGTCTGCATTATTAGTACTACTACTAGTAACACTGCGACTATCAGCAGATCTAGAACTCGACGAGGTAAAAAATGGTCCGAGTCCGACATGCCTAGTCCGTTTACGTCCTCTCGAATATGTAGTATAAGTAAAGGGTCGTATAGACGTCATTAGTTTTTTGTATCTTACCATGGCAAATCCAATGACGTCATTGGGCAAATCTGCCAAACTTCGCCATTGTTCGGATTTGCACAATGCAGAATGTACAATGCTCTGCGCATGTCCATACATTGAAGCGGTGCGCATCTGTGTTGGTGGAAACTAACGTTTGGCCCTTTCTGGCGGGAATTTTTAATTCTGATTGTCCGAAAATTTTCTAATTGCTTAAAAAAGTTTAAAATTTGTTATTTATAATGGGTTTAATAGAACTTATTTGGTACCAGGCTGGGAGTGATATAATAATAATAATAATAATAATAATAACTTTATTTTCAAAGGGTTGAAAATTAGGCCAAAAGGCCTGTCTTACATTTTGCCCTTTATAACAGAGTTTAATACATTTGAACAAACAGAAGAGCAATATTTACAAAAGAATATTAACAAAATCACAACTGAAAATATTAATTTTAAATCTTTCATAATATAATAAAGTTGGCACACATGAAACATACAAGTATAATAATAAAACATATTAATTAATGAAAAAGTCCATAATATATTTCTTCTGGCAGTTTCCAATGTATATAAGTACTACATAGACTAACTAGGTCTCTGCATAGTTACAAATTGAAATAATCGCCTACGAAATGAATAAAATGAGTTACAATATTTTAAACAATCAGGTAATGAGTTCCATAATTGGGCTCCAGTGAATCTAATACTATTCTTAACTACAGATAGATTAGGCCGAAGTATAACAATTTTATTATTGATACTAGAGTATGGAGTATTATAGTAGCAGAGGATGCGGGTTAAATATGAAGGGCATTGATGATGAATAATTTTGTAAATAAAAGCATATTTGTTCACTAAGTGACGCTGTCTAACATTTAAGAGTTTGATTTGGGCAAGGCCCGGAGCCAAATCCTTTGTATGTTCCACACCTAGGATCAATTTAAAGGCTTTGTTTTGTTGGCGAAAAAGTGTACTCAAAGCAGTCGAGTCTCCCTGATCCCAAACTGGTGAACAGTAATCTAGATAGGTTTGTATATACGCTTTGTAGAATAGAGACCGGTATTGAAGTGGTAGTAGCTGCTTGATTTTGCGAAGTTGGAAAATCTTTTGGTTTACAATTTTGGTTACATAGTTAACATGATCAGTCCACTGTAAATTGTGTTCTAAAATGATTCCCAAAAGTTTGAACCTGGGGACAATTTCGATGACAGAGTCATTGATTTTGATATTAAGTTCAGACGATATATATTTACGCTTCTGTCTAGTTGTAATTAACATGGATTTTGTTTTGGCTTCATTGACTATCATGCTATTATGTCTACACCAATTCATCACCATATCTGTATCAATTTGAAGATTGTTTTCAAGGTCAGAAACAGTTTTTGCACTAGTATAAATAGTTGTATCATCAGCAAAAAGATCACATTTAGAATTTAAATACATAGGTAAATCATTTATAAAAATATTAAATAATAAAGGACCCAAGACTGAGCCTTGTGGTACGCCATGAACAATTGGTTTACAAGAAGACAAATTACCATTTACAAAGGTCCTTTGTTGTCTATCAAGCAGGTATGAATTGAGAAACATTATAGATTCCTTGGACAATTGATACAATTGCAATTTTTGTAGCAACAGTTTATGATTTACAAGGTCAAAGGCTTTCCTAAAATCAAAGAAAATAGCCCCACATAGAAGATTATTATTAAGAGAGTCATACATATTTTCAGTTATATTAGTTAAAGCAGTCAAACAGGAGCTATTACATCTGAACGCTGACTGGTTAGAATACAATAAATTATATTTATTAAAATATTCAGTAAGATGTGAATGGACATGTTTTTCTAATACTTTTGATAAACTTGGTAATATAGAAATTGGTCGATAGTTGTTCGGATCATTTTTGGATCCATTTTTGAATAATGGTAAAACTTTAGCAGTTTTTAAAACCGTAGGGAAAACATTCTGATCAATACAAATATTATAAATATAGGTTAGGCTTCCAGAGATTATGTGTGCTCCTTTTTGGAGAAATAGGGCATTAACAGAGTCTAATCCAACAGCTTTTGAGATATCTAGAGCTTTAATAGACTTATTAACTTCTGTTATTTTTATACCTGGAATATGAAATTGAGATTTAGAAGGCATATGATTATTAACAAAATCAGAAATCTTGGTCATGTCGATATTTTCAATTGCTGTATTACTACCGAGTAAATTACTGGCAATTTCTGTAAAAAAAAAGTATTAAAATCCTCCGAAACAATGGGGATTGTTTGTGAATTATTATTGTTTCTATTTAAAGTTGTGTTTATGGCATTCCATATAGTTTTAGAATTTTTATTAGTAGAGACAAGACTTTGGAAATATACAGCTTTTGCTTTCCTAAATATACTCTTTACCAAATTTCTATACATTTTAGACTGAGTAACATTTCCTTTCTTTTTATGGTAATCGCGTTGACGCATCATATTAAAAATTTCTTTGTTGAGCCAGGGCTGCTTCGTAGCATTCTTAACACGTTTCGTTTTCAGTGGAGCATGTTTATTTATAACTTGAATCATAGTATTATACCATAACTCCAGGGCTTTATTGGGATCATTGGTGCTATAAACATTATCAAAAGGCGCAAGTTGTAAATCATTTATATAATCAGTTTCAGAAAAATATTTAAAGGATCTATATGAAATATAAATAGGACTAGTTTGGGGGATTTTTATGCCCTTTTTGTTCCATGTAAAACAAGTCGGATAATGATCCGATATGTTATATGAAGGGACACTAGTTTCAATTATATTATTTGGTGAGGACACAATGACATGATCAATTAAGGTCGATGAGTGATTTGTGACTCTTGTAGGAGAAGTAATAATTTGTTTCAGGTTATATAAATCTAGTACATCTAGCCAGTAGCAATTATTATTATTTAGAATATCAATATTCAAGTCCCCAAACATTATAATTTCAGACCTAGAATTCCATGGTAGTTCCATCATTTGTTTAACATTTTCAAGCCAGTTACTGCGCGAGGCTGGGTTGCGATAAACGCAACAGAGGAGAATAGGAGTCGTATTTTTTATTCTTATTTCAAGCCAGATTGACTCTATATCTGGGTGTTCAAGATCTATTCTTCTCCTACAATTGAGCGTATCTCTAACATATACTAGCGTACCTGATGAACTGTTGTTACAGCCGTCTTTACGAAACGGTGCATGGAAACCAGGAATACAAATGTATTCATCATTTACAGATGTATTCAAATGGGTCTCAGAAAAACCAAAAATATCAAAATTTCTGATTAATTCTTTAAGCTCATCAAGCTTATTAATAATGTGGCAAACATTTAAGTGACCACAGTGAATTCCTCTTTGCTTTAAGAAATTAAACATATCAAGGGAAATAACTCCAATTACTTAAAGTGAAGGTATTGTAGCACAAACTGTTTTATCAACACCCTTGTGTAGATTCAATTTGACCATTAAAAGGCCTATTTAGGAATAGGCTAGTCGAATACGGAATAATAGGATTTGATTAGGATCTAGCTAGGCCTTCCTTTTTACGTTGGCCTAAAACACAACTTACAGTCGCCTTTGTTTATCTTCTTTAGGCCTAGTAAGCACTACCTCGTACGCTACCTACCCAATTCACTCTGCGTTAGATTTGTTTAATAAATTATTATATAGGCCTATTTTATAGGCTACACTAGGCTACAGTACTTAGCATACTTAGACTTACTTAATACTTAGACTCTAGGCCTATTTACTATTTATTTAGGCTATTAAATTACTAATACTTTCTCCCAGAGAACTTTACCGAATCTTTCTAGAAATCTAAGTTAATTCTTCTAACTAATCTAACAACACCAAAAGGCAAAGCGCATAGTTATAGTATTAGTATAAATAACAAGCAATCAAATAAATTTAAAAGCCGAATTTTCTCTATACTGACTGATCTGACCCGAATTGGTTCAATGAAAATGAAGTATGAAGACGGGTAACCGTATTTAAATTGCCTATCATAGTGTGTGTCGTATATTGAACCGTATAGGGATTAACCGGGCTTTTCAGACACTCATACTAAGTCAATAAATAGACTTATTCAAAAGCACATGTTTATTCTTGGAACGGAAGAGGGTGCACAGAGCATGCGCAGCAAACATACATCGTATAAAATATGGACATGGATTTAGATTATGAGAACACAACATAACATCCCTCCCCCTTTAAGTTGAAACAATATTTAGAATGTCAAACTTTGAATTTGAAAAGTTTCTTTTTAAAATGTCAATGATTTTGAAATTATTTTACAAGTCCATTCTGTCAGGTTTTTTAATCACACGACTAGTACGACGCACAATCTCGGGATTCTGAGTAGTTCGGGCTTCATGCTCAGGTGGAACTATCAGTTGTTCTGACATGCGAGAATTAACCTCAGGACTTTCTATGGAGTGTTTTAGTGGAGTTGGAGGTTTACTTGTGTTGACAGGTAGTGGCGGTGATGGAATTGGTAATGATGGCGGCACAGGAGTTACACGTTCTGTCTTTGGTGCTCCTTCTTCGTCAGGATAACGTTTACGAAGATGATCCTGGTGTCGACGCCAAATTCGTCCATCGACCAACTTTACACTGAATGATATTGGACCTAACTTTTGTTCAATAACACCAGTTAACCATTTTGGCTTCCCTTGAAAATTTATAGTCCATACAGTGTCTCCAGCATAAAATATACGATCCATGGCGTGCGAGATGCTGTACATCATAATCTTGCTTTGCGAGGACACGATTTTGCATTGATGGTAAAACAAGAGCAAGTCGCGTCTTCCGTCTTCTTTTAAATATTAGTTCAGCTGGTGATTGTCCAGTTGTTGTTTGTGGTGTCACCCTGTACGTGGGTAACAGGCGATAGAGGCGATCTTCCAGATTACCAGTCGACTTTTTAAGTCCAGCTTTAATGGTCTGTACAGCTCGTTCTGCTAAACCGTTACTTGCAGGATGGTAGGGTGAGCTGGCTATGTGTTTAATACCATTTATTTTACAAAACTCTTCAAACTGGCTACTGGTGAAACAGGTACCATTGTCGGATACTATTGTACTTGGCAGTCCTAACGTTGCAAACGTTTGGCGTAACTTTGTTAGTGTGATTTCTGTCGTCGAAGACGATACAACATGAGCGTCAATGTACTTGCTGTGAGCATCTGCAATGACGAGTATCATTCGCCCTTCAAAAGGACCAGCGTAATCGATGATAATACGATGCCATGGCTGTCCTTGCCACTCCCATTGGCATTTTTCACATTCTTTTACCTTCTTCTCGATTTCTCCATCCATCCCGGACCACCAGATGTAACTGCGGGCAAGTCCTTTCATTCGGACAATTCCTGGATGACATTCATGTAACTCGTAGAGTAAGCGATCACGGGCTTATAATAATAATCTCTCGTCATTTTACAAGGGTAGCAAATTAGGCCTGAGGCCTTTTTCCAATTTGGCCCTTGGCACGTGGTGGGATGACGGCACGATTTCCCCAAAGCAACACTCCTTGTTCTACACTAAATTCATGTTGTCTGTTGTTGTATGGACTGAATTCAGGTGTATTAGCAATGTTGTCTACGGTAACGATGGATTGATAGGGTTTCTACCAGTTCACTGGCTAATCAATGGTGCTGTCACTGGTGTCTCATTCAGTAGTGACATGGTTAAGACAGTTTCTACCGGGACAGGTACATGAGCAACTGGTGTAGGTAAGGGAAGTCTGCTTAATCCATCTGCATTAGCATAACTATCACCACGTTTATAGTGCAAATGGTATTGATAGTTCGACAGTGTTAAATTCATGTTGTCTGTTGTTGTATGGACTGAATTCAGGTGTATTAGCAATGTTGTCTCCGGTAACGATGGATTGACGAACTTGAGATAGGATAGGGTCTCTACCAGTCCACTGGCTAATCAATGGTGCTGTCACTGGTGTCTCATTCAGTAGTGACACGGTTAAAACCGTTTCTACCGGGACGAGTACATGAGCAACTGGTGTAGGTAAGGGAAGTCTGCTTAATCCATCTGCATTAGCATTACTATCACCACGTTTATAGTGCAAATGGTATTGATAGTTCGACAGTGTTAAAGCCCAACGATGTATCCTTGCACTAGCCATTGGCGAAATCAGACGATCTTCTTTCAGAAGTCCTGGCAGTGGCTTATGGTCAGTTTGTATGATGAAATCTCTTCCATACAGGTATTTGTGAAATTTATTTAATCCAAACATGATAGCCAGACCCTCTCGATCAGAATGGGCATAGTTTTTCTCGGCAGGTGCAAGTGATCTAGATGCGTAGGCAACTGGTTTATCAGATCCATCTTTCATTTGGTGAGAAAGAACAGCGCCAACTCCGTATGGGGAGGCATCACAACTTAGTATCAGTGGTAAATTAGGGTTGTAGTGTACAAGAACACTTGAAGACTGCAAATAGTTGTGTATATATGTTAAATTAGTCTTTTCTTTATCCCCCTCTTGTATATATGTTCAATTCGATAAACACTACCTACTACATAGGCCTAAGCCTTCACAAAACAACACATACTTAATTATTTTTTACGTTACTTTTTATCCAATATACATATCAGCTAGGCGAAATATAACTGCAAACCACGTTTTTACAACCCTTACTATCGTCGTTGTGTCTGTAATAACATTAATCATTCGTACTCTCCTCTTACTCTCAGGTGATATCGAACCTAATCCAGGTCCAAATAAACAAATCAGTAACCATCTATCAGTAGTACATTTGAATGTAAGGAGCCTCAAAAACTCGATTTAATAATTGCAGAATTAACTAACTTTGATATAATAACTTTAAGCGAAACATGGCTTGACAAAGACATCACATCTGAGTCTATAGCTTTACCTAACTACTATCTGCCCGTAAGGAAAGATAGAAATAATCGTGGTGGTGGCGTGATTATATATATTCGTAATTCCATATCATTCAAACGTAGACAGGATTTAGAAAATGAAAATATTGAATCAATTTGGATTGAGATTAATTCTAATAATAACAAATTTTTACTTAGTAGCTACTACAGACCCCCCCCCCCCTTTCATCGTCCACTATCACTCAACAGATTTTTAATTCTTTTCAACAAGCCATGACTGATCCAATTGATAAGTGCATAATTTTAGGAGATTTTAATATTGACTTAAATACAAAAACAACCAGTTTCATTCATGATGCTAGTAACTTATTAGACATGACCCAATTAGTAAATAAATCAACTCATTACAGCAAATTTGGCAAACAAAATTCCCTACTAGATCTGATCCTCATAAGTTCAACTTTACGCTCAATCGAATGTGATGTGCTAGATAATTTTTGCAGTGACCACCACCCAGTCTTTACTGTTTCCAAACATAAGTGCTTCAAAAGAATGGTATGGGATTACGAAAATACAAATCTAGATGGTATACGCACTGAAACGTTGAATACAAACTGGTATAATCTTGTCGATCGTTCTGATATAGATGCATCATGTGTCCGATTCACTAGTAAATTGATTACTATAGCAAAAACAAATATACCAAACAAACTTGTAACAATTAGGCAAAACGACAAACTTTGGATGAACAATAGTATTAGAAGAATGAAAAAGAAGAAAAACGGATTACATAAGAGAGCACTAAAACGAAATTTAGAAACTGATTGGCAAACTTTTCGGAAAAAAAGAAATGACTATATAAATTTGATACGGAAATGTAAATAAGAATACTTTGAGAAAATTGACGAAAAAATTCATGATAGGGAAATCTTTGGCACAAAAAAAATGGTGGAACCTAATAAACGCGTATACCAAAACACATGCTGCAGCCTCAAACGAGCCCCCTCCACTAATAGTTGAAAACGATACTTTGTTCACGCTCAACGACAAAGCCAATGTCCTATATAACTACTTCATACAGCAAACAGAACTACCAAGCACTAATAAATCCCTTCCACCCCTAAATATTAATACCAAGTGTCTAGACAAGATTATACCTACACCTAAAGAAATTAAAGACGTAATTAATAGCCTAGATACAACTAAAGCCTCCGGACCGGACGGAGTAAGTTCCAAAATTTTAAAATTTATCTTAAATGAAATTAGCAATCCCCAGTGCCAACTCTTTCGTTTTTCACTTGAAACTCAAACTGTACTAATTTATGGAAATTTGCAAATGTTATGGCTATCTTCAAAAAAGGACATCCAAATGAATGCAGCAATTACAGACCCATCTCGCTCCCTAGTATTATTGTTAAAATATTTGAGAAAATAATATATAAACACGTCTTCAATTTCTTCAAGGACAATCAATACTAACAACACGGCAGACTGGTTTCCTACAGGTGATTCTACTATCTTTCAATTAATAGATCTAAATCACTTTTTTTGTCAAGCCATTGATCAAAACAAATATACCAGGATCGTCTTTTGTGACATAAGCAAGGCTTTTGACAGAGTCGGCTGTCACAAGCTGGATGCTGCTGGAGTCAGAGGAGGGTTATTATTATGGTTCAAGAATTATTTAGATAATCGACACCAATGCGTAGTAATCCATGGAACCTCCTCGGACTCCAGGGGCATCCCCACTGGTGTCCCACTCCAACTTGACGCACTACGCACCATTTGTGGGGCAGTTAAAGGTACTAGTCACGCTTCCCTCTACGCGGAAACTGGGTTTATTCTACTCAAAGAACGACGAAGTCGACACAAATTAAAATTACTATACAAAATCGTAAATAACGTAAACCCTCCTTATCTTAAGAATCTCATAAATCTGGAAGCAACAAATACATATTCATTTCGAAACCAAGATAAAATTAAAGAATTTCGATGTCGTACTGAAATATTTTCTAAATCATTTATGCCATCCAGTATAAGAGAGTAGAATAAACTCAGCCCCCCTGTAAGAAACTTAAGAAATCTTAAAATACTCTCCGACCATCTCTCCAAATCAGATATAAAAATTTCATCTTTTTACTACAACGGTCAGCGAAAATTCCAAATAATTCATAGTAAAGTTAGACTGCGTTGTTCTGACCTACAGGGCCACAAATACCTCAGACATGTTGCTGACAGCCCCGCATGCCTCTGTGGTCACATTTTTGAAGATCCTGGGGCCTGTTTCACGAAATTTTAACTTAAGATACAATCCAAATTTAAGTACATACTTAAATCTGATTGGCTAAGCGCTAAAATCAATCTAATACTATCCTATCGAATTACTAAAATCGGATTTTATCTTAGTTAAAATTTCGTGAAACAGGCCCCAGATCACTATCTCTTGCAATGCTCTTTACATTCACATGCACGAAAGGAAACCATAGATAAATTACAATACGATCATAAAAACATTAACTGTCTTTTTTTCGGGTCCACAAACCACTCTACTGATGTAAACAACAATATTTTTTATGAAGTCCACAAGTTTATTAACATGTCAAAAAGATTATAATCTTGCTCACTAGCAGTTTTAATTTACAATTAGCCATTATAACTAATTATGTGACATTTAATATATATTGTACATTGCCATCTGTCTCATATTTGTGTATGTTTTTGCTATTTTAACTGTGTATATACAGGCAGTGTGAAGTTAGCTTGATTTTCGTTTTTCGTTATTCGACATTGGTGAATATCGAAAAACGAGCTACTCGTTTTTCGATATTGGCGAATGACGAAAAACAACTTGCTCGTTTTTCGATATTGGCGAATGTCGAAAAACGAGCTACTCGTTTTTCGTTATTCAAATTTGAATACCAAAAAAGCAGATGATGGATGTATATCTACATAATGTCTCCAAAACACATTTGATTAAATCAGTTATCTAACATGAACTAAAGATATCATAAATGAGGATGCCTGAGCAGTGGATTCACAAAAAAAACTGTTCTTTCTCGTTGTTTTTGATATTGGCGAATCTTGATAAACAAGCTACTCGTTTTTCGTTATTCAAACTTGAATATCAAAAAAGCAGATTTGATGGATGTATATCTGCAGAATGTCTCCAAAACACATTTTATGCAATCAGTTTTGTAAAACGAACTAAAAATGTCATTAATCAGGATGCCTGAGCAGTGGATTAACATAAAAACTGTTCAATCTCGTTGTTTTTTGATATTGGCGAATCTCGTTGTTTTTTGATATTGGCGAAACTTGAATATCAAAAAAGGAGATTTTATTAAATCAGTTTTGTAAAATGAACTAAAGATATCATAAATGATGATGCCTGGGCAGTGGGTTCAAATAAAAACTGCTATTTCTCGTTGTTTTTTGATATTGGCGAATGTCGAAAAACAAGCTACTCGTTTTTCGTTATTCAAACTTGATTATCAAAAGAGCAGATTTGATGGATGTTTATCTACATATTGTCTCCAAAACACATTTGAATTAATCAGTTATCTAAAATTAACTAAATATATCAGAAATGAGGAAGCCTGGGCAGTGGATTCACATAAAAACTGTTCTTTCTCGTTGTTTTTTGATATTGGCGAATCTCGAAAAACGAGCTACTCGTTTTTCGTTATTCAAACTTGAATATCAAAAAAGCAGATTTTTCTGGATTTATATCTGCAGAATGTCCCCAAAACACATTAAATTAAATCAGTTTTGTAAAACAAACTAAAGATATCATAAATGATGATGCCTGAGCAGTGGGTTAAAAAAAACCTGCTATTTCTCGTTGTTTTTTGATATTGGCGAATGTCGAAAAACAAGCTACTCGTTTTTCGTTATTCAAACTTGAATATCAAAAAAGCAGATTTGATGGATGTATATCTACATATTGTCTCCCTAAACACATTCAAATAACTCAGTTATCTAAAATTAACTAAATATATCAGAAATGAGGATGCCTGAGCAGTGGAGTCACATAACAACTGTTTCTTCTCGTTGTTTTTTGATATTGGCGAATCTCGAAAAACGAGCTACTCGTTTTTCGTTATTCAAACTTGAATATCAAAAAAGCAGATTTGATGGATTTATATCTGCAGAATGTCCCCAAAACACATTTTATTAAATCAGTTTTGTAAATCAAACTAAAGATATCATAAATGATGATGCCTGAGCAGTGGATTCAAATAAAAATTGCTATTTCTCCTTGTTTTTGATATTGGCGAATCTCGAAAAACAAGCTACTCGTTTTTCGTTATTCAAACTTGAATATCAAAAAAGCAGATTTGATGGATGTATATCTGCAGAATGTCTCCAAAACACATTTTATGCAATCAGTTTTGTAAAACGAACTAAATATGTCATTAATCAGGATGCCCGAGCAGTGGATTAACATAAAAACTGTTCAATCTCGTTGTTTTTTGATATTGGCGAATCTCGAAAAAAGAGCTACTCGTTTTTAGTTATTCAAACTTGAATATCAAAAAAGGAGATTTGATTAAATCAGTTTTGTAAAATGAACTAAAGATATCATAAATGAAGATGCCTGAGCAGTGGGTTCAAATAAAAACTGCTATTTCTCGTTGTTTTTTGATATTGGCGAATGTCGAAAAACGAGCTACTCGTTTTTCGTTATTCAAACTTGATTATCAAAAAAGCAGATTTGATGGATGTTTATCTACATATTGTCTCCAAAACACATTTGAATTAATCAGTTATCTAAAATTAACTAAATATATCAGAAATGAGGAAGTCTGGGCAGTGGATTCACATAAAAACTGTTCTTTCTCGTTGTTTTTTGATATTGGCGAATCTCGAAAAACGAGCTACTCGTTTTTCGTTATTCAAACTTGAATATCAAAAAAGCAGATTTTATGGATTTATATCTGCAGAATTTTCCAAAACACATTAAATTAAATCAGTTTTGTAAAACAAACTAAAGATATCATAAATGATGATGCCTGAGCAGTGGGTTAAAAAAACTGCTTTTTCTCGTTGTTTTTTGACATTGGCGATTGTCGAAAAACAAGCTACTCGTTTTTCGTTATTCAAACTTGAATATCAAAAAAGCAGATTTGATGGATGTATATCTACATATTGTCTCCCTAAACACATTCAAATAACTCAGTTATCTAAATATAACTAAATATATCAGAAATGAGGATGCCTGAGCAGTGGAGTCACATAACAACTGTTTCTTCTTGTTGTTTTTTGATATTGGCGAATCTCGAAAAACGAGCTACTCGTTTTTCGTTATTAAAACTTGAATATCAAAAAAGCAGATTTGATGGATTTATATCTGCAGAATGTCCCCAAAACACATTTTATTAAATCAGTTTTGTAAATCAAACTGAAGATATCATAAATGATGATGCCTGAGCAGTGGATTCAAATAAAAATTGCTATTTCTCCTTGTTTTTGATATTGGCGAATCTCGAAAAACAAGCTACTCGTTTTTCGTTATTCAAACTTGAATATCAAAATAGCAGATTTGATGGATGTATATCTGCAGAATGTCTCCAAAACACATTTTATGCAATCAGTTTTGTAAAACGAACTAAATATGTCATTAATCAGGATGCCTGAGCAGTGGATTAACATAAAAACTGTTCAATCTCGTTGTTTTTTGATATTGGCGAATCTCGAAAAAAGAGCTACTCGTTTTTCGTTATTCAAACTTGAATATCAAAAAAGGAGATTTGATTAAATCAGTTTTGTAAAATGAACTAAAGATATCATAAATGATGATGCCTGAGCAGTGGGTTCAAATAAAAACTGCTATTTCTAGTTGTTTTTTGATATTGGCGAATGTCGAAAAACGAGCTACTCGTTTTTCGTTATTCAAACTTGATTATCAAAAAAGTAGATTTGATGGGTGTATATCTACATATTGTCTCCAAAACACATTTGAATTAATCAGTTATCTAAAATTAACTAAATATATCAGAAATGAGGATGCCTGAGCAGTGGATTCACATAACAACTGTTTCTTCTCGTTGTTTTTTGATATTGGCGAATCTCGAAAAACGAGCTACTCGTTTTTCGTTATTCAAACTTGAATATCAAAAAAGCAGATTTTATGGATTTATATCTGCAGAATGTCCCCAAAACACATTAAATTAAATCGTTTTTCGACATTCGCCAATATCAAAAAACAACGAGAAATAGCAGTTTTTATTTGAACCCACTGCTCAGGCATCATCATTTATGATATCTTTAGTTTGTTTTACAAAACTGATTTAATCAAATCTCCTTTTTTGATATTCAAGTTTGAATAACGAAAAACGAGTAGCTCGTTTTTCGAGATTCGCCAATATCAAAAAACAACGAGATTGAACAGTTTTTATGTTAATCCACTGCTCAGGCATCCTGATTAATGACATATTTAGTTCGTTTTACAAAACTGATTGCATAAAATGTGTTTTGGAGACATTCTGCAGATATACATCAATCAAATCTGCTTTTTTGATATTCAAGTTTGAATAACGAAAAACGAGTAGCTTGTTTTTCGAGATTCGCCAATATCAAAAACAAGGAGAAATAGCAATTTTTATTTGAATCCACTGCTCAGGCATCATCATTTATGATATCTTTAGTTTGTTTTACAAAACTGATTTAATAAAATGTGTTTTGGGGACATTCTGAAGATATAAATCCATCAAATCTGCTTTTTTGATATTCAAGTTTGAATAACGAAAAACGAGTAGCTCGTTTTTCGAGATTCGCCAATATCAAAAAACAACAAGAAGAAACAGTTGTTATGTGAATCCACTGCTCAGGCATCCTCATTTCTGATATATTTAGTTAATTTAAGATAACTGAGTTATTTGAATGTGTTTAGGGGGACAATATGTAGATATACATCCATCAAATCTGCTTTTTTGATATTCAAGTTTGAATAACGAAAAACGAGTAGCTTGTTTTTCGACATTCGCCAATATCAAAAAACAGCGAGCAATAGCAGTTTTTATTTGAACCTACTGCTAAGGCATCATCAATTATGATATCTTTAGTTTGTTTTACAAAACTGATTTAATTTAATGTGTTTTTGGGACATTCTGCAGATATAAATCCATCAAAACGAGTAGCTCGTTTTTCGACATTCGCCAATATCGAAAAACGAGCTAGTTGTTTTTCGTTATTCGCCAATATCGAAAAACGAGTAGCTCGTTTTTCGATATTCACCAATGTCGAATAACGAAAAACGAAAATCGAGCTAACTTCACACTGCCGTATAGGCACCCATTTTGTTTCCTTGTTTTTAACCATTATATATGTACACTATTTAGGGAGAGGGGTTTTACATAGGCTAGGCCTGTTCCCCAATCCCATTCAGACATCCTGAATAAAATATTGTTTATAAAAAAAAAAGAAGACTGCAAAAGCTCCTTTGACCTTTCGAAAGCTTTTTGTTCTTCTTTTCCCCATTGCCAAGGTTCGTCGTTACGTAGTAACTTATACAGTGGTGCGAGTACCGAGCTAAAGTTATCCATAAACTTGTGGTAGTAGTTAATCAATCCGAGATAACTTTAAAATTAGGCTTTAAAACGGGAACGACTGGAACACCCCACTCGGAGAATTTAACAGGTTTCAGGATACCTTCATTAACGAGTCGGTCGAGTTGAGCTTCAACTTTAGATCTCATCGAAATCGGTACAAGTCTTGGCTTGAAATATCAAGGCTTCACATCTTCATCAACGTGCAGCTTTGCTTTTACATTTTTCAGTTTGCCGAGTCCTGGTTCAAACAATTCAGGAAGCGTGCTGGCAAAGTCCTCGCTATCAACTTTGTGCAGGTTTATACAATTCAATTCTAAATGTTCAAGCCAATCGCGTCCAAGTAGATTTGGCCCATTTCCTTTTACAATGAGGCAAGGTAATGTGATTGCCTTATTTTGGTGAACAACATTTAACATAATACGACCTTCGGGCTGCATGGCTTCACCAGAGTAAGTCCGTAGGACAGGTAGATTATCAGTTTCTATCGATAACAGCTGTCCATCTCCTCTCAAGAGATCTGCTTATTGTGTGCTGATTATAGAGACACTAGCACCTGTATATATCTCCATCAGGGTAGGTATATTGTTCAGTGTCAAAGTACAACAGTAAGGTTTCACATTACCGTTGGTTGCTTCAATTCGATACAAACTTAAATGTTCATACTCATCGTAAACTGGTTGCATATCAACAGATTCGCTAGTCTTTGACATTTCTGTCTCCGTGTAGTGCGTTGACTTGTTTGTAGAGTCTGTACTTTTGCAAACAGCTGAGAAATGATTGCGTCTTTTACACTTGTGGCATGTTTTCCCCCATGCCCTGCAGCGTCTACGATGGCGAGGGGGTCCTCCACAGCCTGAACAGGTACTGGTCGGGGCGGCGTTGTTACTGTCATTTCGGAACCTTGAACTATTATGTGCCCCCGTTGAGGAAAACTGGAACTGTCAGACTTGTGCTGTACAAAGGAACGACGATTACCAAAACCTGTGCGTGGATTATTTAACGCATTCACTGTAGATGCAGTCCTATTACTCATAGCCAATGTTTGTAATTTCGTAGCTTCTAGTGTTCTGCCATATGTCAATAAATCAGCAATTGTAATGTTGGCGTTACTCAATCCTTTGTCTCTGACCTTTTCATTGAGGCATTTCTGTATAATCTGTGACTTCATTTCCCTCTCTGTATCTGTAAAATTACAATATTTGCTGAGGGGTGTAAGGCGAGCATTAAATTTGTCTAGTGATTCACCTTGCTCTTGAGTTGCCTGTCTGAAGACGAAAATCTCGTACTCGGTGTTGCGTTTGGGAGCGAAATAACTCTGCAACTTCTCTTTTGTTCTAGCGAAATCATCGTCGTCTGCAACTCCAACAGATTCACTACATTTAAATACTTCTTCCCCTGCTATGTGTAGAAGCATGGCTTTCTTGCGGGCGTCATTCTTCACGTCCTTTGCGATGAGAAAATTGTCAAAACGTTTGACCCATTTTCCCAGCGGGTGCCAGCATTGTCGGCGGGTTCCAAGTTGAAGGACGGGAGCATTTTCTCTCCTTCCATTGTGCTGTGGAAGACGAAAATCTCGTACTCGGTGTTGCGTTTGGGAGCGAAATAACTCTGCAACTTCTCTTTTGTTCTAGCGACATCATCGTCGTCTGCAACTCCAACAGATTCACTACATTTAAATACTTCTTCCCCTGCTATGTGTAGAAGCATGGCTTTCTTGCGGGCGTCATTCTTCACGTCCTTTGCGATGAGAAAATTGTCAAAACGTTTGACCCATTTTCCCAGCGGGTGCCAGCATTGTCGGCGGGTTCCAAGTTGAAGGACGGGAGCATTTTCTCTCCTTCCATTGTGCTGTGGGTGTGGGCGTAGTCCTCGTCGCCAATTATGTCGTATTTTGAACCGTATAGGGATTAACCGGGCTTTTCAGACACTCATACTAAGTCAATAAATAGACTCATTCAAAAGCACATGTTTATTCTTGGAACGGAAAAGAGCGCACAAAGCATGCGCAGCAAACATACATCGTTTAAAATATGGATATGGATTTAGATTATGAGAACACAACATAACAGTGTGCTTATAAATTATAATAATAATAATGTAGGCCTACCCACTTCGCCACCGTGGCCAGTCTCCCAGCACTGGCAATAGGCCGTTCTAATAATACTACTAATAATACAGTATACTACTAATATTACTATTAGCAATAATAAATATTCTTGCACATGTTTATTCAAATTATGGAGCAAAAATGACACAACTTACAATTTGTAAAATATAATTATAATTCAAACTGTTCATGATAATTACAGATAAGGAAAAGCAGGGGTTCCAGTCTTTTTTTGGTCCTACTCCTAGAACGGTGTCTTCAAGTTCTGCTGTTGCTGTGCATGTAAGTAGTTAATGCCAATGGTGTATTTTAAGTATCATATTTCATATTAAAATTATAATTAAATTATTAATGTTAAGTTGTTCAACGTCCTACTCTTCAGCTCCAATCCACACACTGACGTAAATTTTGTTCGGCCTGCTCTTTTTTTATTGCAAGGGAACAGAGGCGCCACTAGGACCCAATTAGATCCGGCGCACAGGCCCAACTGTACAGCTATATGGTGTATAGCGAAGCCCCGAGGCAGCTGGGGGGGGGGGGGTGATGCTGTAAGCCTCCCGAAAAAAATGGATTTTGAAGTAACATTTATTGAAAATGCTTAATTAGCTCAGTTCATAACGTCTCTTGTTAACTTTTTCAAACTGGTCTATGATGTGATCATCAGAAACATCTTGCAGCTTCTTCCGTTCAATACTGATAACTCCTAAGTTGTGCAGGCGCCACTGTCCCATTGTTTTTAATCATTAAAACGTCATACATGTATGACGACATGACGTTGCCGTGGGTATTCTATTGATATTTCAAACCGCGGATTATTTTTGTCGATATAATAATATAGTTATTAAAAAAAACGAATACTGGAAAATATGTACGAGTTCTTGTGAAGTTGTGAGCTAAATTATCACGAACTAAAGTTTAATGTGATATTGTTGTCCCGCTAAACATACACGGCGGGTAAACTAGGTCATGCACGATCGTTTCTACACTATTTTCAGTCAAATATTTATTTAGTTATATAATACTGTATTAAACTGTGCACGTGCAGGCAATTGAGGAAATCTACGGTGGGCCAGATAGGACAATCCAGAAAAGCTTCGCACTGGAAAGCTTCTCTTCCGTACTCGGAACAATCGAAATAATGATAGAGAAAAGTAGTGAAATTATTGCAAATTATCGATTTTGTCTGCTCAAAATAGATCCGGGGCACACATGAAAAGATCCGGGGCACGTGCCCCCTGTGCCACCCCCTAGTTACGCCACTGCAAGGGAAGGTCATTTGATGCATAGCAAATTTTGGCAGCTAAAGCCAAGTCACATTTTCTTAAAAAGTAAACAGGTTAGTTGTTGATTCTATGTAACTTGTTCTTGTCTTCCAGCAAAGGTGCCGTCAAATAATAATATGCAGATTGATTAAGCGAATAAAACTTATATACTGTATTCTGATTGTTATGCTTTTCATTATATTTACTTTTTCTTTTATAGTCCGGGTTAAAATTGAGGGAGGTGCCACCTGGAGAGGTAGAAATTCTCATGTAGTTTTTCTATACCAGTTTTTTTATTCTGAACAAGAATATATGAGGTAGACAGGCAAAATCCTGAGCCATTCCCGCTAGGGCACTTTTTCAAAATGGCCGCCGAAATTTCATATACATAGTGACTGTATGGGTTAAGTAAGTAACAATGGTGCATATTTAACCAATTTTTGCATTGGTTAGTATTCAAGTTATTCCCAAAGAAGCTGCAATTATAGTCCAGACTCTTGAAAGTGGTGAAAAATGAGGGCGCTCTTTATGTGGCCGTCAAAAAGGTAGGTAAACTGTCTATATCTTTTAATAAGCATTTATTGGACCACGCAATGATCACATGTTGCATTAATTGTGATTAGAGTTATTTACAAAGCATCTTCATGATTTTGCAGCACACATTTTATAGAGATATAACACGATGGGGGCGCCCTTACCGAACACAAATTGGCGAGCTATTCGGCTAGCGAGCTATTCGATCAATCCAGCTGGCAACCCATTCGTTGGAAACCTATTCAAAATAAATTCAAAGGACGCCCAAACTCATCTATTTTTATCAACCAATAAAATCCATCGTAGCGTCTATCAAACGAAAGTAGAATATATTGTTATTTAAAAGTGAAAGAACGTTAATATTCCGAGTAAAAATTCGGGTCATCGTACAAAATTCTGAGCATCCAGCTATATATATTCTGAAAGGTAATTGAATCAGCTTTCTGCATAGTATTGGTAAATGTTGGCACAATCATATTAAAGGGGTGCGCACTCATCCTAAATATAGCCAATTTTTCAATATTCTAAAGGTAAAGAAAAACCCTGCACTTTTACCTTTAGAATATCGAAAAATTGGCTATCTTTAGGATGAGTGCGCATCCCTTTAATATGACTGTGCCAACTTTTACTAATACTATTTGGAAAGCTTATCGTATCACCTTTTAGAATATATACAGCCCGGTGCTCTGAATTTTGTACGATGGTCCGAATTTTGACTCCGGACATTACCGTTCTTTACGTTTCGAATATTGAAAAATTGGCTATGTTTAGGATGAAAGCGCAACCCTTTATTATGATTGTGCCAGCTTTTACTAATAATATTTGGAAAGCTTGTCTGATCACCTTTTAGAATATATACAGCCAGGTGCTCTGAATTTTGTACGATGGTTCGAATTTTGACTCCGGACATTACCGTACTTTACGTTTCGAATATTGAAAAATTGGCTATGTTTAGGATGAGAGCGCACCCCTTTATTATGATTGTGCCAACTTTTACTAATACTATTTAGAAAGCTTATTCAATTACCTTTCAGAATATATATAGCTGGTGCTCTGAATTTTGTACGATGGTCCGAATTCTGACTTTGAAAAAAGTGAAGGGTTTTTCTTTACATTTAGAATATCGAAAAATTGGCAATGTTTAGGACGAGAGGGCACTCCTTTAATATGATTGTGCCAACTTTTACTAATAATATTTGTACAGCTTATCTTATCACCTTTTAGAATATATATAGCCGGATGCTCTGAATTTTGTACGATGATCAGAATTTTGACTCCGGATATTACCGTTCTTTACATTTCGAATATTGAAAAATTGGCTATGTTAAGGATGAGAGCGCACCCCTTTAATATGATTGTGCCAACTTTTACTAAAGATATTTGGAAAGCTTATTCAATTACCTTTCAGAATATATATAACTGGGTGCTCTGAATTTTGTACGATGGTCCGGATTCTGACTTTGAAAAAAGTGCAGGGTTTTTCTTTACATTTAGAATATTGAAGAAATTGGCAATGTTTAGGGTGAGAGCGCACCCCTTTAATATGATTGTGCCAACTTTTACTAATAATATTTGGAAAGCTTATCTTATCATCTTGTAGAATTTATACAGCCAGGTGCTCTGAATTTTGTACGATGGTCCGAATTGTGACTGCGGACATTACCGTTCTTTACCTTTAAAATATTGAAAAATTGGCTATGTTTCGGATAAGCGCGCACCCCCTTAATATCATTTCGCCCACTTTTACTTATAAGATTTAGAAAGCAGATTCAATTACCTTTCAGAATATTTATAGCTAGATGCTCAGAATTTTGTACGATGGTCCGAATTTGGTCTTTGGAAAAATTACCGGCCTATCGATAGTTACAATTAGAATAATGAACAAATTGGCTATGTTTAGGAAGAGTGCGCACCCCTGTAATATGATTGTGCCAAATTTTACTAATAATATTTGGAAAGCTTATTCAATTACCTTTCAGAATATATATAGCTGGGTTCTCTGATTTTTGTACGATGGTCCGAATTTCGACTTCGAAAACATTACCGGCCTATCTTTATATTTAAAATATTCAAAAGTCGGTGTAGTTTAGGATGAGAGCGCACCCTTTTAATATGATTGTCCCAACTTTTACTAATACTATGCAGAAAGCTGATTCAATTACCTTACAGAATATATATAGCTGGATGCTCAGAATGTTGTACGATGACCCGAATTTTGACTCGGAATATTAACGTTCTTTCACTTTAAAATAACAATATATTCTACTTTCGTTTGATAGACGTTACGATGGATTTTATTGGTTGATAAAAATAGATGAGTTTGAGCGTCCTTTGAATTTATTCTGAATAGGTTGCCAACGAATAGGTTGCCAGCTGGATTGATCGAATAGCTCGCTAGCCGAATAGCTCGCCAAATTGTGTTCGGTGGCGCTCTTGGCAATATACGCTAACATCTCACGAGAAAAGGATATGGGCCAGTGTAGGTTAAAAAAAAGATAACTGTGGCTTGATTGACCTCTTTTTGCATTAGTTTTACATAAAGTTATTCAAAAAGAATCTACATGTGTGACAAAAAATCAATATGGAGGTGAAAATTGCGGGTGCTCATCAGAACTACCGCTAAACGCCAAGTTGGTAAGTCGTTTCTATATGGTCACTGAAAAAATGTCTTGGATCTTGTTCTTGAGGGAGCTTTATTGTAAAATTTATACTGAATTGTCCTTACAATGTATCCTGGTATGACAAATCACTCACAATGTTATAGCATTAATTTTCAAAGTCGCTTAGATCACTGCATTCTGAATTTCCCTCGCACTCATTGTCAATAAACAGTTCTTGCACATCTTCAGGCGTCATTGTCGCCATCCACTTCGGCTCAATTTCTTCATTCCAACGATTGCCACAGGCATTGGTGCCTTCATAATCGTTGATGCCTGCTGAACACCATTCTCGAGCTATGAAATGCGCTCAGAGTTTATGAAGTTGCAGTGTTTGACAACAGGGTGGTAGCAATGCTATATCCTTTGATATGTGCTCCCTTGTTAACTATCGGTCAAAGATGACATAACTTGCTTCATTGACGTTCTTGGTCTTTACCCCGTACATCAGTGATACGTATTCTTCAAGGCCCTCGCACACCTGTGATGGTAGAGTGTCTGAAGCTGCGGGTATGTTGGAAGTTGTTGGGGACCAAGCCCAGGTTTGCTAAGGCATTCTTCTATTGTCTTCGCCATGATAAATAATAAACGGATTTCTTCGATTATGATCAACCTAGTTAAGTTTGGTTATTATAATCTTACCCGTGTGTTTTGAAATCAACTCCCGTTAAATAAAATCCATTGCACAACTAATTATCACAACCATGAAAACACGTACTCTCTTGAAAAATTGAAATATCACAAACTTCCCAGAGAAATTTTCCAATGTGGCAGATGTTTACGTGGGAAATACCATTTCGGATGAGGGATGACAGGACCACTCGGACCAACACCAATCGGTTCAATGCCAGTCGGACCAACTGATAGACCACTCGGCCTAAACAAAAAACTACTCGGACCCAACAGAAATACGACTCGGACCAATAATAAAGTGTTGTTTTAATCAATTTATGATTGCGTTTGTTTTAATATGATTACTCGAACAAATAATAAAGTGCCATTTTAATAAATTAATAATTGTGTTTGTTTTCATATGACTATAACTCGAACCAATAATGATGTGTTTTGGGGGGGATACCGAGTACCACTAGACCAGAGGGAGAAGGGGGGGCATTGTCACCCGAGTGGGAGCAAAATCTGAGTTAACTTTTCTAGAGGCATTTTTCACCAGGAATCCGAATCTGGTAGGTAATAAGCCAGGTGAGGGGGCGTTTCTGAGATAATCGAGGTCAAAGGTCACGGAAGGTCAAATAACGAAAGAAACGTATATAATTCAAAATCTGTTCAGAATAGGGCTGGAAATCATTGATAACAGCAATGAGACAATTATAATACAGTAATACATGTATAATAATAACAATGAGCTGCGATGACACCTGCATACCCGTGGTATTAAGCTCTATTACTATGATAATGAAGGGGGGGGGTAATCAATGCCAAAATTCCAGATATAATCTTACATATCACTGAAAAGCTTGTTGAATGCTCTTTTCAAATATGTAATTCTTATGATGCATTCATATTTACTTACCTTAAAAAGCGATCAAAGTTTGGTGGTATAAGCTCTATTACTATGATTATGAAACGGGGGGGGGGGGGATTCAATGCCAAAATACGGGTCTTAGTAGGAAATTCCAGATATAATGTTACATATCACAGAAAAGCTTGTTGATTGCTCTCTGCAAATATGTAAACAATTGTCTGGCACATTGAGATTTACTTACCTTACAAAACGGTCAAGTTTGGTTGGTACTAAACTCAATTACTATGATAATGAAGGGGGAGGGGGTATTCAATGCCAAAATACGGGTCTTAGTACGAAATTCCAGATATAATGTTACATATCACTGAAAAGCTTTTTGTTTGCTCTCTTCAAATATGTAAAAAAAAATTATGGCACATTCATATTTACTTACCTTAAAAAGCGATCAAAATTTGGTTGTATTGAGCTCTATTACTATAATAATGAAGGTGGGGGGGGGGGGGTATTCAATTCCAAAATACGGTTCTTTGTACGAAATTCCAGATTTAATGTTACATATCATAGAAAAGCTTGTTTATTACCCTCTTCAAATAATATGTCAGTAATATTATGGCACATTCATATTTACTTACCTTAAATAGCGATCAACGTTGTGTGATATTAAACTCTATTACTATGATAATGAAGGGGTGGGGGTATTCAATGCCAAAATACGGGTCTTAGTACGAAATTCCAAATATAATGTTACATATCACAGAAAAGCTTATTTATTACCCTTATCAAATATGTAAATAATCTTATGGCACCTTCATATTTAATTACCTTAAAAAGCAATCAAGGTTTGGTGGTATTAAGCTCTATTACTATGATAATGAAGGGGGGGGGGGGTATTCAATGCCAAAATACGGGTCCTATTACGAAATTCCAGATATAATGTTACATATCACAGTAAAGCTTATTTATTACCCTTTTCAAATATGTGAATAATCTTATGGCACCTTCATATTTGATTACATTAAAAAGCAATCAAGGTTTAGTGGTATTAAGCTCTATTACTATGATAATGAAGGGGGGGGGGTATTCAATGCCAAAATACGGGTCTTAGTACGAAATTCCAGATATAATGTTACATATCAGCAAAAGGCTTGTTAATTGTTCTCTTCAAATATGTAAATAATTTTCTAGCACATTAGGATTTACTTACCTTAAAAAGCAATCAAAGTTTGGTGGTATTAAACGCTATTACTATGATAATAAAGGGGGGGGGTATGCAATGCCAAAATACGGGTCTTGGAACGAAATTCGAGATATTATGTTACATATCAGCGAAATGCTTGATGGTTGTTCTCTTCAAATATGTAAATAATTTGCTGGCACATTAAGATTTACTTACCTTACAAAACGATCAATGTTGGGTGGTACTAAAATCTATTACTATGATAATAAAGAGGGGGGGGGGTATTCAATGCCAAAATACGGGTCTTAGAACGAAATTCCAGAGATATTGTTACATATCACAGAAAAGCTGGTTGGTTGTTCTCTTCAAATATGTAAATAATCTTATGGCACATTCATATTTACTTACCTTCAAAAGCGATCAAAGTGGTATTAAGCTCTATTACTATGATAATGAAGGGGAGGGGTTTTCAATGCCAAAATACGGTTCTTGGTACGCAATTCCAGATATAATGTTACATATCACAGAAAAGCTTGTTTATTACCCTCTTCAACTATGTAAGTAACATTATGGCACATTCATATTTACTTACCTTAAATAGCGATCAGAGTTGTGTAGTATTAAACTCAATTACCATGATAATGAAGGGGGGGGGGGGTATTCAATGCGAAAATACGGGTCTTAGAACGAAATTCCAGAGATATTGTTACATATCACTGAAAAGCTTTATGGCACATTCATATTTACTTACCTTAAAGTTAAAAAGCGATCAAAGTTTGGTGGTATTAAGCTCTATTACTATGATAATGAAGGGGGAGGGGTATTCAATGCCAAAATACGGTTCTTAGTAAGAAATTCCAGATATAATGTTACATATCAGCGAAAAGCTTGTTTATTACCCTCTTAAACTATGTAAGTAATATTATGGCACATTCATATTTACTTACCTTGAATAGCGAACAAAGTTGTGTGCTATTAAAATCAATTACTATGATAATAATAATGAAGGGGGGGGGGGGGGATGCAATTGTCAAAATACGGTTCTTAGTATGGTACGAAAATTCCAGATATAATGTTATTATTATATTACTGTATTATAATTGTCTCATTGTTGTCATCAATGATTTTCGGCCCTATTCTGGAAAGATTTTGAATTATATACGTTTCTTTCGTTATTTGGCCTTCCGTGACCTTTGACCTCGATTATCTCGGAAACGCCCCCTCGCCTGGCTTATTACCTACCAGACTCGGATTCCTGACGAAAAATGCCTCTAGAAAAGTTAACTCAGAATTTGCCCCCACTCGGGTGACAATGCCCCCCTCCTCCCTCTGGTCTACACATAAGTCACGTTTAAAAAGGGGCATTCAAAAGGGGGTCTTCGTATTATTATGTGCCATTCTCCACGCAAGTCTCGCTATCCAGCATAGTGTGGACTGCAAGGGAAGATAACTCTGTTTGCGAGATTGATTATGTGCTGTTAATATTAACGCATCAAGGACGGATAACTTGAAAACGTGTCCCCCCACCCCCATATATTAACTCAGGGGTTAGTGGGGTAGAACGGAATGAAACCACTGGGGATACCGCGAATGTGGAAAAAGTAAAAATTAGGCTATCAGTATTATGTAGAAACTGTCAAAAGTCCGGACATAGTGAGTCTCATTGCAAGAGTAAATAAGAAAAATTAGATTGATATTGTTTTCGGCACCATTATCGTTGATTTATTTTCCGTACACTAAATAATTGAACTAAACGACTCTAAATGTAAGAATTCCGTATTAGAAATATTTGCTTCTTTGAATTGTGATTTAATAATAAATAAATAGCATATCTTCTAGCCTAATAATATAATCTAATTGGTCCAACTGGTCTTTTTTTTGGTCCGCCTGGTCTTAGTCCGAGTAGTCTTTGGTCCAAGTGGTCTGGATACCTACGACAATTAGCATTGAGTTTGAGCGTTCGCACACATTACCGTCTTTTATATTCTAGTAAAATCTCTGCAAATTTTATAGCTATACCTTTTGAAATATTTTATTTTATTTATTTGATTAGAGACTCGGATGAGATAATTTTCTTTTGAACACGAATGCCGCACAAAAACAACTACATTCATTTTACGGGCCTTATTACATTTCTGTCAATTCGGGAATTAATGTTCCGTTTCTTACGGGCTTATTAGCATTTCAAACCCACCCAATAGGCACTTTGAGGGTTTCGCAACACGCTTAAAGATGTTACTGGAGTATTTCCTCTAAGAACTGTCTCTGAGCGGACGATGTTCACTGACAGTTCCTGTCGTGCCATATACAGGCTGCAATATGAAAATACGGTAAAATACCGTTCTTACCCACCTCTCTTCTCAGGCTGTTTTGACACAATTTTTTAATTAATAACACAATTTTCAAGTAGAATTTAGCGATGAATAAAACATGCGGTTTGCGCATTTTCGGGTCTCGTAATGGCTTTCAGATCAAACATATTTTGTGTATTTTTTTAATCGCAGAATTCTACTTGAAAATAGTGTTGAATCATTAAAAATTTGTGTCGGCTGTGGCAAGAAATGATTTCTTAGGCGAATAATGTAGCTAAGTTGTGTTTATTTTGAATAGTAAGCCGTTAACGAGAAACAGTGATAGTGTTTTAGATGACGGGCCTTTAACACCAAATCATTTGTTACACCTTCGATGTAGTAATAGTTTACCCCCCGGTATCTTCGAAAAGAAGGACTTATATTTAAAACGTAAATGGAAACAGGCCCAATATTTGAGTGATGTTTTTTGGCGCCGATGGGTCAAGGAATATTTGCCTACATTATTGGAACGATCTAAGTGGAATCAAGCTAAACGTAACATTTGTGTTGGGGATCTAGTGCTTTTAGCGGATGATAATTACCCGCGCGGTCAGTGGCCCCTGGCTCGAATTGTTGAAGTATTTGTGTCAAAGGATGGGTTTGTGCGCACCGTTAAGCTTAAAACAAAAGCAACCGTTGCGACTTGTTCAAAACATCACAGGGGTGCTAACATTAAAGATGGTTATGTTATTCTTACTCGACCAATTCATAAAGTATGTTTACTTGAATTGGACGAACCTGTTATCTTGGATAATTAGTTATTAATGTATGTTTAAGTAACTATTGTGGAAATTTGTAATTTGTGTTTATTTTTGAGTTAGCTATAGGAATTAAGGTGGTAGCTAAATTTTGTTAACTGTAATTTTTATGTGGGGGCTGGTGTAGCTACCGTACCCCTTTAGATGTTTAATATTATGTCTACTTTCGGTTTTCACTGGTATTCAGAAAACATTAGTGGTGGTCTTAATCCGTGCCTCACTCTGGTGTGGTGCCCGGTAAAAATTTATGGCATGGTTGTCATTTCCAATGTGGACGGTTTCTTCGGTATTTGTTTGAGGATGTGATCCCAAACAACTTGAAAACCAGTGAATTCAGTGAGTTTAATGAATGTTTTAATGTGCGGTTAGATAAATCTGCTAATCGTACAGAAGGACGGCTAGTCAGCTTACTACACGTGGTCGAAAAACGAGTAAGTAATCTTCAATTTTTTCATAATTTTGAATATAAACTAACTATTTCATGAATTACAAATCTATGTCAATATCATGTAGTCCACAGAATTAATGATTATTTGTGTTTTGTACATCAAACACCTGCCCAAAAGGCTCTTTGAAGAGACCCTTATACTTGGACAAAAATTTTGTTTTGTTTCTTCGATTATTAATTTTTTTATTTTTTTTTATAGAAATGGCGATGGCAACAGCAGCAAAAAGCCGACACGCTTTTATCCTTCAATGGATATTAACCTGTTAAAAGAAGTATTAGCACAGTGGTCCCCTGTCCAAATTAAACTACAGGTTTTAAACGTGCAAATTGTTCTGTTTACTGTTACAAATCATCAGTGGTCTGATTCCAAACTTCTTCCTATAGTTGTTATTGCACGTGCTTTTTTCTGCTGTTAAGAAAGCGGCCTGTGTGTCACTTACCATTTTGTGTAAAACCGTTCTCTTAGCAAGAGCGAGCAGTCCCACCATAGAAGTAACTATTTTACGGAATTCTTATTTATTTACATATTTTGTATATCTGATTTTAAGTGCAGCGCATTCAATTAGCCACCACCAACTGTCCTATTTTCGCAGACAAATCTCTCGAGAAGTTTGCAATGCCAATCCTCTTTAATGAATCGTTATCAAATCTAAATAAATCCACGGACTGATCATCGCTGATATTATCCAGATTAAAATCAACATCTGGATCGTATGTTACGAGGCCATTGCGTCATGCATCAGCATTTTCCAATTGGTGAAGAATCATGTTTTCGTCGCCATTCTCGATCGCCATAATCAAAATGTGTCATTAAAGCCCCCCCCCCTTTGACTAGACATACACGAGCGACAGATATTCGTTATACGTTAAAAATGCGAAACCTGCAATAGCCGTCTAACCGTTAACGGATAGCTATGTGTAACCGTACTTGTTTACGTTCAGGTGCGAAATGTCTCTATTTTCGTCGCCTAAACTCTCAAAAGCTCTAAATACTCGCGCTTTGTTTTGATTACATCACGGGTTTGCCAAATTATCTATCAATGTTTAGCCACCCCCGCAACACGTATATTGGATTCGTCCAATAAACACGAGGATATTGTTGACATTCGACTCCGTCGAAATTACTAGTAAATTTTCAAATTTTTCAAGAGAGAACTTGTGTTCATAGTTGTGATATTTGTTGTGCAGTGGATTTTATTTAACGGGAGTTCATTACAAACACACAGGTAAGATTATAATAACCAAAGTTAACTATTTTGTTCATAATCGAGGAAATCCGTTTATTATTTATCATGGCGAAGATAATAGTAGTCTATTGACAATGTAGTGATTTGAACGACTTTGAAAATTATTGCTATAACATTGTGAGTGATTTGTCATACCAGGATACATTGTAAGGACAATTCAGTATAAGCCCTTACCCTTTAAAGGGGCTAGCCCGAATTTCAAAGAATCTGAAAATTACACGTTCATGAACGTATGAAATTTAAACGCCAAAATATCGAGGAATAGTGTATTTACCTTGTCTGAAAATTTCAGTTCAAAATATTGAGTAGTTTGGACGTGAATGCAAAAAAAGCTTAACTGGACACTAGCTCTTTTAAGTTTTTCTTTTAAATTGTTATGATACCAATTTTAACTTAATCAAAAGAGAGCTTTAAAGGTGAGTCAATAGGGTTAGATTGAAAGCTGCACATAATATAGACTCGTTTTATCCAGACACTCCTGTGTAATGCAAACAGAACACAAGTCTTCGGCCACCAAGCCGTACCGGCGATTGGAAATTGTTTGAAAACGTATCACATAGCTTGAAGAAGTTGCTCGAATCTAAGTTAGAGGCTATTAAGGGCTTTTCATACAAAATTAAGCAGTTTTAACCCCCAAAATGTTATCGGGATGGCCCCTTTAACCTCCCTCAAGAATGAGATGTCAAAACATTTTGTCAGTGATCATATAGAAACAACTAACCAAATTTTAACTTACTATTTCGACATATAAACATACATGTAAATGTATTACGCTTTGTAATGCTTATTTAAAGCTTAATGACCTCTGCGTGGCCTAATAAATGCGTATTAAAAGATAAAGACAGTTTATGTATGTTTTTGGCGCCCACGTAAAGAGCTTCCTCATTTTTCATCATTTTCAAGAGTCTGGACTACAATTGCAGCTTTTTTTTGAATAACTTTAATACTAACTAATGCAAAAAGTGTTTAAACATGCATCATTGCTACTTACTAAACCCATATAGTCACTATGTATATGGGATTTTGGCGGCCATTTTGAAAAAGTGCCCTTACGTAAAATGGCTCAGGATTTCGCCTGTTTACATTATATTCTTGTTCAGAATAGAAAAACCACATGAGAATTTCTACTTCTCCAGGTGGCACCTCCCTCAATTTTAACCCGGACTATTTAAAGGGCTTTTCCATAATTGGAAATTCGCACGTCAGGTCTCTGACCCGGGCAGAACATGATTGCCTAGTTGATCTCAATGGCTGTGTTACATCCGTACCGGGAGGCTATGTAACACATGGCATTGATGCCGTCAAAAGACAGAAAAAGGTAAATGAAAGTCTTCTTTTTGGTTCAAATCCACTGTATCATAGAAAATGCCAAGATTTTTTAAACTATCTGAATAAATGTAATATGGTGGTATAAGGTCATTGCTATTAGTAGCGTTCCTATTACTCAGTATATCATAACCAACCTGGTAGTGGTAATTGAAGATATCACCTTTCCACTATTTTTTTTACCTTTTCTAAAGTTTTATTATGTTTGGATACTATTTAAAAAAGTTTTTTTTACAGGCCAAAGTTGGCATCATCATCTCAGTAACGATATGCGGCGTGATAAAGGTGATTATACAACAGTCAAGTTTTAATTTATAGTTACAATTTATAAAATATGGTATTAGTAGGCTACTATTTTCAATTATAGGGCCTCCTTCCCTGAAAGAGGCCTTTATTTACAATATTCAATGTATTAATAGGCTGCGTGACGTCTTCGGTAGCCTATAGGGATTTTTTAAAATATAGGGGTAAATGAAAATGTAATCGTCTCAAATACTGCAATGCAATTATTTTCATTTCTAATGAAGGTCTATTAAGGCGCTTAATTAAAGAAAGCCAGCGCCGATTTGAGTATATTGTAAGTATAGAGTAATTGTAATATCACAATGTAGTAATGTCATGCTTTGGGGAAGGTCAGCGAATGAAAAGTAAAATTGTTACTGAATATCATTAATTTATATTCTTAGTTTTAGGACTACCAGTATGCCAATTGTTCACATTTTATGCTGCTTTAACTTGAACATGACTGTCAAAACATAATTGTCAAGTGTCTTTTATTTCAGTTCATATGCTCTCCCTTACCTGACAACAAAACCAGCTCAACTGTGTACCAGGAGTTTTCCAAAATAGTAGAGCGAAATTATGAAGAGATGGAAGTGAACTTCATCTCTGCAGAGGAGTTTATTAACAAACCCCTATACAGAGATGACGTTCACTTCACAGATGCCACTAACAGGGTATTTTTCAGAAATCTATGTACGTAAAACTTACATTACACATATCAACAATTTATATATTAAGCTTACACACACACATAAAATATTTGATGACCTTTTAGCCAACCACTGGTACATGTTTCTGTATAATAAAGATTTAATTGTTTTAGTTAAAGTTACATTGTTCAAGATAAAAAAATAAGAACTAGCCTTTCTTGCTTTAATAGTTCGAAAGTAGATGATACTAAAATGAATATTTTTAAAATTTCATTCAACTTACTCTATTGCAAGCGAAGATATTGGCAGACGCGTGCAATAATTTCAACCACAATTCTGGTTGATCGAAGCTAAGCCTCAAATCGTCTGGGTCTGCATATTTGATTAGATCGAAGTATCACTAAAACGTTTTAATCTGTTTAATATCAGAGCAATCTGATGCCATCCAAAGTTGATTAAGGCAGTCAATTAATGTCTAATTACTACTTTAGAAAACATTTCAGGCCCAATGAAAGACCTGGGTCCGTATTCAAAGGTTTTCTAAAAGTTAAGTAAAAATACTTAATTTTTCCACTTAACCAAGTGTCTTACCTTAAATCGGTATTCAAAGGCTCTATTTTTCATTTGCTTGGCTATGTGAAAACTAAACTCCACACTTAAATTTATGGAAAACTCACATTCGCCAAAAAGCATGAATTTTCAATATATGGACTACCCTCCACTGCCAAAAATCACGAATTTATAACATGGCAAGCAAGTTATGCCCCCTTAAGAGCATCAACTATACTCTATTAAATTCTTAGTTTATATTACTATGAAAATGTTTGTCGAAACATTATACACGTATTGTAACGTTTGAAAATAGTATGATTGTAATTTGGATAAATTATGGTATTGTGCATCCTTAGCCGGAATGGCTGTTTTCATAGATTTTTTCCCCCTAAAATTCCATCTCAAATGCATTACAATAAATAGTGGCAGTATAATGATAGATATTGTAAACTTTAATTTTTTAACACTGTATCACGAATAGTAAAAACCCAACATATTATTAGCAATACACAATGGCCTTTGCCTTCTAATTTAGACTGGACAAATCATACAGTGTTTTTTTTTTTATAAATCTATCATTTGCGAAATTCATAGATATTTTGTAAGTACCTACATTTTAGATTTTCAAAGGCCTGGCACGGACGGTACGTACGAAAGATGCATGTTGCATTATATTTTAACTGAATAAATACTATCGATTATGTATATGGGAATGAGATGTAAAAAAATAAATCATGCCTTGCTTCTAGTGGTAGTATAAATAATTTTAAAAAATGTATAAAGATCTTTGAATTTAACTTTATTATATGACAATTGCGGAAACATGATGAAGCATGTATACAAAAATGATAGATGATAGGAAAAAGATATACTATCTCGGTGGTAATAACCTTTTGGTCTATTATGGCACCACAACATCAAAGCTGCCGACGAAAAGGGTAATATGAGGCCAGCTAAGCTCGGCGACATTGTCTTTGTTTCAATCTGAATCCCCTAACATTTAAAATCGTCACTACGGGACTGCTACTACAGCGTTAAAAGAAGTACTTATAATCTCACTTAACTTTGAGGTACCTCCCGTAGGTCACTTAAAGTTAAGAGGATATTTCCCACTTAAACTGGCCTTTGAATACCACTTAAAGCCTTACACTTAAAAGTTAAGGCAGGCCTTAACTTTAAGGGAAAATTTGATACTTAACAGTGCCTTTGAATACCACTTGCCCTTAACTTACAGGAAGTTACGTATATTTAAGTGAAAGCTAGTAGTTAAGTGACTATCTTAGACTTAAGATATCCTTTGAATACGGACCCTGCTATAGGCAGATTTAGCTCTTAACCAATGTATGTTTAAATGACCAAGCTTCATTGAACCTAAATACTCATTACAAAATGATGTTTAATTTTAAACAATGTCTTTTTTTCAGTGAGCTACATACTGGAAACTGTGGAAGGTAATCATTCTTTTATTCTCTTGAAGTTAATACATAACAAATCAGAGGACAGAAGCCTCATCATAAATAATTATGTATTTCAAATATCTGGTTCTCCCTGATACTGTTTCAAAAATCCTCCAAATGCATGTAGTATACTATTCATCCACTTCAAAAAAACCAAGGATAAGGCAATCAAAATATTTGCTCTACTTCTATTCTTTTAGTTTTTAATGTCCCTAATTTTTATCCACTATGATATCACCAAAGTCAAATTATTCTTTACTGATGAAGGTAGGATGTGTACCCACCTGAATTTATATTCCCAATTACAAAATTTACATGTAAAACTTATATTTCAGACATAGAATTTAATGGTCCATTATTAAGGTCTGTAATACACAGAGAATGCCCAGTTGCTGTAGTGTAAGACATTTATCAATATCATCATTTTTAAACCCACATATATAAGCATATCACCAAAAACTGCTAAAATCCAAAACGTGTTACCTGTAAACTATTGTATTTGTAAGTCAGACCCTGTCAATGCCTGTTGGTTTACGTGATTCCTCACTTTGCAGACTCACTTAAGAAAGTTGTAACACATTCCAACCCCGTTTTTTTTACCCTGGGTGCCACACTTTGAATTCGCTTGTGCTCCTTGTATGAACATGATCACAACAGTACAAGTTTTGTATGATTTTGCTCCAATAATGGAATGGCTTTTATTAATAAATCTGGATACATTCAAACACCATCAATAAAAGAATGCTGTAGAAAATAGTGAAAATCTATAATATAAACCGTAGTCAAGACTCAAATGACGTAATGACCCTAAGTTATATGAACAGTTAAGTAACCAGACAACACCAATCATTAAATATAAATAAATTAAATAAAAAGATATCTTGATGCAATCTTTACAAGCATTATAAACTCAATATATTTATTTTTTTAACAATATAAAATAATACAACATAATAATATCAATATTTCAGATCTGAAATTATCCAAAATTATAAACCAGTGGAAGATGGAATATCTGAAAGTAAGTACAGAAATATTCTAATTTAATCATTTTTATAATAGTAAATAATACAAATATCATGACATATAAATGTTCAGCATATTATGTTTAGTATTTGATGGATATAACAGTATGTGTAAGAAGGTCAGGAGACAGATTAGCAATACTCGGAAGGTCATACTACTTTCTTTTATAGCTCAACCAATGACATTACCTTGTCCTGCCAAAAAAAGACCTGCATCGTCAAGGAAATTTGAAAAAGTTTTATGGGGGTGAGTAGGTTTTTTCAATCTGAACTTGGAAGAATTTTGTTATATATTTCAGTTTAAATCTCACTAGTAATTAAGTCTCAAGATGACAAAAACTGTAACATGGACAGTTCATGTGAGAAAAGTGGCGATTGTAATTGACAAGTTATCTTTAAACATAAATACCACTTTTTAAGGAAAAGCAAATGTATTTGTTTTAGATAAGATTATGTATAGCATAACTTAAATTAAAATAATAAAAATTGTAAATTTTTACGACATCTGAACACGAACAAGAATTTTGAATGCTTTAAATTTACAGTAGGCAAGTCCGTAACTCAATATCATCCAAAAATTTTCAGGCATACTGTAGATGGCACTTTTAAAGGGACATTTACTTATGATGATGAACTTATACATATACCAGATGAAACATCTAATAGGTTAGTAGTCAAAAATTGTCATATATCCTTTTTTGTTATCCTTTACTTCAGGATTATTTCAAGAAAATGTAAATGTAAACGACCAAAGATTAGAGGAAAATTCATATTCTCCAGTGAAGTAATAGAGGATACTGTTATTAGGTTAGTAAACATAAGATATTTAAAACTTTTAAATCTGATTTTTATCGTTTTTTTAAGGTTAAGCTGTATTTATGACAGAAAGTATATAAGATTGTCAATAACAACCACTATGTATATCACTTTAAAAAATGTTTAATTCAGTGTTTATTTCAATTGTATAACTTTATTTCAATTAGTATAAAAATTTAATATCTCACATGATTTTTGGGTGACAAACATCTAATATCCTGTATTGCACGATACTTTGTGACCAATGTGACCAAGATTAGGTAATGGTACTCCATACAAACAAACTTCACTGCAAATAAGTTTGTCAAATCAACACCACAAACACTCACCTTTTTTGGCTTTTCTAGCACTGTGCACAATTATTTTAGTGTAAAGCAAAGAATTGATGCGAGCCAAAAATTAATGCATTAAATGGGACCTTCCACTAATCTATTATTCTCAATACACATTCCTATTCTGGGATCCAACAAAATAAAGTATGCTGTTGAAACAGTGATTCAGCAAAGTGACCAAAAGTAAAATCCTGGTATTATCTGATACATAAATTATTATTTTATTAGAATATAGGTCACATTAAATTTGTATGTCCATCTCCCTCGCATTGATTTTTTGTTTTATAGTAGTCAGCTTTATTTAAACTCTGTTGCCAGGTGTGCAACAAATAACATCAGATATAGTTTATTTGAGTTTTAACATTATGTTGCCAGGTGTGCAACCATTGACATTAAATGTACTTTATTTTATTTTTAACATTATGTTGCAAGGTGTGCAACAAATACTATAATATGTGCCTTATTTTAACTCAGCTGCTTTAGTTTTTGTACAATATACAGGCCAACAAAACCATTATTTCAAAACCATAAGTTGACTATTCATTTTTCACTCAACTAATTGTTTATGTCTTATATAAAAAATAAAAAGGCCATAAGTCAACATAACTTTTAATTACTCATAGAAAAGGGCATGGAAAAGCTTTATTTCCAAACTATTAATTTGCTCACAAGAATACAAAAAGAGCATTACCTATTTATTATTGTAATAAAATAATCATATATTTTCTTTTATTCTTTTGTCAGGTTTACTGGAGGAGGACAGGTAATTATTGGAGAAAACGGTAAAGAAATAGTGAATAAGGAAAAGAATGACTGTACATGTATGAACAAAGGGTGTGTGAATGGACAATGTGTGAATCTGGAGAGTAATGTGGAAATGAGCAAAGGGTGTGTGAAGAGCAATGTGGAAATGAGCAAGTGTGTGAATCAAGTGTGTGTGATTGATGATATGGAATTGAACGAAAATAAGGAAGTGTGTGTGATTGATGATATGAAATTATATGATAATAAGGAAGTGTGTGTGATTGATGACATGAAATTAGATGATAATAAGGAAGTGTGTGTGATTGATGATATGAAATTGAATGATAATAAGGAAGTGTGTGTGATTGATGATGTGAAATTGAATGATAATAAGGAAGTGTGTGTGATTGATGACATGAAATTAGATGATAATAAGGAAGTGTGTGTGATTGATGATATGAAATTGAATAATAATAAGGAAGTGTGTGTGATTGATGATATGAAATTGAATGATAATAAGGAAGTGTGTGTGATTGATGACATGAAATTGAATTGTATTTCAAATTTAATATGTGTAGGTGAGCATGATAAGTTACAGCTGTCTGATAATATATTCATTCCTGAAGTAAAAAACAGTAGCATAGAATACATAGATATCCATTCTGTGGCTACAAACTGCGCGAAAGAATCCAAATATATGCTGCCCTACAATCAAATTAACCAAATTTTAAAAACGTTAAGTCATAATAAAAATAAAGTTGTTAAGTTAGATTTTGGAATTTACAATAATTCTAGCATAAAATATTTTTTATCAAAATTGAAAGAAAAGGAAACTATACTTAGGTATCGAAATCATTTATCTTGGTTCAGTAAAACCATGTATTTGCCAGTAACTCTAGAAACCATTTCAAAAAATAAAAATAGAAAATTTTAAAATATTGGCTTATAAATACAAAACTAATTACATTCACAGGCTAACACACGGTTCATTAGAAGTCAGTGACTTACAAACCATTCCATTTACAGGATGGCTATCAGTTTCAGTGATATCATACTTTTTTTAATTGTTTTAATAATAGTCCAACTCCCTATGCCCTTTTTTAAAATCAAATTAATGCCCAAAGATATAATCATCTAGCAAGCCACATTGCACAGCATTTCAATAATAATTTTCAAAATAAAATATAAATAATAGGATTACACGTTGGAAATGTTGATGGACTGACATTTTTAGGTCCAGAAATAGAAATGGAAAATAATATTTATCAAGCAAACCATTTCTCTTTTGCTCTTTATGATTTTGATATGAACACTCTTTTTTACTGTGATACTTTAGGACATTCCCAACCATACTATACTTAGGTATCGAAATCATTTATCTTGGTTCAGTAAAACCATGAATTTGCCAGTAACTCTAGAAACCATTTCAAAAACAAAAATAGAAAATTTTAAAATATTGGCTTATAAATACAAAACTAATTACATTCACAGGCTAACACACGGTTCATTAGAAGTCAGTGACTTACAAACCATTCCATCTACAGGATGGCTATCAGATTCAGTGATATCATACTTTTTTAATTTTTTTAAATAATAGTCCAACTTCCTATGCCCTTTTTTTAAATCAAATTAATAACCAAAGATATAATCATCTAGCAAGCCACATTGCACAGCATTTCAATAATAATTTTCAGAATAAAATATTAATAATAGGATTACACGTTGGAAATGTTGATGGACTGACATTTTTAGGTCCAGAAATAGAAATCGAAAATAATATTTATCAAGCAAACCATTTCTCTTTTGCTCTTTATGATTTTGATATGAACACTCTTTTTTTTACTGTGATACTTTAGGACATTCCCAACCATATGATTTAGCCTTAAAGATAGAGCAGATTCTTAATTATTTTGATAAATGTAATATTTCATACAAATATATGCACATGCCCAAACTTTTCTGGGGGAGGCCCCCCAAAAAAGTTTGGCAAATTAGATTCAATTTGGTGCATTCTGGCGTATTTCCGGGAGGTAAATCTCAAAATTATGGGAATTGAAAAATGAGGCTAGACGATGACGCATATTCTTATCTGGAGACAAAGAACATGTAGACTGGAATAATCAGACGCTTAAGATTAACTTTCAATGGAGACATCAGGCGTATTTCGCCGAACATAACTGGTTTGAAATTAGATTGAATGTAAGTTATTTTATATACATGTACATTCATATTACATTATTATATGCGTTGTGATCCACTTCTGATATATCAATTTCTAGGTCCCAAATATTAGCGATTCCTCTTCTTTAAAGGCCCAATAACACTCTTGTTGTAACTGAATAATATGTCCCAATCATTATTCTGGTCAACAAGTTTATTGTTAATCTCTAATTACCTGATTTTAAACACACGTTTTGTTACGTCTCACGCAGCAATTGTTTTAAATGCGGTATAAAAAAAAGTCTTACGGATAACGACCTGTCGGAAGTATTTTACTTGCACTCCATCGCTGTAGTGTAGGCCTACCTTCCATTGTTTCGCGGTAAGGGCATGTTCCAAGTTCACCTAATCAGACATTCTCTTCAGATAATACATAAACGGTGAATATGTTAAGTAGCAATTTTTTTTAAAAATCAGATAAATTCCGCTAGCATATTTTTTTATTTTTTTTAATAAAATCTGTTAAAATAAATGGCAAGGTTGTTTTTTTTACAACGCTGCCGATAAAATGAAAAAAAGCAAACACAACAATATTCATCGTCAACAGGCGTTAATAAATCTTATATTTTCATACAGTACGGTATTAAAAAATTACCGTCCTCAATAGGCGATTTGCTGTGGGGTTAATTCATCCCGACGGCGATTTATGTTGTCGACGTTTTTGGCTAATTGCCAGAGCTGTTTGTGATTATTTGGGGTTTTTTGCCCACAATGGTATGGAAGTCATGACTAATAATAACTTTATTTAAGAAGGGTAAAGGATTAGGCAATAGAAGCCTTACTACCATCCTGCTCAACTCAATGTATACAAACTCGCAATTTGTGGGTCAGATTCAGGCTTTTAGATTTAAGTTTCAAAATTTTCAAGTCTGAGCAGGGGGGGGGGCGGACCTCCTGGACCCCCCCCCCTCTGGATCCGCGCTTGTATCTGCGCGACATTTCCAAATGGTCCGATTTTTAAGGTTAGTTTTAATTCATTGGATGTTATCTGATACCATTTCATTGGATATTATTAAACTAATGTGGGGGTTTCGTATTTTATAGATCATTTGAAATAGCTATGACTTAAATTATTCTCGCCAATTGAATAGAAATGACGTATATTATTTATTCTGTTGCATCAAACTCGGAATTCTAGAGAAAACCCGCTATGTTGTTTAATGGCTTGGGCTGTGTAATTCGGCGCTTCTGATTGGGTAGCGACGGCGACAGTCAGCCAATGGAGAGCGAGTTTCTCAAATGGGATTTGAAGGTTCATGCACGTGCTTGCCGCAGTGCGGGACATATAGGAGTATATAAGGCCGGCTAAATCAGTCTTTGTCGAACGGTAGGGGGACGAGCATCTCGCAGGAGTAATCATTTACTCCACTCGAGGTAAACGTTCCTGAAACGGTAGGGGGCTGCGGACCTCAGCTGGAATATTCACATATTTCTCTCTGCGGTAAGCATTCCCAAGGGAGACTCTGTTTCCGGTGACTAGTAAGTTCCGCTGGAACGATCACTCATTTCGCTCGGGGCAAGCTGGTTCTTCGGAATAGAGTTTAGTATTGTAGTAGTAGTGGGGGTTCGAGTTTCTAGTTAGTTATTTATGGGTTTCCGTGGGTGATATAAGAGTTAATGTTTCCCTTTGTGCGAATGCTGTAAGTTCGGGCAAAAGGCAGACATATTGTATTTATTGTAGAGTGATAGTTGAAAGTTCCCGTTTCTAGTTATTTTATGTCTTCTGTGCGGGAGAAGTAAGATTTGTGTGCTTCCTGGGTACGAATATTATTAGTTCGAGCCGAGGCAGATAGAGTTTATAGTTATTGTGAAGTTGCGAGTGACTAATTATTCGAGACTTCCGTTTGAGTAAGATTAATTGTTCGATACTTTCGTTTGAGTTATTGTGAAGTTGCGAGTGACTAATTATTCGAGACTTCTGTTGAGTGTAAGATTTGAGACGCCTTCTAGGATGAATATTATCAGTTCAGACTAGGATAGGCGTCCATTGTTGATAAGTTAATTCAGTTAGTCGTTCTTACATAGTAAATATAAAGTTTGTAGACGTATGGTTTCTTGTAAGTAGGGACGTGGCTAGTGGGCTTTGCACAGGCTCCTTTTTCTTTCAGCTGGTAAACCACTGGAGTGGTGAAGAGACCAAGATAACCAACGCGCGTTTCGAGAGCTTTACTTTGTAATTACTGAAATAAAACTATTTGAATTCTATAAATGTGTTTTCTTCTACTTTAATTCACGTGATAAACCTGACATCCTGTATACGAACCTGGACTTCCGGTTTGCATAAGAGCGGTTATTCCCAGCGCTCAAGTCCAAATCGAATCCACCCTGTCCTGTTACACTAAGAAGAAATGCTTTATTTCCGCGTCTTTCATTAAAGAAGTGTCATAACGTTTCAGCTAAAACTGTAACACTTGAAACAAAACATGTTCCAAAAACAAAAGAATCTATTGAAACAATTTGAATTTTGAATGAAAAATGTCTAATCACAGATACTGAACAGTTTAAACTATGGCTGTTTAATGATAATGAAATTAGGAATCGTTTTCAGGATAAAGCTGCATTTCCTTTAGTACGGATCCGGTCCGGCTCCGGTCCGGTTACGGATACGGAAAAAAACACTTTCATAGAATTTTAGTGTGTTTCCTTATGTCCGGGTGCGGATACGGTTTTTCGAAACGGACCATGTAAGCTGCATTTCCTTTAGTACGGCTACGGTCCGGTTGCGGATACGGAAAAAAACACTTTTATAGAATTTTAGTAAGAGTGTTTCCTTATGTCCGGGTGCGGATACGGTTCTCTGTGCGGCGTTCGGTACGGTTTTTCGGAACGGACCATGTAGCGTTCGGTACAGAAACGCATGCGGAACCGTGCCCGTAACCGCACATAAGGAAACACACTTACTAAAATTCTATGAAAGTGTTTTTTCCGTATCCGTAACCGGACCGGATCCGTACTAAAGGAAATGCAGCTTTAGTTGGTGGCTCTTTACCAGGGCCGTATGTATGCTGCAGTCAGTATTATCAATGTTTGTTCTTCTTCTACGAGCCTTGACAATGCCGATGTCATGTTGAATAGAGAGTCCTTCCGCTTGAAAAACCGCATATAAGGAAACACAACCTGCCGTGTGCCATGTCTGCTCCCGGACCGGAGCCGGACCGGATCCGTACTAAAGGTCTTTGAAGGGCAAGCGCCATTACACTGCTTTCAAATGCAATGCTTTGGGATTTCAGGACAAAATTTGTCAACAAAAGATAAAAACATTTTTATTAAGTACAAAAGGTGCGGCTTGGACAACTGATGGCATTCAGGAAAATAAAATTAAAAGATTATTTGAATTACCCACAAGTATTAGAATTCTACTTTCTACTGATCCATCTGTATCTCTTCTGAAAAATAGATGTCAGTACCGTCTTGATTGTAAGTTTGGGACAACCAAATGTAAATTCTTTGAAGTCGCCAACACTGAAATCTAAAGTTATGATAAAATAAATGATTTTTTAATAAATGAAAAAAATTGTTTAAATTGGCTAACCAATAAAGTAACAGGGAAAAATAACTTAAAATGGACTTTTATAAAATCTGTTCAAACTGTTATTGAAACTAAAAAAGATACCCATATACACATGAAATAGGAGTACACCTGAAATATGTTAATTAGATCCAAGAAAAGTCATGAAAAAAATTCAAAAACGAATAGTGACATCCGATAAACACTTTATCAATCAGCATATTGGAGTTGGCAAAGAGGACGATATCAAAATTACTTCAGATTGGCGCAGTACTGAAAAAATTTTAGAAAACAATATCTGTGTTATTTTTTCAAAGAGGCTATTCTAAACGAAATAGGAACTATCACATTGTAATTTCCACTGAATCAAATATAAAAGCATTATTTAAATGGGGAAAGCATGTTATGGGTTTAGACGTTAATCATAACTTTATGTCTGTACGATTCAAAACATTCATGTATACTTTTTGTGATTCATACAACACAGGGCGTGTTGCTGCCTTTGCCATCTCTAATAATGAGACTGCGATGACCCACACATTACATATGCAGATTCTTCTAGCAAATATGCCATGTGGAGAAAATTGTAATCACCCTAAAGAGTTACAGATCTATAATGATTACGAAGGGTGGTGTTATATAAGACCATGTTCAAAAAGCAGTGACATGTTTTTTTCCAACATTAGGTCATGACAAAGCCAACCAAATTAGAAATTGTGCCATTAACCAAAATTTCAATTCTTCTCTATGTAATTTTCACGCATTAAATGCATTTCAAGAGAAAATTCATTCGGAAATTTTTTTATTGATGTTTATTTTACCATTAGAAACAGGGTTTAAATGTGTTATGCGTACTTGGTGTGAATCTATGAGAAAAGGGCATGGCTCTTCGATTTATTACATTTATTCGTGAGTCACTGCCCACCCTTCTGTTCAATACGGAAACTAAAGATAACTTAATAAAATACCCACAAGACAACTGGTTTCAGAGTAATATCTGGCAATCAACTTTTACATCAGAAGTCCTCTTTTCGGTTCCTATAGAATATAGAAGAAATTGTTTACTTATGACAGATAATATTACAGAGAGGCTGTTTAAAACAATAAAAGAGTCTGATTTAAATAATAAATTTAATTTAAAAAATTTAAATATTATTGTCAGTAGTATAGTCTGTACTCTGGTGCATATTTGGAATTCCGATCTGATGACGTCACCACATTCCACAGTCGTGACGTCAGACATTCCACAGGTGTTCCATTTATAGCTTGAACCGTGACTGAACAATGAGATTATAAATAAAAAAACAGGTATTTTTGTAGTCAGCGGGTTTTAATTCTTTGATCTCTTTTGAATTTTTTGTAACAAAAGGGGCCTGGGAAGGTCAACACATTACTTATTGGTGTATGGGGGGTGGGGTCGATATTCACCCTTTATAGCCAGGGTTAACGTTGAGTTCACGTGTAGTTATACCTGTGGTTTTTAAACAATATTTTATTCAAGTTTTCTGAATGGGATTGGGGAACAGGCTTAGCCTATGTAAAACCCCTCTCCCTGTGTTAAGGGAGTTCGTGCCCTCCGCTATTAAGTTTGACCGGTGATTTGGTCAATTTTGTTCTAAGCCAATAGTTTTAATCTACATATTTGGGTTGGGAAGGGGGTAGGGGTTAGTTAAAGTTTCGAAAATCTAGGTATAAAAGTAGAGTGGCTTCACTTTTAAATGCAGAATTGTTTTATGAAGTTGAACAAGAGGTTAACATCATGAGTATCGCCGTGTATCGAAAATAAATTGGAAATGATTATTTGGTTGTGAAATGTATTTGGCAAGAAGCTGTGTGTTATCACATCAGACTGTATGTTTACGGTATTAAGAGTGATAGATATCCAACCCCCAATGGTATTATGTTTTTGGAGGGGCAATGGCAAGCGTTGATGAGCATTGTCTCGGAGATAGATGGGTATTTATAAAAATACATTGTAAAGAAATCCGTGCCTATTGGTAATGACGTGTACGTAACGATCGACAGTAATTATCCTGGAGTCAACATTCGTAAATTTTGGTGGTGTGAAAATGAACGAATGCCAAAGCCTACCCGAAAGGGGGTTCATTTAAACTTGAAACAATGGGGGGCTCTCAAAGCTAGCTTCAAAGAGTTGGGTGAAAATAATTTTCCCCGCGAGGAACCGCCCCTAGGTTTAGCAAAGGCGGAGACCTGTGTATAATTTCTGCCAAACGTGTTTTTTATTAGTCCGTCTGAGCGTATCAATAATATAACGATCTGTATATGTATATATAAATAGATATCTGGCTATTGAGTTATCATACGAAACAACACGGCTTCACCCAAGATATCAGATGTTTCAGTCGGGTTGACACTTAGTTTAGGGGACAATGATAATACAGACCCTGAAATATTACTGAAGGCCGGTTATTTAGGGTTGAAGCGTAAAATGGTTTTTAAGATAATAATAATAATAATAATAATCACGTCATTTTACAAGGGTAGCAAATGACCTTAAAAGAATGGAGTCGGGTTGTTGATCGTTTCAAAAGGTATTTAACCTGTACAAAACCTACGAAATTTGCCGTCAACAATGAGTTAAGCTGTGAATTAGGCACCGCCCGTCAAATGGTTCTGGAACGAAAAAACGGTAGTCAATTGGTGATACCCGAAAAAACATTTTCCGACCTGACGGCTGTGTCTCGGGTTACAAGATCGTTCAAGCGTGGTCGTTATCATGTGTATGGTTGCCCCCCTACCCAGACGGGTCTCAAAGTAAAGGATTGGAGTTTGTTCAAATCTGGACAAACGTGGCACAATACGCCTGAGGACTGTGTTTCTGCAGCAAACAATGAAGACTGGGACTAACCCGATTGCCACAGCACCGAAGTACGAATAGGAGGGGTCTACGATGAAAATCAACTCATTTTCACGAGGATCTTGTAGATGAGACGGAAAACGTTACTCTCCTCGTGCCGTGACCCATGTGCTCAAAACCCGTGCTTTCCAATGACGAACACTACTGCCCAGTAGTTGTGCAAATCTTGGGAGACATGATCAACACGGAGATTTCAAAAAAAGTAACTGGTCGAAGTGAAGGATGTCTCAATGATCGTGGTGGTCAGCTTGAACATATATGCGTGGGGATCGACCATTGGTTCGGCGAACTCAACTTTGTGGACTTGTACTTTGAATCCTGTTTTCTAGAGTTGAACAAAGATCGTTTTTTACAGATAGCACGATTCGTCCCAGAGATTCGCGATCAGAGCGAAGAGTTGTTTCTACATGCAACATTGTATTGGAAAGCTTTTGTTGTGATTATAATTTTCATTTTCTATATGTATTACATTTGTACTTTGATATAATAAAAGATTAAACATTTTTAAATGGAAATAGTTATTTTTAGCCCCGGCTAACGAAATGGATTTAAGACTAAAGTCCCCATTTACATGTATGATATCGGGGCCAACACAATCGGGTAAGAGTCAATTGGTCAGACGCTTGATTCTAGAACTACCGCAAGCTGTTGATCAAACCATAGACCACATCGTGTGGTGTTATGGTGTTTGGCAACCTTTGTACGAAGAATTAGCGGATATCGTAGAATTTGTCGAAGGGTTATCTCTTAGTCTAAACCCCAAGGAAAGAACACTATTGATTATCGATGATTTGATGGACGAGACAACGGACAAAGTATCAAAAGTCTTTACACGTGGTCGTCACCACGAAAATACTTCCGTCGTTTATATTGTTCAAAATCTGTTTCATAAAGGTAAACGTCACAGGACGATCAGTCTGAATGCCCATTACATGGTTATATTTAAGAACCCTCGAGACATGTCTGCTATAACGCAGTTAGCCAAACAGATGTACCCAGGGAAAACTAATTTTGTTCGTGAAAGTTACGAGGATGCTACAAGGAAACCCTTTTGTTATTTATTTCTGGATTTGAAGAGTACAGCTCCAGACCTTATGAGACTTCGGAGTAGTATTTTCCCTGGAGATAACCCCACCGTGTACGTCCCAAAGGTATAAAAGCAATTGATTTTCGACTGCTCCTAGCCATAGTTGCCCGAAAATAGATAATGTATGGTCTAGATCGTCACACCAAGCTATTACAAGCACTCAAACGGGCCAAACCAAGACAACGAATACATATTATTAAAAACGCAAGTAAACCCATCATTGATGCGTTGTGCGAGTGTTGTCTTAGCATTTTGAAGGTAGAGTTCGACTATCGTCATACCACAAGAAACGCTTATCGAAACACAAACATCGTCTAAGACATTTAACGGATCGTAAAGTGACCCTGAAACAGAAGAAAAAAATCCTTCAGAGGGGTCGTTTTCTTGGTAGCTTGATAGCACCTCTGATTGGGATTTTAGGGAGTGTGGTACCTTAATTATTCGGAGCGTAATGGAATTTACTAAAAAGATGACCCTAGTACCCGAGAGTTTGTTGGACAATTTTCAAACACCTAAACCCCTGATATTACAGCCACCCTCCGTGAGAAAAGTTTCGGAATTAGACACCGAAATACGTCGTATCCTCGAGAACCCTGAAATGGATGATTCGGAAAAGGCCGAAAAGTATGGACAACGGTTAAGAGAATTTATAATTCATAAAAATCGTGCCGTTGAACCACCCACGGTATATGTCAAACAACAAGAGTTAAGTACTGGTCTTACTACCAAACAACCGGTTATAAATAACAAAGATCCAATCGTTGAGGGACCACAAATGGAACCCTCAAGTGTTATTGATGTCCCACCGTTAAAAATTGGACATCCTTGCAACAGTTCCGAAATCAATGACCGTACAGGTATGGTCACAATAGAGGGGCAACCTATTCCCGGTTCAAATATAACGGATCTCGTCAATGATTTGCTACGAAAGCGTAAATACTTTAACCCCATAGGCTGGCAGATTTTGGGTCGGGCGTTGTCAAACAATAATTTACCTCAAGATTTGATAGGCAATACAGATCGATATCATTACATAAACAATCCCGCTCTAACAGGTATGTTCGCACTCCACAGAACACACAACCCGTAGGAGTCGAGGGTCTAAACGTGTTGGGTCTCACCCCTATATAAACGTCACGCCAAAAGTCGGTCGTGACCTTGAGTCCACACCAGGCCAGCGTAAAACACGACGAAGACAGTCCTCTCCAGACTGGTTACCTTACAGAAGCTTATGAGGATCGGCGTGAACCGTTTGCTGACAAAGATTTATTATAACCCCGAACACCCAGCCTCGTATGGGGGTATTAAAAAACTGTATCAATTCTTTACAAAAAACACACAAACCCGAAAGAGAAATACGCATTTAACACTGGGGACTATGTCAGAATATCAGGATCTAAACAGCCGTTTAAAAAAAGATTATTTGGGTTCCTACAGCGAAGAGATATTCCGAGTGTCTCGGAGATTGCGGCGTGATCGACCCCTGTATAAAATAAACGACCTACAAGGGGTTGAGATCAAAGGTACATTTTACCGTGAAGAACTGGTTAAGGTTATACCCCCTAAACAATACGATATCGAGCAAGTCATTTCCAGGAAGACAGTACGAGGTTCAAAATATTTACTAGTTCGGTGGAAAGGTTACGGTAAAGAGTTTGACAGTTGGATAAAAGCATCCACTGTCCTTCTGTATACATTCGTAGGACTCGTCACACTGACCATGATAGCGGTTGAAATTTTAAATATGGTACGTATTAGTCTCGTCATGGCAGAGCGGGACGAACAAATATTTCTGACTCTCCCATCTAATAATTCAGTTAACTATTTTCCGAGCAACAAGATCAGCAATTATACAACAAAATTGGCACGTCCACTTCACCTAGACAGTGTCTGGACATGTGGGCTCGTCGAAATTCAATACCCTTGCAGTTGGAACAAAATATACCTCAAAGATTGTTGGTTGACATACCGCAGTAAAACGGAAATGGAGGGTCCACATCGCTTGCGTTTTTCAATACCCAACGGCTACTATGATACAGGTGACGACATAATCAATCATTTCAATAAATCAACGTTGGAGGTTGGGGTATCATTATCTATCATGAAAGACCCTGAGGGGTATGTCTTCTTACTCATAGGTAAAGACGGTCGAAAAGTCCACTTATCCAAGAATTTAGCCCGGATATTCGGGTTTATGAAAGCGAACCAATTTACAAGCAGTGTGAAAAGTGACACAAAAGTCGATTTAGATTCCAATTTTCACAATATTTAGGAGATAAACACTTCATGTTTTGCATTTAGAGGGGTGTTATTGTCCAATAGACATGTCCTGAGATCATTAGGACCCAAGACGCGTAGCGTCGCGGGTTCTAATGTAAAATCTCAGGACATGTCTATTGGACAATAACACCCCTCTAAATGCAAAACATGAAGTGTTTATCGACATTGTAACATGCTATTTACGATTTTAAAAGAAAATACTAAAACAGAGGGGTGTTATTGTCCAATAGATGGTGTCTAATTGACCAATCAAAATGCGAGGCTCACTCTTAGCATGTTACAATTATATTTACACTGATATTATCTAAAATCAGTTGGTCGGTGATACAAGCGCACCTTTGTTGCGGGCTATACAGGTTGATCTAGCTAAACCCTTTGGATCGGCTGTATATAAAACGTTTGACACCCCCTATTATATTCCAGTCAACAAACGTTACATAGACACGGTTGAACTCGGTCATTACACGGAACTAGGACAACCAGTACCATTTGAATTTGGACACGTTCTTTGTAAACTACACTTACTCAAGGTCGAATAATGACATGTCTGCAACCCTATAGGTGTGACAATGCAAAGATACGTCGTTATTACCCCAGTCAAACGGGTGAAGGATTTCCTATTTTTACGGGGTCTCCGTATCAGAAAGGTTACGATTTAGGATCGGTTTTCTCAAGTTTATTTCGAGTCGCGACACCTCTTCTAAAGTCAGCAGCCAAAACTGTCGGGAAAAAAGCACTCACCACAGGAGCCCAGATTTTTGGAGACGTTCTTCATGGTAAAAATTAAAAGACCTCCGCTAAACAACACTTGTTACAAGCGAGTCGTGATCTGGGTACAAGATCCCTGAAGAACATCGCAGGTCCTATAAAGGGGTCTACTCGTCAAGGGGCTGTCAAACGTCTAAAACAAGCCAGGGGTAAGAAGCGAAAGCGACGTAAGCAGACATCATTGTACATTTTTAGTTGAAATTCTGACTCCATTATAGGCCCGAAAAATGATCGATCCCCGTTCCTGTGAATGCCTAAGTAGCGGACTCGATATCTTCAGTGCACCAAACACCAAAATAGACATTGGTGCCCCAATCGAAATGTATATGTCGGGCGCCGGTGAAGAATATTTAGATCTAGCTCAGAGTTTCTTTACGGTACGAGCCAAAATTTTAAACACCGATGGTACAAATATAGCAGATACCGCTAACGTGGGACCCGTTAATAATTTCTTAAACAGTCGACGTGTCTTTAAACGGCAAGCGAGTGTCACAACCAGCGAGTGTCACAAAGAATCTTTTGAGTTATGGGTCGGATGCTCAAAAATCACATTTATTATCTTGTCAGTGGCGTTTAGACACACCCGGGCATTTCGAAAGTTGTGACGCTTCTGACGGCGGTAGTAATAATGGTTTCAAGTTTCGAGCCAAATCCTTCAAAGGTAGTAAATCTGTGGATATGCTTGGGAAACTACACTTGGATTTGTTTAGTCAGAGTAAATACTTACTGAATGGTGTTGATATGAGACTTAGATTTGTACGTTCTAAAGATGCCCTTTGTCTCATGGCCGCAACGAACGATTTTAAAGTTGTGATCGAAAAAGCGTCGCTTTTTATACGTAGATTAAAACTGAACCCTTCCGTCATCGTTGCACATGCCAGCGCCTTGCTGAAACGAAACGCGATTCGATGTAAAAAGCTTTACTATACCGGCGGGGAATCGTAGCTTGGATAAGGATAATCTGTTCTGGGGACAAACACCGCGTCGAGTTCTCGTGGTGCTGGTAACGAACCAGGCCTTTTCAGGTACCTCCAATAAAAATCCTTATCGTTTGCAGAATTTTGACATAAACCATATATCGCTACAAGTCAACGGCGAGGATGTCTTCGCTAAACCACTGAGCCCGAATTTCAGTGAAACCCTAGGTTACGGTTATAAACGAGCTTTCAACACTTTATTTTCGGGGACGTCTAGTCTTTTCCAGGACAAACGACCCACAATTATCTGAATGGTTATCGAAACGGCTACTGTATTTTCTGTTTTGATTATACCCCGGAACTTTCTGACGACAATACTGTACATCTTAACAAAACGGGTAATGCCAAACTCGAAATTCGATTCGGGACAGCCTTGGTATCTACTGTGAACGTGATACTATACAGCGAATTTGAAAACAAGATAGAAATAGACAGTGCCCGAAATGTAATAACAGACTTTTGAAATGAATACAAAACATATCAGTGTCATGTTAAAAAGTGACCCCCAAATAGCCCCTCATTTTCGAGGTGTTTTTGACCGTGACAAACTACCAAAGACGTTACAACGTGGTCTTTATATTTACAATACCCACACCTCCAATAAGAAGGGTGAACATTGGCTACTTCTTTATGTGGGGTACCATAAGGTTGAACACTTTGATTCCCTTAGCCTTAAACCCCGTCATAATGATGTTATGCAAAGGATTATGAAAACAGGGTTGCCGCTCGTATACAACAAGAAGCATCTACAGGACTTGTTCAGCGACGTGTGTGGTCAATATTGTGTATTTTATGCCAACCATCGATGTAGGGGTAAAAGCGTGAAAAGAATTTTAAAAACATTTTCACGAAACCACCGTGAAAAGGACAGATATGTCCGACGTTTTATAGCTCTTAGATTTAAAATGTAAATGTCCATATCTGTATGATCTCTCGTTTGTTAAAATGTAATTCTAGATGTAGAATAGTTGAATAAAATGTGTTTTTTAGAAAAAACAAAACAAGGTCTTATTTTATATATATATATCAGATATGCACAGGGTTATCAATAAATGGGGTTACAATATACGTAATTACAGTTACAATCGTTTTTATTTACAAATACCATCCAAAACTTAACTCTAAATGAGAGAATATGTTTTAAATTAACGGTTTAAAATGTACTGAGTTATCAACCTTGCATGTATTGTTCATATTGTAACCATGACGTCATGACGTCATAATATGTATCTATTATTTATTGATTAGTGGTAATATTAAAGTCTGACGAGCAACGTAAGTTGTGAAAGCGCTAACTGAAAAAATGTAGTTTTCTTTTGCCATTTTTTAATTTTCTATATATATATATATATTTACTGAGAGCAGCTTTATTTAGTTTACATTTATATATATAAATGTACTTAAGTTTTTAGAATATATATATATATATATATTTACTGAGAGCAGCTTTATTTAGTTTACATTTATATATATATATATATATATATATATATATATATATATATATATATTCTAAAAACTTAAGTAGAAATACCATTAAAGAAATTTTATTTAAATGCCTACATGTTTCGCCGTTAGGTTTTCAAGGCAATAATGGATAATGGCGTTACGTCATCACATAGCGTCATTATGGAGAGATAGTTACAATCATTTTACATGTAAATTAAAATGAAACAATATCACTTGTTGAGTTTGGTTTTAAATTTTCTTATAAAATATTCTTCTTTAACTCTTAATTTTGTGATATTATTATCAGACAGTTTATAAAATGGGAAAATATGAACATGTGGCGATTTATTTTTAGCACACTCCGCGATATGCCCACCGATATACGGTATATTTCCTCTTTTATATGCTGTTTATGTACTGTCACACGCTTCCGTAAAGTGTTCTTCGTACAATATGGCCATGGTTTTGTTATTGTATGGGGATGTACGATCTCTGTTTTTGATACAGAGACAACCATGGAAAACACAACCCAAATATTCGATACACACCTCGATATTGTTTTCCATATACCAACCATCTACAGACATATTGAAAATAACCTTTTCACCTCCGTTACGGGCATGTTGTATATGTCGGTTTTCAACGTATTCCAGATATTGCATGTAACGTATACTTGTTCTCAACTTCAACATCCTCGGATAATCGTTTCATATAACATCTATGGCTAGGTTTACACAGTTGCTGACAATTACGACATTTGTGTACGTCACATGTGTGTTTATTCATTGCATCATCTTCTTCGTGTGTGTCTATTGTCGTATAACACTTTAAACAGGCCCTATATTTCACACATGTCGACACTGTGTATTGTGGGACATTTTGGTTATGTCTCTCCAAACACTTCAAACCTCTAAAATAACGGTGACAAGCATCTAACTGTTTACAGCTTCGACATGTCGTTTTGCAGGCGTGTTTTTTTTTATTAGAATACGGTTTTTCACAGAAAGAACAATAGAATGCCTGATTAAATAAGCTGTTGATTTTCTTTATATAGTAAAAATGTTTTTCCATTAAATACAGTCTTAAAACGGGTACATCGGGATTCGCAGCACCTCTGAATATGATACAATTTGCACTCTGGGCGTCATAGATGACAATTTGATATTAAGCTTTTAAGTGCTCTTGGAATATACACCATTCAGAACGACCTGATGGGGCTAACGGGTTAACGCCACACTCTTGATACATTTCCATAGCCATAGCAATCTGTAACGGTTTTTTCGCACGTGTGCCTGCTACATGTTTGTAATGTTTAGTTTCTTCGACTGTTGGGGAAATTTTCTTGTGATAAGAAATTTCATTTATACCCAGGATGATAGATTGGCCAAAACAAGTTTGATAACCAAAGTTGGCGACTGGTGATATAAATGTCCGTTTTTTTGAACTCATAAACGCTTCGTTCAAAAGAACATTATTTGTAAAAACACCGCCCTCTTTAGACGCGACATAACTCACGGATATAGAAGTTTGATTGTCTATAACTAATGTTGTTTTTTTTTACTGCATAACTTTCGCAATTTCTGCCAAAATTAATTCCAGAGTTAGTCCTTCGTAAGGCCTTAACGCAATATATATCGGATTGTCCAAATTGGGGTGATTTAGTTGTATTCTTACCCGTTCGTTTGGTTGAACATTGAAATTTTTTCAGATGGTCTCTAATATCTGAGTGAATAGTCGTTCTAGCCAGTCAGGAGTAGTAGCTGCATCCGGGTTTATAATTTCGAGACGCATTAATTCTGAGTGTATATTAAACTTCCTTGAAAAACGTTGTTCCACAGAAATCAACCTTACTAAGTCTTCGGCTCCTCGACCGACTTGACAAATCTTTAAAAAAAAAGGAGGTTTGGGCTTTGTATGGTATTTAAAAAAAACAAACCTGGTGGTGTTAACAAATCAAAAATGTCGACTACTTCGTCATCTTTTTGATCACACTCCTTGGCTACTAAAGATTCGATATTAGCAGGAGATGTTATGTCACTCGTTAATAGTGCAATTAATGGATCGATATTTTCACTTTCTGTAGACGATTAGGTTTCCTGTTATTTTGAATATCGTGTAAAGTTTTTTTGCTCACATGTGACGTTTCAAAGTCACTATCGTCTTCTGAAAATAATATTTGGCTAGTCGGCTGGCTGTTTCTTGTTTCTAACCTTTCTTCTTCTTCTTCAGAGTCATCGTTGGTGTCATGGTTAGACAGTTGACGTTTAATGGTCTCTGTTTCATTATGATTTTCATTCTCGACGTGGTCTAGAGTTTCGTTAACGGCCAAGGTTTGACTTGCTGTCCAAAATTCAAATTCGTCTGTAAGCTGTATTATTTCATTCCACTGGGTGTCTGTGTAGGGCTCAAATGTACCCATCCTAAGAAAGCAGAAAATTTGTTATAATAATAATTATCAAATTAACATGACTGTAACAATTTTTTCAATTTTTTTAGGTTCAGATGTGGAGTTTAAACTGTGGGGTGGTAGTGAGATGGATCCTTATATACTCTATAACGATCGGCTGGCAACCTTTGATAATCGTTGGATGCATACTAAACCAACGCCCCATAATTTAAGCAAGGCTGGTTTTATCTACATTGGACCTTCTGATCGCGTAAAATGTTTTAGTTGCAGCTTAATATTGGAATCTTGGAACCCTGGAGACAACCCATGCGTTGAATACGCTCGGTATAATCTAACATGTAGTTTTATGCAAATGATTAACCCTTGTTTGACGAGTGGTTTTCGGTGGCAGTTCAGGTTTTTTTTCAAACAGCGTGTGATTACCCTAGCGGCTTCCCGAGTTTTGTACGAATCTAAAACCGCCTGCATCGAGGCGGCTAAGAAATCGGAATTTAGTTTTTTCGATTCAATAGGTGTACCCTATCTATTCTTGACAGAGTGGAATTCCAAAAACGATAAAGTGAAAGAGTATAATATAGACAACATGTCTATAGAATCGTGAAATTCTTTAAAAGAAACAACGAAGTCTATTTGTTAAAAACAGGTACCCTACAGCATGACGGCAACTGTAAGTATTACTAACTCCTTGCATAATGATTGATGTTCCCTTGACATGAGAAGGTCAAACTTAGAAAAAAATTCCAACTAATTCCAGGGCGTTACAGGACTATTCTAGTTATCCCCTACTGACCTAATGTATAATTTAATATAGGTTGTCTTATTCCTAAAGCGTTACAGGTCAATTCGAGTTATCCGCCCTTATATAGACATTAGGCGGTATGATCCCTAGACCTACAGGACAATTCTAGTTATCCCCCCCTACAACGGAACAACATGTCAAAAACTAGTCTTTGTGATTTGTGGATTAAACTTTTCAAAACACAACTTTCTTGATAAAACTGTCGAAATTGTCTGAAATTTTAGACGGAACTATACCCGATGCTTTTGCGATGCACTAATATGCAATTCTACATAACAGTAAATATACGTGTACGCCATCAGAAAACATTTACGTGTAGGGGCGTGGCCTATTTTTTTGTCAACAAAGACATTATATCGGTTGCTGCCTTATTTCGTCAGATAAAAGGGGGCTTTCTATTTAAAAATTTAGTCTTGCTTCTAACTTGTAGCAAGAAATTTACTTAAAACAGACGTATTTGCAACACATGAATAGTCAAGCTAAAACACGCTCGAAAGCGTACTACTTTATATCACTACACTGCACGCGACAGTCTTCACCTTGTAGTGACCAAAGCACACGGGGCTATGTAGGGTTTAACCTACGGCTTTATAATACACAAACACCACCCGAAATAGACCGTCATTGTCCCGGATTCTAAGACTTCGGCACCATTCTCAAAGTCTGGTACGATTCAGGAAATGTCAAAATAAATATATTTTAATCATTTTTCTGTTTCAACACTTTGTATTTTCATAAATCAATAAAACAACGTCACGTTTACGTGTAGGGGCGTGGCCTATCTTTTGTCAACAAAGACATTATATCGGTTGCTGCCTTATTTCGTCAAATAAAAGGGGGCTTTCTATTAAAAAAGGTTTTATAACTCGATCAAAATCAATTAAATATATATTGTACTTGTAGAATTTAGTCTTGCTTCTAACTTGTAGCAAGAAATTTACTTAAAACAGACGTAGTTGCAACAAATGAACAGACACGCTTAAACACGCTCGAAAGACTTCTACGTATTTCAGTAGGGTTGAACACAATTAACATCTGACTGGACTTTCCTAAGCAGCATATGTACACGACAACAAACAATTCGACAAGTACGAATAATAAAAAATAATGATTATCTTAAGCAATGTATATTTAAAGGAAGAAACTTACCTTTTCCGAATTTTACTTAGTGTAGGCTCAAAGGCAATGTCTTCTGTGATATACTAGGCAGGGTGTAACTTGCATCACGACACGATTAAACCCCTACAGACTTCAAGGTTTGGTTTGACAAATAGCGAAACACCAGGCCTTTTAAAGGCACCTCCACGACAGTAGGTTGTCTGTGCACAGCGAGATACCCGTCAACTTTTTCAGAAAATTATTTCATGTCACTGACTCTGTCTAGTACTTCATAAACACCACAAGTTTATAACCCACGTCCCGGTCAGAAATTGATCCTTCTTAACCATCAAAATTGAGTGTTGAATTTGTGTTCAGTTCATGAATAATATTTTTAAGTGCCGATATTTATTTTAAAATTATTCATAACTTGGCATTGTCTAGTTTTAATGTTTACTATTTTATGGTTCGAAACCTACTTTAAACAAGCAGTGGCGTTGTTACATTAAATTTCCATTATGAAAAGTTGGCATAGAGCATTCAATCTATAAGGGGAATAACTCGAATTGGCCTGTAGCGTTTTGGAAACAGACTACTTCATCCCGGCTTTCATTATGCTAAAACGTTTCTACTTGCTCGACCGCCACCGACCAAAATCGACATACATTTATCGGTATTAACCACCCTATTAATATTTTGTCTGTGAAAATATCTTTAATATAAATTATAATATTATAATTTTTTGTTGTTTAAGGTACAGTGTTGTCCAGGTTCGTGCATATTTGCATAGTGTAATTACACTATTGATGACAACACCAGCGCCCAGTCTTAGTTCAATAGGTGTACCTGATATAGCGTTAAAGCTGAGAGATATTCTGGCAGACACGGAAAATTTATTAGCGACACATAACCCCTACATACCAACTATACCCCCCACCACAGGCAAAAGAAACTTGAGTTTTTTTAGTGTTTTTTCTTTAACGACCTTGGGCTTGGGTGTATTCTGATTTTTTCATTAGACCACCTGTAGACGTGCCCCACCCCGGCGACGGTTAAAATGTTTCACGACATTTCGTTTCTACCCCCCCCCCATTTACAGTTGTTTGTGTGTACATGTGTTGGCATGTTTAGGGTTGTGTGAGAGGGTTGTGGGGTCAGGGTGATGGACAGAGTAAGGCAATATAATTTTTAATATTACTATTGTTTTATTTTATTGATACCTATCTCTTTTGTTCTTTTCTGTAGATTACTAGCTTTTATCGATCACATCCTGGCACGTTTACGAATGGTAGAACCAACAAACCATGGATTCAAAAAAATAATTGCCATTCTGGCCATGTATAGAGAATTGACGGACTGGAAAATGTCACCCCTTTGATGTATATAAATATATTTAAAAAATACAATTTTTAACTAATAACGATTCATTAAAACAATAGAGGTGTATATATTGACTAGAGTGTATAGTGGTCACGTGGTCGCGTGCCGACTATGGAGGCTGGCGGCCATTTTACAACCGGTAAGATTTAGCCTACGTTGGCATATACCAACATGCCGGAGAGTTGTTGTTTTGGTTAATTCACTGTCAGGCGAAAAGGGAGGGGATTATCATTTTATAAGTGAGTAGGATAAGTTAAAAGTGAAATAGTGATTTAATAGATATATAGTACAATCTTGATAATTGTGTAAAATAGTTTAATAAACACGGCGAGAAGACGTCGAACACTCGATGTTTGAGGCCGGTAACCGGGCGGGTCTATTCACCTATATAATTAGTACTGATACTTTTATCATGTAATAATTACAAGGTCCGTGTGATTAGCGAACTTCTAAATTAATGTATATTTAATTAGTATGGAAATTGCGCATATTATATATATATACACATCTGTCATTGTACGCAAAATATCGCAGGGAGTAAGTCAGCTTATTGGGGTTGAGTGTTTAGTCACACACATGCACTCACTGGCTAGTAGTTGCTTTGTTATCGGTTAGTTGTACTCCCTCGGATTTAATTAATTAGGTCGACATTGTGTACACAGATACAGAATATAGTGAACGTTTCTTGCAATATCAGTTTGTTTCTTTTTTTCTTCTTCAGAAACCCCGCTTAAAACCCCCGAACTAGTTTGGGGGGTTTTTTTTTTTAAAAGGCTAGTAATAATAAGGACAAAGTATTGTAAACTTCTTTCCCAGTCAAATTTTGTAACAAAAAAAAATAGGCCTTATATTTTTTCTAATCGCTGCTACTACGAACATCTCATTAAGTTTGTCTTATTTTTTGGTGTAAAATTTAATATACCGCTGTATTTTTCAACCAAAGCGAAATAGACACCAAATCATTGAGATTGAAAACCATATACCGGTAGGCCTACCAGCCCTATTTATATTTCCCTTAAAAAAAAAAAATTCCCATGGACATCAGATATTATTCTACCGGTAAATAACAGAAGTCCTTGTTATTTTAAAGATCTATTTTATTCCTTTTTTTATCTACTACGAAAACCTTATTAATTTTGTCTTATTTTTTTGTAAAATTTAATATACCGCTGTATTTTTCAACCAAAGCTACCAAGGCCTTGCTAGTCCGGGTTTTTTTTCTCTTTTTTTAAAAAAAGAATTTCCCATCGGCATCAAATTTCATTCTTCTGGCAAATGATAGAAGTCCTCGATTATTTTTAAAATCTATTTTATTTCTTTATTTATAATTTATCACCTGTAGTGTGTGACGCTATAGTTAATATCATTCTGTCAATCAAGCAGTCCTTTCATTTTAAATCGTCCAACAAATTATTTAGATCTATCCAAAATAAAGTTTTATGTGACGTCCACTTTGCTCAATTAATAAAATAAACATAATTTCGTCAGGTACTACTGTATGCATGTACAATTTACACCATGCCACCCAAGGTATTCATCATCATCATGATTTACTCTTAATAATAGTAAAGCCCCCAAAATATGCCAGTGAGTTGACCAAAACGATGTTGTTTTTAGCACAGTAAGGTAAGGCCTTTCGACCATCATTTTTTTGGTTGATATTGTTGAATTAGAACTGCTTTTTTAATAGACTTTTCCGCCCTCTGTCAGACTATTTCCCTTTATTTACATAGCGTTCATTCGGACATTTCCGCCATTCTTTACCAGTTAGAACATTAAACATTTTTATAAAGCGGAGTTCTTTAAGTTCCAAAGGATGCATATCAAAATTGTTCAATTTATAAATGGGGGAAACTTTAAATTTTCCTTTCCCACATATATCAAAATGTCTACTGACAGGAACTGTGCGGTTTTCCGGAATCTTAATGTGTGAGCGATGAAGGTTCATTCTCAGGCATAATTTTTGGTCCGTTTTTCCTATGTACCGCTCATTGCAGCCCCCGCAAGTCATCATGTACACAACATGTTCTGACTTACAGTTTATATTCTGGCGAATATAGAAAGTTTTTTCGTTAGAAATCCGAATTTCCGATCCTTCTTTCATGTCCTCACAATCATGTGAGAATAAATGGCAGAAGGTTGAAAAATGGCTTTTACAGTATGAAGAGAAATTCGGAAACTCGTATTTCAAGCCTAGGAATGAAAAATCTAAACCCAATCCAAAGCCATTACCGAGCAAAAAGGTTAAAAAATCACCAAATGCTCATTCCGCTAAATATAAAGAAGAAAGCGGAAAACACAAACAAACGCGGCCGATATCTGAATCTCCGAGGAACAAACAATCACCTCGAAATAAAAGGACACCACAAAAAGGTGCAACAGGTAGCAAGAGCATGGCAAAAAGAAAACCGGAGAAAAGGTTTAAACAAGTTAAAGAAAGATCAACAAAAAATGATTCTTTTTTATACCGAGGCCAGATCAAAGGACGAGGCTACCCACAGTCCAGATATCACAACGAACCGCAGTAGATCCAAAGATAATAAACCTGTCATCGTTTAACCTGTCGGATAATCAAAAAAAACTGCTACTGAAAGTGTTAAAATTTACCCCAACACCGGATGAAAATGAAGATCTAATACGATCAGAATTTCAAGCGTTTACTCGCAAAATCAGACTAGCAGAGATTTTCGCTAATGAGGATGAAGTTGACAGGGAAGACCAAACACAGGATGGTAGTATTGCCCGCAATAAATCCACTCTCAAGCCGAGAAAAGGAAGAAATCAACATTTCGAAGATTTCTGCAACAATGTTGAAAACGCCCCTCTACACAAGCAAAAAACGGGACTTGATCAATTAAAAAACAACGCAGAAATTGTTATAAAACAAGCGGACAAGGGTGGTGCTATCGTTATAGTGAACACTGGTTTCTACCGCAACAACATTCTGAAAATTCTTAATGATTTAGAATACTACAATGCTACAATTTGTCAAAAAGAACAAGGAGTGAAACGAAAAATCATAAAATTTGTGAACAAATATCAAAGTCATCTTACAGAGAAAGAGAAAGAATACCTCACAATCCACGAGTCCAAAACAGCCTACTTTTATGGATTACCCAAAGTACACAAAAGTAAGTTAATACAGACACAGGTGAGAAATCAAAAGTCATTTATATCGAGGAACCGGAAGATCTAACATTCCGGCCAATAGTGGGAGGCCCACAAAGTCTAACCCAACGTTTGAGCAATTTCGTCGACATTATACTGAAGCCACTCTGTAAGCATGTTAAAAGCTACCTAAAAGACGGAACTGCATTTCTAAGTAAACTGCCCCAAAAAACGCTTCTGGGTAGTACACGTGTTAGTTTTGATGTTGTGAACCTGTACAGCAACATCGACCTATCTCTAGGTATGAAGGCCATCAGATATTGGATCTCCAACTATAGTGATGACATTCCGTCTATATTTTCAATTAACTTCATACTCGAAGCATTGGAATTAGTCATCACAAACAACATATTTTACTTTGATGGAGCCTACTACAGCCAAATCAAAGGCGTTGCGATGGGTACAAAGGTAGCTCCAACCTATGCAACATTAAGTCTTGGGTATTTAGAGACGCTACTCTACAAATCAATTGGTGATCGATTTGGATCAACTACCAGGGAATACTTTGAAGAATTCTGGAAACGTTTTTTAGATGACTGTTTCACCATATATAATGGAGAAGAAAGCGATCTAGAAGATCTTCATTACATTCTTAATTCTCTGGATCCGTCATTAAAATTCACCATGGAAAAAAGGAAGAATAATTTAAGCTTTTTAGATGTTACTGTCCATCTACATCCATCCGGGGAAATCGAAACGGGCCTATACTATAAAAGTACAGACACCCACCAATACTTGAATTTCAAGTCGTGCCATCCATCTCACACAAAAAGGAACATACCATATAACCCTGCGAGAAGAGTTTGCACCATAGTTTCTAATCCGGAATGGAAAAAACAAAGACTAGAGGAACTTAAGGTATATCTTAAAAAGCAGGAGTACCCATCAAAACTAATACAGGATGCAGTAACCAAAGCATTATCTTTAGATCAAACCACATTGAGAACACCCAAACAAAAAGATTTGGAGAAAACTATTGTGACATTTGTATCCACTTATAATCCAAATTATATCCGACCGATGAATGTTATAGATCATTCGAAGTTATTTCTAGAAAAATGTTCTAAAATGCGAACCTATCTCAAAAAGACAACAATGATAAGTAGTTATAAACAGCCGCCAAATCTACGAAGGATTTTAACATCATCACGTTTCGATGAGCGGCAGACTACAAATATCCCGAAAGTCGTCAAATGTGGAGATAAAAGGTGTAGTTTGTGTGAGGACATGATAGAAGGATCGGAAATTCGGATTTCTAACGAAAACACTTTCTATATTCGCCAGAATATGAAATGTAAGTCAGAACATGTTGTGTACATGATGACTTGCGGGGGCTGCAATGAGCGGTACATAGGAAAAACGGACCAAAACTTATGCCTGAGAATGAACCTTCATCGCTCACACATTAAGATTCCGGAAAACCGCACAGTTCCTGTCAGTAGACATTTTGATATATGTGGGAAAGGAAAATTTAAAGTTTCCCCCATTTATAAATTGAACAATTTTGATATGCATCTTTTGGAACTTAAAGAACTCCGCTTTATAAAAATGTTTAATGCAAAGCTAAATGTAAAATGCTAAAAATAGTTACTATCCCTTGTAACTGTTGACGTCGCTATGACGACGTATTGTCACTTCCATTATTATCGCCCTGAAGACACCTAGCGGTCGAAAGTACTCGGCGGAATGTGATAAATTTTTAGTTTTAATGAATCGTTATTAGTTAAAAATTGTGTTTTTTAAATATTATATACTGAGAGCAGCTTTATTTAGTTTACATTTATATATATATATATATATATATAATCTTTTCAATAAATAAAAAATATTATTTAAAAAAAAAGTCTATTGTTTTTTATATTATCACTAATTGAGGAGTGTAGACTACTGAAATGTGTTTTTGAGGGGTTGGGGGGAGTGCTGGGATATAAACAACCGCCGATAAACATTTGCAACCCGATCACCTGTCAAACTTAATAGCGGAGGCCCCCTTAACACCGGTATAACTAAATGTGAACTCAATGTGAGCCCTTGACTATAAACGGGGATATCGACCCCACACCTACCCAACATACACCTGTAAGTAACCTGTTGACCTTCCCATACCCAACTTTTGTTACAAAAATTCAAACGAGATCAAAGAAAAAACAGCTGCTGACTACAACAATACCTGTTTTATTATTCATAACCTCACGGTTCAGGCAGTCATATTCAAGCTATAAATAGAACACCTGTGGAATGTCTGACGTCACGACTGTGGAATATGGTGACGTCATCAGATCGGAATTCCAAATATGCACCAGAGTACAGACTATACTACTATTGTCACAATCATAAATAATGTTCTTCATCGTGAGGTTACATACACAGACAAAATACAAGACACATTTAAACCCTCAATTAAAGACATGACTAAAGAACGTAAATTGGCTACCGTTGGGATAAACCTAGTTCCTAGGGTTGAAGCTATAGGTGCTGCAGAAGATGGCTGGTTTTTAGTAGAACCAAATAGTAAAGATGATTCAATCACACATGATGATTTTGTTTTGGTAAATAGAAAAGAAGGTGAACATTTTCTCATTGATCATGATTATTCTTCAAGTAAATCTGTTCTCCATGATAATATAAGAAAACAGACTGAAAACTTGAATGCAAAAGCAGGGGATACACATCTTAAATGTAAAAACCTAATTAAATTATTAACAGACTTGATGTGTTCACATTTCAGAACTGAGACATTAAAATTTATACCGTCCCATTTAATAAATTCAGTTAGTAATAATAATAAATATGTATGCAATATCAAATTATGTACATGTACATGTCTCTATTTTATTATTCGTGGTCAGCCATATTTCTGCAAGCATCTTTATGCATGTCTCTCTTTCCATTATGGTCTGAACGATCTGGACAAATTATTAAAATTATATCTGAACACTGTTCCCACAATACCTTCTTATTTAGACACATCGGGAGTTGGAAAAGTTATACAGCCAAGGCCTCCAGTCTTAGATCACATTAATTTATTAGAAGACATGGTCCATCCTGTAACTTTATTGGACACTGAAAAACTCAGAAAAGGCAAATTATTAAACATTTACACAATTCAAAAATTAAATTTACAAATTATAGTGGCCCACTGGCTCAGGAACAACCACATAACATGGGAAACCGACGTAAGGATGAACCAATTAAGCCAGATCGTTATTCTTTAATTGAGCCTTAAGATATTCAAAATGATCCATACCGTCCACAGGTACAATTTCCTGAAAATGCACATGAGCGCCATGGTGGGAGGAAACGAATAAAATCTAGGAACAGAAATCGGAAATTTAATAAAATTGTTGAAGAGGCCTACTAACAGTTGGGAAAACATGTCACTCTTTCTACTATAGAAGACAATTGTAACAATGACGAAGTTATTGACGACTGTATTGATGAAACTAAAATTTCAATAAAAAACATCAATTCTAATAATAACGAAAAACATGATAACGGAATTCCCCGTATTTTAAAAAAGAAGGAAATTAAAAAAAAACGTAATGTGTGGACTTTGCTTTGATAACAACATAAAACCATTTTTTAGATGTTCCACATTGTCTATGTTAAATCACCACATTAAATCTGTACATGAACCATTTGTTTGTTACCTTTGTTTTCAGGCCAGTGGAGCATGCATAAGATTTTCCAGTAAAAACACTTTCGATCAGCATATACTTCTGAATCATAGTTCAGCAGCAGTAGATGAAATATCTGAAGACAATGAATCTTTTGATGAAAGTATATGCTCGCCGAAACCGTTTTTACCTTTGTTTGATGAAGATATTTCTGGCGAAGACATTTGCAATGAAATCCAAAAATTTTCAAAAAAAATTTCAAATTCATTAGAAGACAGAAATATTGACGAATTAAATATAGCTGCAAAAAAGAAAGGACATCCAGGAGTAGCCAACCTTGCCATTTCCCCAAAAAATAAAATAAAACATTTAACAAAATCAAAGCCTAGGATAAAAATAATACGCAATACAATTTTTAAATCTTTTGAAACAAAGGAATCTGACACCTTTTTTTGTCCAGTATGCCATAAATTTGTCGATTTTGATCCACCGACTATAGAATGTCACAACTGTTTAAAATGGTTTCACTGGCCATGCGTCCAAATTAAGCGCAACATTTCAGGGGAGTGGTTCTGCAAATCTTGCAAAATTTAAAAATAGATGTACCAGTATTTTTAATATGTCATGTTTTCTAATTCCGTTTTCAAAAGTGATTTACTTAATATAACGAATTCGAATATGGTTTTATTACTGCTCTTTTCTATATACATTATGCAGATCATTAATGTTTCATTTATTTTTAAGTTTCAATAGGTTGTTTTTTTAACTTAGTTTCCGGTTTCATTTCTTTTTCAGAGTTTATATATTTTTATGTTTCAGCATATACTTTTCTTTTAGCTCAGTTTCCCGTTTCATTTCTATTTCAGTGTTTATATATTTTTATGTTTCAGCATATAAATTTCTTTTAGCTCAGTTTCCTGTTTCATTTCTTTTTCAGTGTTAATATATTTTTAGTTTTAGCTTATAACTTTCTTTTAGCTCAGTTTCCTGTTTCATTTCGTTTTCAGTGTTTATATATCTTTATGTTTCAGCTTATAACTTTCTTTTAGCTCAGTTTCCTGTTTCATTTCGTTTTCAGTGTTTATATATTTTTAGTTTCAGCATATAATTTTCTTTTAGCTCAGTTTCCTGGGTTTTTTTCTTATTCAGTGTTTATATATTTTTCTTATTCAGTATATAATTTTCTTCTAGCTTAGTTTCTGATTTCATATCTTTTTCCGGGTTCATATATTTTTATGTTTCAGCATATAAATTGTTTAGCTTAGTTTCTGATTTCATATCTTTTTCCAAGTTCATATATTTTTATGTTTCAGCATATAAATTGTTTACTTAGTTTCCTGTTTCATTTCTTTTTCAGGGTTTATAACTTTTTATGTTTAGTTTAGTTTCCAGTTTTAATGTTTCAGCACAGACTTTTTTATTTCAGGATTTATACTGAAATGCACTTCCTTGACTTCTCAGAATTGCAATGAATAAGTAGACTTTTTACTCTCAGGGTCTTGGAGTGTATTCCAGTATGGTCTTTACGTTCAAGTGGCAGTGTTTGGATTTGTGAACGTACAGGCCACAACCACATTACTGCTGGCAGTCCAGTTTATGATCACTACTGTCGCTTTTGTGATTATGGTCTTTATGGTTCTTGCTTAATTCATAACCACTAATTTACTGAAGCTTTGTAAATAATGTACAGAGATATGCTAAATATAGCCGACTTGATTGTAAATATTAGGCAAAAAAATTCATGTATTTTTCTGTAAAATCTTAAATATCCTAATAAATACATGATAAAAAAATATTTTGTTTGTTTAATTTGGGGTCTAGTGGTGTGACGTTGGCTCACGCAGGAGATTTTGTCCGGACAGAGGCTCTATGGCCTACTCTTATATCGAATGCCAACTGTCAAGGGATCTTTTATGTGCACGCCAATGTGTACACGGGACCTCGGTTTTTAGTCTTATCCGAATGACTAGAAAGCTGCCTTTGTCAGGCCCTCTGCCCTGCATTACTGAAGGGGCAACCACCCTGGATAAACTGGATGAACTTTCTCAGCCAATGCATCAAATGAATGAATGAAATGGGGTTTAACGTCCTACGCTTCTGCACCTAACCTGGGCTAATTGAAGACGGGCATACGCCATATTATCATAGTGTGCTATGAGGGAAATTTTGCAAGAGCAGCAACTGAATTCCAAGGAGTCTTACGTGCACGCCAACAATATGTAAGGTAAGCGAAGTATTTTTTGGTCACTAAGATGTTCATTTACATCTTGCAGGTATTCACAGGGACTGACACGGGATCGTTTAGCAGTAAAAAGTTCCCCAGTAAAATTGTTTAAATGCGACAAGATAACATTGGCTACAGACCACAATTATAAGCCGATTTCAATAAAACTTACAGATTATCATTACATTAATAATATCTCAAACTAGCCAAAATTTCGGCCACTTTCGGTTAGCGGTTTCCGAGATATCAGGTTACCACACATTTCATGTGGCATGGCTACAGACCACAATTATCACCCGATTTCAATGAAACTTACAGATTATAATAACAGTATTATTATCTCAAACTAGCCAAAATTTCGGGCACTTCCGGTTAGCGGTTTCCGAAATATCAGTTTACAACACATTTCATGTGGCACGGCTACAGACCACAATCGGACTGTTTCATACAGAAAACTACCGAAAGGTCTCTTGATAGAGAGGGTTGAAAAGAAAATACTTGAATTTCAGCGTGCCATATTTTACTTCCTGTTTATGGTATCTGTTAGAATTGGATATCATACGATACTACAATTCTCAGGCAACCCAACAAAATCTTAATCGTTTTAATCCGTTGATATCGGACTGAGAAATCATGTTTTCCCCAAAAGCATTATTTTTTGCGTTTTTTTCAAAATATCGGCCAATATTTCGACTACTTCCGGTTTATAGATGTTTGTCGAAATAGCTTTATACGTTAGTTTTGAACTATAAATTCATGTTCCAGAAGTTTCAGAAACGTCAATTCGGCCGTAAAACGAAACTCGAGCTCACAAAAGGGGCATAAAATTCGAAAAAATTCGAAAAAAATAGGGCAATAACTTAGAATGAAAATTATATTACTGGAGAGGATGGACGACAGGAATCTAAAAATGTAGGTCAAATTTGAAAATTTTGAAAAATAAAAAAAAATGTTTCTTAATTTTGTTTTTTCAATTTTCGAACGACAATAGTCCAATAGGAATTTTCGAAATTGAATAATGTGGGATAGCCATTTTCTTGGGAAAGATTCGTGGTTTACAAAAATGTCATTTGTATGAAAATAGGTACAGAATTGTCGAATCTACGGCTGTTTTTTGACACCGTACAAAATTCGGCCACTTCCGGTCGGCGCAGAAGTTTCAAATATGGCCCATATGTTGCAAACACATCGTTTAATAATAGAAAATGAGGTCCCAGATCGGTATCTGTTACAGGCACTGAGAAAAAGGCTCCCCCGAAAAAAAGAATAATAATAACTAGACGTGCAAGCAGCACTGAATCGGCTTTCAGGAATCAGACGGTAAGTACCGTATTTCCTCGAATACAACCCCGGGTTTCTATTTCGTTCAGCACCCCCCGACTCCCGGGTTCTATTTGAGGCCCGGGTTATAATCGAGGCGGGGTTGTATTTGTTCAGACCCGAATTAATGCTTCAAAAACTTCTATGGGTATTCAGTTTTTACGTTAGACCCGGGTTATATTAGAGACCCGGGTTCTTTTCGAGACCCGGGTTGTATTTATCTCAACACCCCCTTACCCCCGGGTTCTATTCGAGGCCTGGGTTGTATTCGAGGAAATACGGTATGTCATAACATAGCCAATTCAACGAGCTAGAAAACGATACTTTAATTGTTTTGATTCAGTGACAACCGAATGAGAAATAGCGATTTTTGCTAGAATACCAATATTTTACTGCATTTTCTTTTCTTTCTTTTTTTAAAACTTTTTTTCCCCAAATATCTGATATTTTTTCGACTACTTCTGGAATTTAGATCATTGTCGGGACAGTTTTAACAAGTTGTTTGGATAGATATCTTTCTGTACCAGAAGTGTCAGAAACATCTATTCGGTAGTTGTTTGTAAAAATTATAAATAAATGAACATTTTCAATAATTTAACAATTTTTCAACTTTTTTCAAAGATTAAGGCCATTTTTCGACCACTTATATTATTTCAAACCCTTTCCTCTTGGATTCACGCAACAGACCACAGATAGGACTCTGAGTAAAAAAAAGTTTTAAAAAAATCGCAGGAGTCGTTTTCGAGAAAAAGGCGTCTCAAAAGGCTCCTAAAACGGAAAATACTAAATTTTCGGCGTAACATAATTTATTTACTAACCATCGAAATCGTACCATTGAGATGCCATATGATAGTCCATTAATGGGGCCGTCCAAAGACACTTTATTTCTTTTGGGCCGGTAATATCTGACGGAGAAATCCAGCTTTTTTATCCTTTTTTTTTCATTTTTTGAATACTTCCGGTATGGTGATTATTATCGAGATAGTTTTAATAACCGGTTTAGGCAATTAAATAGCGACAGAGTTCTGTAATGATATATTACAATATATGATCAGATAAAATGCCCCTGAGAAATCCTATGTTTAAAAGTGCCAAAAATGCAAAAATGTCAAAATATGAAAAATTAAATTTCAATAACTGAATACATATTATTCATTTTTTTGTTTACATTACAATACAATGCATGGGATGATGAGTGTGGATCGAAGAAACTAAACCTAGACCCCGGTTATGGCAAAATGATAGCTCTGAGGGCTAAATTACAATTTAACGGTCTACACCAAGCCCGAGAACGCCCGTGGCATTGTAAATAAATGAACATGTGCTTATGTTATGCACTCATTGCTTTGACAGACTCGAACCGACCAATTAACGAGTAGCAACTTCCAATATGGCGTCACTATTCTACCGGAAGTCAGTAGCTATTGGCCTATCTAGTCTTTATCATAGACATACTAATAATATAGACTGCTTCATCCAATGACGTCAATATGGACAACAGTGACGCCACAGGAAGTAGAAAATCCGCCATCTTCCGCTACCCTACATGACGCCATTGTTCAACAGAGTTAGCTTACGTCGGTTCCACTAGTAATATAAAATGCCGTGTTGTGCTGCGTTCAACTGTAGCAACAAACCAACAAATACGAACGTATCATTTCATAAGTACGTGACAATCATGTCTGATAGTAATTAGACCAATTTAAGCGTAGTTTCTGTGATTTTTATTCACTGTCGTCTGCTCACCGACCGACTGACCTAGATCTACTCGCCCAGTTCTAGCCTACGCTACATTACTACAGGCTATTTAATTTTATTTACGATAGACTTATTTACTCGGGGGTTAATCATGATGCAATATTATTAACATTGTCTCTATGTATGAATCCCGAGATATATTTCAAAATGATCGACCAGGCCTTATGTTATATTCAATTAATTAAAGAAATAAAAAAAAATCAGCTTGTGAAAAAGTGTCAAATTTGCCTGGGGTCTCTGCAATTTTAATACACCATTATACCATACCCCGTTCCAGTCTTACTCTTATACTGATACTGATAGGCCTAATCAAATAATCTTTATTTGTGAAAAGGAAAATGTGAAGTAAATAACGAATAAAAATGATATAGGCCTATCTAGGCCCAACACAGTTTTAAGTAAAAATAAAAAGGTGTCAAATTTGCATGGGCGTGTGGGGGTCTCTGTAATTTCAGTACATCTTACTCTGTTCAAGTCTAATACTTATAGGCCTAATCAAGTATTCTTTGTGAAAAGAAAAATGTGAAGTAGGCCTACATTATGAATAAAAACAATATAGGCCTATCTAGGCCCAACGTCACTTCATAAAATAAATGAGTAAGCATTCAGTTACATTAATCACGTAATTGTTACAATATAGAGAACAAACAGACGTGCATAAATAAAATTATAGATAAAAACTACGAATAAAATAGGAAACACAAACCGCGATATCATCAGACTACTTCCCGTGAGTCACGGACCGATCTCTTCGGATAAGCGGTTAAGAGATTAACCAAAGGGTAATCTTCTCCTACTCAAAAAGGAACAAAAACTTGTAATTAAAAGTAATTCTACAATCAGTAGTAGTAGTTACAAATAACGTTACAATGTTTAAGATACCTATCATGCAATAAGTAGCGGACGTTTAGTCCGATCCAGATCACAGTCAGGCCATGGCTCTCAGCCAGGCACTAACATAATGTACATGAGACAACTAGTCTAATAGTAAATGCAGGAGGACTGCACTACACGCAAAACAAAAAATCTACAAGATAAACCTGCGGACAAGACAGAAAATAGACATTGCAAAAACTAAACAATTATCAAATCAAGTGAATGGATCCGGGGGCCAGCCGTAAGCGTCCACTGCGCTGTACAGTCCCGGGTCTGAAGCAACACAGACTTCACTCAAGATTGAACATATTTACTCGTACAAGAAAACGCACAAACAACCCAACACAATGAAGCAAAGAAAATGTAGACCGCCTCGGGAGGCAGTCGTCTGCTAACTGAATGGTGTGATGTAAATACGTCGTAATGTTATCAATGACGTCAATAGAATTTCTTAACAAAAAGGGCGATAATCAAGATTTAATATTGCTAAAAGCTATAAGTTTAAACAACCAATCAGAATTTTTAAGTTGTATAATTGCACAAAACATAATACTAAATACCCCATACAAGCAATGCAAAACAGGAATGTAGAAGAAAGCATACAATGTAAGTGTATTTATGAAGTAATAAAATAATAACAATAAGGGCGATAATCCAAACATGGCTACGTAACTATACAAATTAAACTAAATTAAATTGGATAATTATCCAATATGTACTCGGTTATATACTTATAAGAAATGTTAAACTTGGTATATTGATGAAACGGAAGTTTCGAAATTTCTTTAAATATGCGTAACTGTGTACCACCTTTGGCAGTGCATTTAAAAAACAGGGATTTTATTCGGGAAAGAAACAGTTCTTTGTTGTTACATACGGTCAAAAATCGTAATGCCTGTGAATAGAAAACATTATATAGTGTTGTATCTGGTATGTTACTATAAATTGACGGATATTTTACTACTTCAAAACCGAATTTGTCCGTTTTGTCGAAAATACCAACATTAAATCTATTGTTAATGATATTGATGTCCAGGTCAAGAACAGATGCAATTTGGGTGCCGGAATTTTCTTTATTTAATATTAGTTCAGGGGGATATATTTCACTTTTATATTTATTGAAATTTCCATTATCATTGATGGGTCTTATGTCATCAATGTAACGGAAGGTGTAGTTGATACTTTTAGCTACTTTGTAATCTGTTTTTCTTTTATGGTCCTGAAAATAGAATTCATATTTATGTAAATGTGCATTTGCCATAAATGGGGCGGGGTCAGTTCCCATTGGTAAACCAATAGTTTGCTGTATTATCTGATCCCCAACCTCAAATATGGCATTGTCAATGAGAAAATGTATTATGTTTTGAAATTTTTCTTTATCAAAAATTACAGTTTCGGCATTGCGAGGTTTTATAATCCATCTAGCATCTTGAGAGTAAATGGCCATCAAGTTTCTGCCTTTTCCGAAAGCTCCATTAAAGGCTTTATCTACAAACCAATCCAAATTATTTTTAAGATCTGCATGTTGGAGCATAGTATACAAAGTAGAAAAATCGAACGTTTCTATTGTGTTTGCATTATCTTTATTATTGATTTTATCTATAGTCTCTACTATAGGTTTATTTTTATCAATAATGAAAAAACTATTAGTACCAGTGTAATTTCGAAGTGTTTTGCACCAAATTGCATGTTGGGTTTGGCATAATTTAAGGCCTTTGGTGATGGTCTGCGCTAGAGGTTTTGTCTGGCAAACACTGGAGGATATTATATATCTAAATTTTACTGGTTTTTTTTATGAAATTTGGGTATGGAATAAATGTACGGTAGTGCATCTATTTAAATCATAGTAATAGATAAAACTGGAAGGCTATAAATGGTAATGCAAAAATATAAACCATGACATTAAATTGATATAACAACATGTTATGAAAAACAATCATTATACATACTACTTGACATCTATTTCATTATTTGGTTTTATTTATATTAATATACAAGATATACAAATTAGGTTATTGAATTAATATAATAATCAAATATGGGATAAGGGACGCAATTCTCCTGCTGGACACTTCACAAGGGAGATAATATACCTACTTGGATACAGACCGCCGTTAATTCCCGCATTGACAATTGCAATAATTTCTAGTTGAAATATCCCCAAACATTGGATAATAATAATAATTTCGGGGTTGCATTCGGTTACACGTTATTACAAGCATACACAACAAACAAACAAACATAAATAAAGTTATAAAAATATATTATAGATAAAACTTAAAAGTTAAACTGCGATATTAACAAACTGGAAACTAGTAAGAAGTCAGACCAGCGTTACTTTCCCCAATGACTTTAATGAGAGAGAGAGAGAGAGAGAGAGAGAGAGAGAGAGAGGGAGAGAGAGAAATGGGGTTTAACTACAAAACATACACAACAAACAGGCAAATATAGAAATAAAGAAGTAAAACAACGATATTATCAGATTATAATCGTACCAAGGGAGATAATAGACCTACGTGGAGGCAGACCACCGTTTACCCCCCCCCCCCAATTGACTATAATTATAATTACATCTAGTTGAATCCAAAAGTGCCTAGCCCAACCAGAAAAATTACATAGAATTTCTAAATGATTTTTACAATTTTCTCATTTTTATCAATTTATCGAATTGACAAATCTTTGATAAAATTAAAGGAATCAAATTATCACTTGACAAAAAATGTCAAATGTGCAATTTGAATACACATCATATTATGTTCAAGTCTTATTATTGGAGACTTAAGCAATTATTCTTTTTTTGTGAAATGAAAAATGTTAAGAACCTTATGAATAAAAACTATATAGGCCTATCTATAAAACCAACATCATTTCATGTAAAAATAAAATATGTATATACGTATATATAAAATGCGTAGTCATTAACCACGTTGCTATAACAAATATACATTATAAATAAAATTATAGATAAATAAAACTGAAAAGTAAAACTGCGATATTATCAGAATGGAAACTAGCAGGGGAGATAATATACCCACTTGGATGCAGACCGCCGTTAATTTTCCCTGTATTAGTACTTATATCTAGTTGATCCCTGTCCCAAGGGATAATAATTGCGTTGTCGCATTCCGTTACATTAGCCATGCTATTATAACAACCATATTAAACACACAGATAGACCAGACATACATCAATAAAATTACAGATAAATAATTATTATAAATAAAACTGAAAGGTAAAACTGCGACATCATCAGATTGGAACAAGCAAGGGAGATAATATACCCACTTGGAGAAAGACCACCTTTAATTTCCCTATTAACCCGACTCCAACGGGGTCCGAACAAATTCCAAAATTGTATAATATTTTTGTTTTCCTTTTTTTAGATTTCCTCATGATAATTCAGCTATGATGGCACAGTGGCTAAACAATATTCGCCGAGTACATTATACCCCTTCCAAAACAGCAGTCTTGTGCTCCAGCCATTTCGAAGAGAAATTCCTTTACAAATTTGGAAGAAATGTAACGTTAAGAGAAAATGCTATTCCTACCATATTTTCCTTTCCACAACATCTACAAAAGGTATGTAACAACATCACGTCTGAGTCAAAGCACAATTATTATGCATTAATGATTTAACAATATTATATTAAAAATAATTACAAATAAGCATGCGACAGCTAGTACAGTCGATAGGATTCGACAACAACGCGCTAAATATGACATAATAGCAATAAATTTATGTGACCCCATTGCTGGTCTTGTTGTTTATTTATAAAGCCTATGAATGCGTAACCGGTTGTCATATATTTTGTTCTATGTAATTTAAATTTTCAATGAGACAAGACATAATTCAATATCGGAACAGGGCGCGTTTACAATTTTTTACTTTAAAAATTTCGGACGATTAACTGTCGACTTTGATTACTAATTTTCTGTTTCTATCATTTTAGAAATCTGCAACTGAAAGGAAAACATCAAAGACAAGAAATGTTGAAAATAAAATGGAAAATGTTCAAACTATGCCTGGAAACCTGGAATCATTTCTTAATGTAGATCATACTTACTGTGTTACAGAAAGTCCAAAAACTATGAAAAGGAGATACGAAGCAGAAGTTAAAAATCTTAGGAAAAAAATTAAAACATCACATCAAAAAACCCGAAGACTTAAAAGGAAGATAAGCAGCCTGCAAACTATTGTTGAAACGCTTAAACAAGAGAAACTAATTTCAGAAAGTTGTATAAGAACTCTTGAGAGTACATTTAGTGGTATACCATTAGCGCTTATGAAGCGTATTGTATCCCAAAAACATGTTGCTTACACTAAAGAACTACGCTCCTTTGCAAAGACCCTACAATTTTATTCCGCCAAAGCATATGACTATGTTAGAAAAACTTTTGATTTAGCTCTTCCGCATCCATCACGAATAAGGAAATGGTATTCGCACATTCAAGCAGATCCTGGATTCACAGAATCTAGATTTACTGCTTTAGCATCAAAAGTAAAAGCTGCTGCGGAAATAAATAAAAAGGTCATTTGTTCCTTATCAATAGATGAAATGTCTATAAAAAAACATGTTCAGTGGGATGGGCAGAAATTTAGTGGTTATGTCGACATCGGATCTCTTACCACAACCGATGATGACGCTATGCCTCTGGCTAAAGACGCTTTAGTATTTTTAGTAACAGCAGTAAATGGTCACTGGAAGGTTCCGTGTGCATTTTTTTTCATAGATGGGATGAGTGGGGAAGAGCGTGCCAATTTGGTACAGGAATGTTTAAGGCGTTTGCATGATATCGGTGTGCAAACAGTTTCGTTAACTTGTGATGGGCCTTCATGTCATTTGTCCATGTTCAAAGCACTCGGAGCATTAATATCCCCATCTAATATGAATCCCTCATTTCCACATCCCTCAGATGAAAATCTTACTGTATATATTTTACTTGATATTTGTCATATGTTAAAATTAATTCGTAACACTTTCGCAAGTGGTGGATTACTAAAGAATGGAAACGGCGAATTAATTAAATGGAAATATCTGGTTGACCTTAACAATCTCCAAAACTCTGAAGGGTTGCGTCTCGCTAATAAATTAAGATCGTCCTATATCAATTGGGATAAGCAGAAGATGAAAGTCAATTTAGCTGCCCAAGTCCTAAGTAATAGTGTAGCTGACGCTTTAGAGTTTTGTTGTGATATATTAAAACTTCCAGATTTCCAAGGTTGTAAAGCAACTGTCGAATTCATACGGTTATTTAATAATTTATTTGACATATTTAATTCAAAAAACAGTTTCCAGAAAGGTTTTAAGTCACCTTTGCGGGAAGTAAATTATAGCTATTGGCATCCTTATTTAGAAACAAGCTATACATACATCAGTCAATTAACTGACACTTCAGGTTTATTAATGACAGCTACCCGACGGAAAACTGGCTTTATTGGATTTTTGTTGGCAATAAGAACTTTTCAAGGTTTATATAATGACCTCATTCTAACGAAAACATTAAATTATATTCTCACTTATAAATTTAGTCAAGATCATATAGAACTTTTCTTTGGGGCTGTACGGGCCTGTGGTCGTTTTAATAATAACCCTACAGCTCAACAATTTGTAGCTGCATATAAGCGACTTTTATTAAGAAGTGCTGTTGGGGGTAAGGGGAATTGTCAGCGACAAGATGATACCGATATATTATTTCTTGGGGACTCTATTAGTTAGTGCAGGGGGACTGCGCCACATATGATTTACATAAAGGATAAATATAACGACAATACATCATACTCCGAAACAGCAAACGAAACAAACAATAAAACAACAATTCAAAAAAGAGTGAATGGATCCGGGGGCTAGCCGTAAGCGTCCACTGCGCTGTACAGTCCCGGGTCTGAAGCAACTCAGACTTCACTCAAGATTGAACATATTAACTCGTACAAGAAAACGCACAAACAGCCCAACACAATGAAGCAAAGAAAATGTAGACCGCCTCGGGAGGCAGTCGTCTGCTAACTGAATGGTGTGACGTAAATACGTCGTAATGTTATCAATGACGTCAATAGAATTTCTTAACAAAAAGGGCGATAATCAAGATTTAATAATGCTAAAAGCTATGAGTTTAAACAACCAATTAGAATTTTTAAGTTGTATAATTGCACAAAACATAATACTAAATACCCTATACAAGCAATGCAAAACAGGAATGTAGAAGAAAGCATACAATGTAAGTGTATTTATGAAGTAATAAAATAATAACAATAAGGGCGATAATCCAAACATGGCTACGTAACTATACAAATTAAACTAAATTAAATTGGATAATTATCCAATATGTACTCGGTTATATACTTATAAGAAATGTTAAACTTGGTATATTGATGAAACGGAAGTTTCAAAATTTCTTTAAATATGCGTAACTGTGTACCACCTTTGGCAGTGCATTTAAAAAACAGGGATTTTATTCGGGAAAGAAACAGTTCTTTGTTGTTACATACGGTCAAAAATCGTAATGCCTGTGAATAGAAAACATTATATAGTGTTGTATCTGGTATGTTGCTATAAATTGACGGATATTTTACTACTTCAAAACCGAATTTGTCCGTTTTGTCGAAAATACCAACATTAAATCTTTTGTTAATGATATTGATGTCCAGGTCAAGAACAGATGCAATTTGGGTGCCGGAATTTTCTTTATTTAATATTAGTTCCGGGGGATATATTTCACTTTTATATTTATTGAAATTTCCATTATCATTGATGGGTGTTATGTCATCAATGTAACGGAAGGTGTAGTTGAGACTTTTAGCTACTTTGTAATCTGTTTTTCTTTTATGGTCCTGAAAATAGAATTCATATTTATGTAAATGTGCATTTGCCATAAATGGGGCGGGGTCAGTTCCCATTGGTAAACCAATAGTTTGCTGTATTATCTGATCCCCAACCTCAAATATGGCATTGTCAATGAGAAAATGTATTATGTTTTGAAATTTTTCTTTATCAAAAATTACAGTTTCGGCATTGCGAGGTTTTATAATCCATCTAGCATCTTGAGAGTAAATGGCCATCAAGTTTCTGCCTTTTCCGAAAGCTCCATTAAAGGCTTTATCTACAAACCAATCCAAATTATTTTTAAGATCTGCATGTTGGAGCATAGTATACAAAGTAGAAAAATCGAACGTTTCTATTGTTTTTGCATTATCTTTATTATTGATTTTATCTATAGTCTCTACTATAGGTTTATTTTTATCTGTTAATAATGTTGAGTGTTCTGCATCTGAAATTTCTGTTAGAAGGAAATATGGTTTAGATCAATCCCCAACTTGTCTAGATGACCATAATTATATTAAAGATAATATTCCAAATTTATGGACAAGTTCATTTGAACTATCAGAATATAAAGAAGTGGTTGTAGGGTATATAGCTGGTTATGTTGTAAATATGGTGAAAAGACATATTAAGTGTGTAGATTGTCAAGATGTACTAACTCTCAATAATACTAATTATATTAATAAATTAGTCATGTTTAAAGATAAAGGTGGGCTATGCAAACCATCAAAAGATGTTGTTAAAATTTGCAGTCTAACTGAAAAATGTATAAATCACATTTTGTTGGTAACACATGGTAAACTTCCCCACGGTCGAGACATAATGTTGGGTGTTACAACAACTGTGGTAAAAATGATTGACTTTTCTCATACATTCCAGCAATTGAATAGTCATATTATCAATTCTTCGTTTGATGATAATCACGTGCACAGGCTTGTTAAAGTAATAGTAAAATCTTATGCTTCAATAAAACTGTATCATCTTGGTAAGCAGCAAAATGAGTTAGATAGTCATTCTAAAATTAGAAAACAAGTTTCTAAACTTGTCCTATTTAAGCATCAATAAAATGTTGTATTATACTTTTTTCAAGACTCTTTAAAGATGCATTATGTAAGTTGTACATGTATATAAAAAGTTCGAAGTTCTTGCAAATTATATACCGGGTAGTTAAAAATAGATCATGAAATTTATTCTGAGCTAAGTTATGACTGAAGATATATCGTAGATCGTTCATTATCGTAGCAACGATACTTGACAGTCGAGATTTGGCCTCGTTTCTCGCGGATGTTTAAATGCATTTATATCTCGGCATTTAATAGAGTTGATTATAGGCTTTTCATGTTAATGTGAATAATAATTTAAATAATATTTGAAGCCAAAAGAAAGACGGGCAATATGCAGAATTAGCTCTTACATGGTGTATCTTCAAATAAAAATGAATCTGTGGTGTAAACTGTGAAAAAAAATAGTAAATGTACATGTAAGGATAAATGAAATAGGGTTTAACAGCCTACTTGTTATCGCCTTTCGCGGTAATGTAATCAAGATTAAGGCATGCAGTATCCTGTGAGGTATAAAATGTGACAATTTTGCCCGAACAGTTATTTCACTAATTAGTATGGTACCTGCATTTCGTAATTTTTAACAGTTTAACTTTGTTTATATTTATTTCACAGCCTGTTTAATCTACATTGTGTTTGTACCCTAAAATGGTAAAATGATGTGAAAATATGAATAGAACTTGTATTTTATGTTATTTTAAGGTTATTCGTCATCGATGTTTGTAACTGAAATAAATAACTTCATACACCTTTAACTACGTGTTCTATTCATGCATAAATATCAAGCAGCATCAGAAATGTTTGGGAAAACACAATCTATTGCTAACGAAATTCATTTAAAAAAATATAGACCTACAAGGAAACTGTACAGATTACTTGCCGTAGGACTAGTAAAGTAGTGCAGTAGTATAATGATTGGGCTTTTATAAGAAAACAAACCAAAAATATAATTGAAATAACAACAAAAAAAACCAAAAAATAAAAGTATTTGATTTTAAAAATTATTTATTAAAATAGCAAGAATGTGAAAGGAAGTTCATAAGTATTAGGTTTTTATGAAACATTTATTAAACGAAATAAACTGCACCGTAAAATAACACTTTTTAACATAAAATCAATAGCGCAAACGTCATCGAGGGGTAGTCCAAGATGGCGGACAGTGGCGTCACTGATCTGATGACGTTATCAGTCTATAATATTAGTATGTCTATGGTCTTTATAGGATATCTTTGGTCTTAATGTCATTGTGTTAATTTAGTCATGCGCAGTGGGAAAAAATAGTGTCCAGACCAATGACGTATACAATGACGTATAGATATTAACTAGACCGATGACGCCAATCTGTTTACAAATGACGTGATCGCAAATCAGTGCTGACTTCCGGTTCAGTCTAGAAGAGCCGAAAGCGTGACGTTTCTTATGTCTACAATACATGATTGTGCACCTTATTTTGATCGTTATATCGCACCGAGCGGGAAGTCTCACCATGATTCCAGCACCCGGATTCGAGATAAAGTTAGCAAACATATTCTCGCACCCATAACCTAGCACCCAGATTCGAGATCAAGTTAGCACACATATTCCTAGCGCCAAGATATAATTATCACGAAAATAATTGTTACCTTTGTATTTATTAGAAAATAAAACATATGAAAAGCAAAATAGGCCCTATATATGAAATAGATCCCCCACCTCACCCCACACCCCAAAATATAATATTACCGTAAACATACTAAAATATCGCACACTAGGCTAACTGATCGAGCATGTAAAAAGGGGTACGCCACTATGTACCCAATAACTTCTAAACTCGCTCTGGTGGCATCAATATCTTTATTTCACCAGCTGAACAAATGCATAAGGTATTCACATGCCAAATATCATTAACTTTCTATGATGCCGTATCAAGTTATACCACCGCAAAGTTCCCAGCACCAAGATTCGGGTCGGAGTATGTGGGTTCAATAAACAACGGGTACGCCTACGCTGCATCAAAAAAATACCCAAACCAACTTTGGTGGGAAAATGATTTTTATTTCACGGGATCAAGAAATGCATAAACTACTAGAATACAAAATTTCAAAAGGCTCCTATGTTGGCGTTTCGAGATATGTTACCGTAAACATACTAAACATATGGGGGGAATCGAGTTAGGATAGGCTCACTATACACCCAATAACTTCTAAACTAGCTTCGGTGGCATCAATATCAAGAGATGAATAAACTGCTAGAATACAAAATTTCAGAAGGCTCCTATGTTTTGAGATATATTACCGTAAACATACTAAACATATGGGGGGGTCGGGTTAGGGTAGGCTCACTATGCACCCAGTAACTTTTAAACTAGCTTCGGTGGCATCAATATCTTTATTTCGCCAACTGAACAGATGCATAAGGTATGTACATGCAAAATAACATTAACTTTCTATGATGCCGTACCGAGTTATACCACCGCAAAGTTCCCACCACCCGGATTCGAGGCGGAGTATGTGGGTTCAATAAACAACGGGTACGCCTACGCTGCATCAAAAACGACCCAAACCAACTTTGGTGGGAAATGATTTTTATTTCACGGGATCAAGAGATGAATAAACTACTAGAATACAACATTTCAGAAGGCTCCTATGTTGGCGTTTCGAGATATATTACCGTAAACATACTAAACATATGGGGGGGGGTCGGGTTAGGGTAGGCTCACTATGCACCGAATAACTTCTTAACTAGCTTTGGTGGCATCAATATCTTTATTTCGCCAACTGAACAGACGCATAAGGTATGCTCATGCCAAATATCATCAACTTTCAATGAAGCCGTATCGAGTTATACCACCGCAAAGTTCCCAGAACCCGGATTCGGGGCGGAGTATGTGGGTTCAATAAACAACGGGTACGCCTACGCTGCATCAAAAAACGACTTTTGCGAATATCCATTAATAAATGACTATTTTACAGGCAAAATTACGAAAACAGTGACTTATGCAAAACTTCCCTTTTCTCGGCAACTGCTTAAATTACAAACAAATTTTCACATACATTCTCTTCGTATGGATTATAGCTCCAAGTTTATAAAATTTATGTAAAAATATTTTAAATGGGTCAATTTTACGCCTTTTTTCACCTCTTAATCCAATTTGCTAGAAAATGAAATAAAAATTTTAAAAACTGCTTTCGACATTTTTTGCGCCTTTGAAGGACACACTCTTTTAGTTATATCAGTTTTTAAAGAAAATTATATTTGCTTTCGAAAAATAGTACCTAGCCGTCAAAATTGTAGTTTTTGGTAAAATCACGCCACTTCCCGTGCCGACAGATAATTCTTCCGGGAACCAAAAAATGACAATTGAGACAACAGAGCATATGATCTTTGGTTTATACAATCGAACAATAAATAAAAGTCTAGGAATAAAAAACCGAATTAGCCAATGGCGGCCAAAGAAAATCACTAAGACCCCCAAAAAATCACATTTTTGCTCAGGGCCAGTTGACTCTTTAATTCGGTGTAAAAGACAATTAAAAAAAAATCATCAATAAAAAAGTTTTTTGGAAATTTTTAATTTTCTAAATTTGGCGTCTTATATCGGCGAAGATTTTCCGAAAATCAAAAATCAAAAGTATATATATTAACTAGACCGATGACGCCAATCTGTTTACAAATGACGTGATCGCAAATCAGTGCTGACTTCCGGTTCAGTCTAGAAGAGCCGAAAGCGTGACGTTTCTTATGTCTACAATACATGATTGTGCACCTTATTTTGATCGTTATATCGCACCGAGCGGGAAGTCTCACCATGATTCCAGCACCCGGATTCGAGATAAAGTTAGCAAACATATTCTCGCACCCATAACCTAGCACCCAGATTCGAGATCAAGTTAGCACACATATTCCTAGCGCCAAGATATAATTATCACGAAAATAATTGTTACCTTTGTATTTATTAGAAAATAAAACATATGAAAAGCAAAATAGGCCCTATATATGAAATAGATCCCCCACCTCACCCCACACCCCAAAATATAATATTACCGTAAACATACTAAAATATCGCACACTAGGCTAACTGATCGAGCATGTAAAAAGGGGTACGCCACTATGTACCCAATAACTTCTAAACTCGCTCTGGTGGCATCAATATCTTTATTTCACCAGCTGAACAAATGCATAAGGTATTCACATGCCAAATATCATTAACTTTCTATGATGCCGTATCAAGTTATACCACCGCAAAGTTCCCAGCACCAAGATTCGGGTCGGAGTATGTGGGTTCAATAAACAACGGGTACGCCTACGCTGCATCAAAAAAATACCCAAACCAACTTTGGTGGGAAAATGATTTTTATTTCACGGGATCAAGAAATGCATAAACTACTAGAATACAAAATTTCAAAAGGCTCCTATGTTGGCGTTTCGAGATATGTTACCGTAAACATACTAAACATATGGGGGGAATCGAGTTAGGATAGGCTCACTATACACCCAATAACTTCTAAACTAGCTTCGGTGGCATCAATATCAAGAGATGAATAAACTGCTAGAATACAAAATTTCAGAAGGCTCCTATGTTTTGAGATATATTACCGTAAACATACTAAACATATGGGGGGGGTCGGGTTAGGGTAGGCTCACTATGCACCCAGTAACTTTTAAACTAGCTTCGGTGGCATCAATATCTTTATTTCGCCAACTGAACAGATGCATAAGGTATGTACATGCAAAATAACATTAACTTTCTATGATGCCGTACCGAGTTATACCACCGCAAAGTTCCCACCACCCGGATTCGAGGCGGAGTATGTGGGTTCAATAAACAACGGGTACGCCTACGCTGCATCAAAAACGACCCAAACCAACTTTGGTGGGAAATGATTTTTATTTCACGGGATCAAGAGATGAATAAACTACTAGAATACAACATTTCAGAAGGCTCCTATGTTGGCGTTTCGAGATATATTACCGTAAACATACTAAACATATGGGGGGGGGTCGGGTTAGGGTAGGCTCACTATGCACCGAATAACTTCTTAACTAGCTTTGGTGGCATCAATATCTTTATTTCGCCAACTGAACAGACGCATAAGGTATGCTCATGCCAAATATCATCAACTTTCAATGAAGCCGTATCGAGTTATACCACCGCAAAGTTCCCAGAACCCGGATTCGGGGCGGAGTATGTGGGTTCAATAAACAACGGGTACGCCTACGCTGCATCAAAAAACGACTTTTGCGAATATCCATTAATAAATGACTATTTTACAGGCAAAATTACGAAAACAGTGACTTATGCAAAACTCCCCTTTTCTCGGCAACTGCTTAAATTACAAACAAATTTTCACATACATTCTCTTCGTATGGATTATAGCTCCAAGTTTATAAAATTTATGTAAAAATATTTTAAATGGGTCAATTTTACGCCTTTTTTCACCTCTTAATCCAATTTGCTAGAAAATGAAATAAAAATTTTAAAAACTGCTTTCGACATTTTTTGCGCCTTTGAAGGACACACTCTTTTAGTTATATCAGTTTTTAAAGAAAATTATATTTGCTTTCGAAAAATGGTACCTAGCCGTCAAAATTGTAGTTTTTGGTAAAATCACGCCACTTCCCGTGCCGACAGATAATTCTTCCGGGAACCAAAAAATGACAATTGAGACAACAGAGCATATGATCTTTGGTTTATACAATCGAACAATAAATAAAAGTCTAGAAATAAAAAACCGAATTAGCCAATGGCGGCCAAAGAAAATCACTAAGACCCCCAAAAAATCACATTTTTGCTCAGGGCCAGTTGACTCTTTAATTCGGTGTAAAAGACAATTAAAAAAAAATCATCAATAAAAAAGTTTTTTGGAAATTTTTAATTTTCTAAATTTGGCGTCTTATATCGGCGAAGATTTTCCGAAAATCAAAAATCAAAAGTATATATATTAACTAGACCGATGACGCCAATCTGTTTACAAATGACGTGATCGCAAATCAGTGCTGACTTCCGGTTCAGTCTAGAAGAGCCGAAAGCGTGACGTTTCTTATGTCTACAATACATGATTGTGCACCTTATTTTGATCGTTATATCGCACCGAGCGGGAAGTCTCACCATGATTCCAGCACCCGGATTCGAGATAAAGTTAGCAAACATATTCTCGCACCCATAACCTAGCACCCAGATTCGAGATCAAGTTAGCACACATATTCCTAGCGCCAAGATATAATTATCACGAAAATAATTGTTACCTTTGTATTTATTAGAAAATAAAACATATGAAAAGCAAAATAGGCCCTATATATGAAATAGATCCCCCACCTCACCCCACACCCCAAAATATAATATTACCGTAAACATACTAAAATATCGCACACTAGGCTAACTGATCGAGCATGTAAAAAGGGGTACGCCACTATGTACCCAATAACTTCTAAACTCGCTCTGGTGGCATCAATATCTTTATTTCACCAGCTGAACAAATGCATAAGGTATTCACATGCCAAATATCATTAACTTTCTATGATGCCGTATCGAGTTATACCACCGCAAAGTTCCCAGCACCAAGATTCGGGTCGGAGTATGTGGGTTCAATAAACAACGGGTACGCCTACGCTGCATCAAAAAAATACCCAAACCAACTTTGGTGGGAAAATGATTTTTATTTCACGGGATCAAGAAATGCATAAACTACTAGAATACAAAATTTCAAAAGGCTCCTATGTTGGCGTTTCGAGATATGTTACCGTAAACATACTAAACATATGGGGGGAATCGAGTTAGGATAGGCTCACTATACACCCAATAACTTCTAAACTAGCTTCGGTGGCATCAATATCAAGAGATGAATAAACTGCTAGAATACAAAATTTCAGAAGGCTCCTATGTTGGAGTTTTGAGATATATTACCGTAAACATACTAAACATATGGGGGGGGGTCGGGTTAGGGTAGGCTCACTATGCACCCAGTAACTTTTAAACTAGCTTCGGTGGCATCAATATCTTTATTTCGCCAACTGAACAGATGCATAAGGTATGTACATGCAAAATAACATTAACTTTCTATGATGCCGTACCGAGTTATACCACCGCAAAGTTCCCACCACCCGGATTCGAGGCGGAGTATGTGGGTTCAATAAACAACGGGTACGCCTACGCTGCATCAAAAACGACCCAAACCAACTTTGGTGGGAAATGATTTTTTATTCCACGGGATCAAGAGATGAATAAACTACTAGAATACAACATTCAGAAGGCTCCTATGTTGGCGTTTCGAGATATATTACCGTAAACATACTAAACATATGGGGGGGGGGGGTCGGGTTAGGGTAGGCTCACTATGCACCGAATAACTTCTTAACTAGCTTTGGTGGCATCAATATCTTTATTTCGCCAACTGAACAGACGCATAAGGTATGCTCATGCCAAATATCATCAACTTTCAATGAAGCCGTATCGAGTTATACCACCGCAAAGTTCCCAGAACCCGGATTCGGGGCGGAGTATGTGGGTTCAATAAACAACGGGTACGCCTACGCTGCATCAAAAAACGACTTTTGCGAATATCCATTAATAAATGACTATTTTACAGGCAAAATTACGAAAACAGTGACTTATGCAAAACTCCCCTTTTCTCGGCAACTGCTTAAATTACAAACAAATTTTCACATACATTCTCTTCGTATGGATTATAGCTCCAAGTTTATAAAATTTATGTAAAAATATTTTAAATGGGTCAATTTTACGCCTTTTTTCACCTCTTAATCCAATTTGCTAGAAAATGAAATAAAAAATTTAAAAACTGCTTTCGACATTTTTTGCGCCTTTGAAGGACACACTCTTTTAGTTATATCAGTTTTTAAAGAAAATTATATTTGCTTTCGAAAAATGGTACCTAGCCGTCAAAATTGTAGTTTTTGGTAAAATCACGCCACTTCCCGTGCCGACAGATAATTCTTCCGGGAACCAAAAAATGACAATTGAGACAACAGAGCATATGATCTTTGGTTTATACAATCGAACAATAAATAAAAGTCTAGGAATAAAAAACCGAATTAGCCAATGGCGGCCAAAGAAAATCACTAAGACCCCCAAAAAATCACATTTTTGCTCAGGGCCAGTTGATTCTTTAATTCGGTGTAAAAGACAATTAAAAAAAAATCATCAATAAAAAAGTTTTTTGGAAATTTTTAATTTTCTAAATTTGGCGTCTTATATCGGCGAAGATTTTCCGAAAATCAAAAATCAAAAGTAGCGTAGCTATGTGCCCTGTCTCCGGCTATGCCAAAATGTATCGAAAGTTAAAATCAAATGATTATTGTTAAACTTACTGCAATATTTCTATTTAAAAAAATCGGTGATTTCGGACATTTCGAATTTTCGAAAAACCTTCAAAATAGCTTTATCCTCTAAGTCACACCGTAACGATTCAACAAGAAGTTGCTGAGATCTACTCAAGACAAAAGAATAATAATAATAAGAACTAGACCTGCAAGCAGTACTGAATCGGCTTTCAGGAATCAGACGGAAAGTATGTCATAAAATAGCCAATTCAACGAGCTAGAAAACGATACTTTAATTGTTTTGATTCAGTGACAATCGGCTGAGAATAGCGATTTTTGCTAGAGTACCAATATTTTACTGTATTTTCTTTTCCTTTTTTTTAAAAACTTTTTTTTCCCCAAATATCTGATATTTTTTCGACTTCGTCTGGAATTTAGATCATTGTCGGGATAGTTTTAACAAGTTGTTTGGATAGATATCTTTCTGTACCAGAAGTGTCAGAAACATCTATTCGGTAATTGATTATAAAAATGATAAATAAATGAACATTTTCAATAATTTAACAATTTTTCAACTTTTTTCAAAGATTAAGGCCATTTTTCAACCACTTATATTATTTCGAACCTTTTCCTCTTGGACTCTGAGTAAAAAAAGTTTTTAAAAAATCGCAGGAGTCGTTTTCGAGAAAAAGGCGTCTCAAAAGGCTCCAAAACGGAAAATACTAGATTTTCGGCGTAACATAATTTATTTACTAACCATCGAAATCGTACCATTGAGATGCCATATGATAGTCCAATAATGGGGCCATCCAAAGACACTTTATTTCTTTTGGGCCGGTAATATCTAACGGAGAAATCCAGTTTTTTGCAAGAACGCCATTTTTTTATCCTTTTTTTTTTCATTTTTTGAATACTTCCGGTATGGTGATTATTATCGAGATAGTTTTAATAACCGGTTTAGGCAATTAAATAGCGACAGAGTTCTGTAATGATATATTACAATATATGATCAGATAAAATGCCCCTGAGAAATCCTATGTTTAAAAGTGCCAAAAATGCAAAAATGTCAAAATATGAAAAATTAAATTTCAATAACTGAATACATATTATACATTTTTGGATTCGACATTAGATCAGATATCTAAATATCATAAAGTTTTTTTGAAAATCAGTAAAAATAAAAATAAAAAAAGAGTATTTTCCAAAATTTCACGATATTTCGACTTTTTTCGATTTTCAGTTCGTTATTTGACCTATTACCGATATTTCAAAGTCTAAACAGACTGTTTCATACACAAGACTATCAAAAGGTCTCTTGATAGAGAAAGTTGAAGAAAAATCGCAGGAGCAGTTTTCGAGATATAGGCGTTCAAAAACGCTCCAAATCAGAAAATACTTTATTTTCAGCGTGCCATATTTTACTTGCTGTTCATGTTATCTGTAAGAATTCGATATCATAGATAAGATAAGATAAGATAAGATGAGATTTGTTGCATCAAAACATCCATTAAGGACAGCATACAATATTAACATGTACATACAGATATAGCAATATGTCGAATAATAATTATATTTACAAACATGGCAAATGATAATTTTAATCTACATGAGTAAACATAAATATGTAAGTTAAAGTTACATTATTCAAGATATGGATAAGAACTAGCGAAGATATTGGCATTTGAAGATTTGGCCGACGTGTGCAATAATTTCAACCACGGTCCTGGTTGATCAAAGCTAAGACTCGAAGCGTCTTGGCGCGCCATATTTGATTTATCACTGAAACGTTTTAATCTGTTTAATATCGGAGCAATCTGATGCCATCCACAGTTTATTAAGATCTGGATCAATTAATTAATGTCTAATTAATACTTTAGAAAACATTTCATGCCCAAATAAAGACCTGCATTAGGCAGATTTAGCTTTTGAATAATGCATGTTTAAACAATAAACATTTACCTCAAACCGGTCTGATAATACCACACAACATTCAACACAAGTATGATGAATCGGTATATATATTACATTTATAAATACATAATAAATAACAAAAAGACTTAGTATAGGTGTTGACATGAAAATATGATATAGGAATGCTAGAAGCATGGAATGAAATATATTAAATGGAAATCTCGATAATAATTTTGACACAAAAGGGTAGTGATACATTTAGCTCTATACAAATTATGATCTAAGATTCATTGCATGAAATACAAATGCACTAACTGATTTTGCAACTTTTTTGTGTAGATTAAAAAGATTTTCTAGAGAATAGAGTAGATAATTATCTGTAAATGATGTGTATATGTGGATGGTACATATGATACTGCAATTCTCGGGCAAAACATAGTGTGTATTTTGACAGAGTTTATGTAATAATACTTCAAAACTATTGTCATTTGCCAAGGTAATATTATTCAAAGGAATGTGTTTGTCGCCGCTTGGCTAATTATTCCTAGGTCCGATCCTGGCGAACACAGAAAGTTTTGTTGAACTTTCAGCCGAGCATGTAAAACAACATTCGATATTGTAAAGATAAGTGGAATGTGGTTTAATGTGCTACTGTTCTGCTCCTTATAATGGAATGGGTCGGTGACATGACAACGTCCAAGCAAAATGCCCCACACAGCTAAATGTATGGCACATGCCTGTCTTTATTAGCAAGTTCGTTGCATTCAGATTTTGAATAACTAATGGACTAAACTGGCTTACAGAACAGTAAATATTTTGTATAATATGTGGGGGAATCGGGTTAGGGTAGGCTCACTATGCACTCAATAACTTCTAAACTTGTAATCTTACCGGGTTAAGATTGCCTGGGGCAGTTTCACAAAGCAGCTTACGATGAAAAATTTGCGTAAGTTTATCGTAACGTAAACTTACGAAGAAATCGCGTTTCACTAAAATTCTTAACTTACGAAATTCGTAACTTTTATCGTAAAGTCTACGACAACCCTCGACGTGTCGTAAGTTTGAATTTGTGCGCTGATTGCACAGGTAGCTTCCAAAAACAGATTGTTGATGCACATGGTGCGGTGAACCATCAGTGTCTAGACTTTTTTCTAGGGTAATTTATTGTGTTTCGCGAGCAATAACAACCCGTGTTGACGATAAATTATCAATTAATTTCCCCTATTCCATGAAGAAATGAAATGAAATGGGGTTTAGCGTCCTACTCTTCTGCGTCTAACCTTGGCTAATTGAAGACGGGCATACGCCATACAGTGTGCTATGAGGGAAATTTTTGCCCGGGCAACGGCGTTACAGCCTACTCTTATATAGAATTCCAACTGCTAAGGGATCTTTTACGTGGACGCCAATGTGTACACGGGACCGACCTCAGAGTAGGCTGATGCCCTTGTCAGGCCCTCCGTTCTGCATCACTGACAAGGGGAAACTACGCCGGAAAATCGAGACAAACTTTCTCGGCCAATTTAGGGATCGAACATCCGACCTCGAGACTAACGATTATCAAATCAGAGAGAGAGCGAAAGATAGGGTTTAAAGTCTACTCGACACAAACTAGGTCATTTCGGGACTAACAAGGGGGTCTTTAGTGCTCAGTGAGAGGAAACCGGAGGACACGGAGAAAACCGGAGGACACGGAGAGAGAGAGAGAGAGAGAGAAGAGAGAGAGAGAAAGAGAGAGATGGGTTTATCGTCCACTCGACACAAACTAGGTCATTTTGGGACTAACGTATGGTTTTAAATTTTTATTTAAATAATTCGCTTGTGCGTAGGGGTCTTTAGCAGTGGGAGGAAACCGGGGTGCCCGGAGGAAACCCACGAGGTTAAGAAGGCACCCCTATCTCTATGTCACATACGCTCACACTAAGGCTCGAAACCATAGCCTCAAGCCATAGCTGACCGGCCAGCTAGAGGTCGAAGAGCGGCACTCTAGACCACTATAAGCCATCCCACCCCCGGGTTGCAAAGCATATAATATTGTAATATAAATGTATACAAACTGATATACATTCAATCGTTGCGGTTTCTACGGTAATTTTTGAATCAGTTATGTTCCGCGAAATACGCCCGAAGTCTCAATTGAATGGTAATCTCTAGCGTCTGGTTATTCCAGTCTACACTGATAGTATGTATTACGCATTCTCTCTAGATAAAATATGCAGTCATCATTTGACATGGCTTGTGGACTATGTCTACCTTTGTTCTTTGAGTCCCTTGTTACAAATGGCGCTGAAACGTATTATGGTACACGATTCGTGTACCAATGGTAAAATGTTTATTTTGTCTTAAATATTGAATAGCAATTCCACAAAAGTTCGTAACTTTAAGAAAAAAATTTACGTTAAGAAATTATTTACCCCGGTTTCACAAAGGCCGGCGTAAGTTTTTTCTTAACTTTTTTCTCGTATCTTTTTCGTAAACACGTCACGAATGGTCTTGACGTCATTTTACGTAACTTTATTCAACTTCTGTAAACATTTTCACGGTTCGTACGTCGGCATTATAGCCATTTTATTCTATGACTACATGCAAATACAAGCAAATATCATTGTATACAGCCATTGAATACAGCCATTGAATAACCCTAGCTGTATTCAATGGTCATTGAATAACCCTAGCTGTATTCAATGGCTAGGTGCCCCCAGCACCTTACTTTTTCCAGAATGACGTCAATTCCAAAATGACGTCAAACTGTAATGACGTCGCAACTAGGCAACTACTATTTTTGTAAAAAGAAAAAAGGGCGGAACTTATGATGAATTTTATATATACAGTCGGGGGACTAGGTAGAAATTAGCCACTTTTCCTCAAATTAAGGTATGCGACCCCCACTGACAATACAGTTCTGTTGAAGAGATTCCTGTCATCAACTTGTCAAAGACAATATAATATGTTGTAGTTTAAATATCTGATACAGATGATGTAGTGTTTGTTCTAAAGTATCATGTTACACACTGTTCTATTTTTAAATGGGTTTGGGATCAGTTCTATATGAGAGAGACTTTTAGTTCACATCAAAATTAAATGTAGAAAAAACAAAATTAAAATAAAAATTTAATAAATAAAAAAAGCATCTGATTCTAACATAAAGTTATACTAAGCTTATAATATATTAAATTCGATGTGATAGAAGGAACTTTATTGCATAAAAACCTTACAGGGTTATGTGCATATACAAATACAAATAATATAAATATACGTGCAGTAAGCAAAGATATATATACATGGACATCATTATATAAAGATCCCTTGGCAGTAGGAATTCGATATAAAAGTAGGCCATAGTGTAACTGCCTGGGCAAAATTTCCCCCGTAGCAAACTGTATGGCATATGCCCGTTTTCATTAGATGGACAGAACAAGCTAACAAAAATGCGGGGGGGGGGGGGGTTAACAATCAGGGGTCATTGTTACAACCCCTATTGTA